>RCWM02000694.1:0-484684 GCA_003667255.2 Euschistus heros | reverse complement strand
TGAACACAGAAAGAAACTGAGAGGAAATATACTGGTTGTTTATACCGAATGTGGAAGCGCATTGAAATGTTAAGGCACCTTATCAGTTAGTAGAACGAAACTTAGACAGTAGTAAATCGAGTTTTGAGTAGTTCAAACTAGTCAGCTATGTAATACCTAAATGCAGTCGACTGTTTAAGTTAAACTTAAACAAATATTTTAGAATAACTATAATATATAATATTTTTTCTGATCCCTCAGGAAAAAGCTAAAATAAACGAAACAAGAAATTAGTAATCCTTTATACACGGAGAACGTAACAAGGACGTTAAAGTTTTCATCTTTTTCAACCTGAGTATTGAGGAAGGAGTATGGGATAAGGTGCTGTGGTTTTCATTCGCCTGATTAGCTCGGGTTGATTTAATTTGGAGCAAAGGAGCCTCCACTTGTTGTAATTGGAAACAAAATAAGTAAAATTAATGTAACAATAAAAATAATAGGGTTGTTAGAAAACCAAAGAAGAGAAAGTTATTGATAAAAGAAGAAGAAGGGAGAGAAAAATATAGATAAAAGTGAGTAGTCTATGTACATATATACGCATGGTATGATGGCGTTCCATGCTCTGCCCTGTTATCTGGCAGGTAGGGAGGATGGGGTCAGGCTGCGGAATAATTGGTTGAGGAATGCTGGAAGGTTATTGAAAACTTAATGTGTCGTAGTGGTATGAATCGTTCAAGTGATGCACTCCTACAGATCTTCATGAATATACTGTTCAAGTATGTTGTAGTATTTGTGATTGTAATTGAATAGAGGTAATGTAGAAGTGGTGCAATCCGTGCAATGATGAAATGTTCTGAGAATAACTTTGTATAGTAATAGTTTTGAGTTCGAGTGACCGAATAGGTAACCTATAATCGGCGCTAAGAGTTGATGTGCGGTGCTTTTGACTAGGTGTTTTCTGTGATTGATATGTGCAATAAATGACAAGTGTGATTTGAGCTGAACGCCTAGATATGAGGTGGTGTGATGTTTTTATATTGGCTGTTCGTTTAGAGGGAATTGTCTCAGAGATTGATTGTAATTTTTTTTTTTTTTTTTTTTTAAATCTTATCATCTCAATATTTATTTATTTACAAGAGAACGATAAGGATCCTGTGACTAAGTTTAGGATCATGTATTAGCTCTCCTGGGTATTTGAACAACGGTGTCTTCGGCTGTAGATCTGGTCCCCTTTGTTTTACCGAAGGCCTTCTGCTTGATTAGTTGAGTCTTAGAAGCCTGAATCCCTTTCCTCGGCAAGTACGTCCTCTAAGGGTTCAAACCATTTCCCTGAAAAAAGAGTTGGCGCTATTCTTCAGCCTTCCTCAATTATTTCTGTACGTGGGTATTTTTTGGTCCGTCCCTAGGCTAGTATAATGAACCATTCACGGAAGGACGGTGCTCTGGAATGTCTGGAGTGAAACGAGGGTAGTTTGTTGTACATATAACATTTTGTACATATTGATACATATCAAGAATCAGGTGTGTCCCGTACCTAAAAATAAACTTTTCGTCCCATTAGAACCAGAAAACCATATATGTATTCTTGACTAGACCTTATAGTCCAGTAAATATATATATCTATATATATATATATAAATATATATATATATAATATATATATATATATATATATATATTAATCTTTCTGACCCTACTGCTTCCTAAATGAAACATTTACGATAATAATAGAGTTTAAAATAAAAAAAAAAAAATGTATCCAGGGGATACTGATCTCAATAATATAGCTGTATAAATTCTTAGAAATCGTAATTTTATTATTTAACTACGTAAACAATAAAGTAATTGAAATATGTGAATAACTTACATGCAAACATTCCTTAGAATGTTTCTAAAATATCCATGGCTGATATGTTTATCAATACCGAGATCAAGATGTTAATTTAATATTTCCTAGCTTTGTTGTAGAGAGAGATATGGAAGTAGTCAGAGATTTTGTTTACAATGGGTGTGTTTCTGGAAAAAGTTTATTCAGAAACAATAAGGCAAATTAATAAAGTCTACTGATTTGTTGTTCAGTGAAGCGAGAAACTTTAAACCTTCAAGGAGTGAAAACTTGCCCATAGCACTAGTACACAATGTTGAAGTTCGATATAAACAGAAAAATCAGAAATCCGAATGAGGATTGTAGGCAAAAGGAAAAGAAACTTTATTCGACACATGAGGTTTCAAGTTGTTCGAACTCCTTAAAGATATCGTACTTGGAATGCTTTCAATGTTGTGCAAAAGAAGGTAGTACCTCTGTCAAATAAGGACCTTGAAAGAGACAGAACGGAGTATCAGTTCTGGTTCAACGTTCACTTAAGCTGGAAGCCACAATTGGGCGCGGGAAATGAAAAAGTAAATAGATTAGACTACCATATATAAATTATTTGTTAATTATACTGGATTTTTATTTATTAGAAGCATCCTAACATTTATTATCAGTTTTAAACATCAGTACTTCGCTATTTTTTTTTTTTTTTTTGACCCAGTTAAGCTGTTGATATACCGTAAAGTCTTCCATATATTATATTCCAGGTAGATTCCTTTTATCCTGCTGATAGCGGAGGTAAATGTACCTTCGTCCAGAAAGTATGAAAAGGCAGTTTAGGGATGGGTTGGAAGGGTCATGGGATAGATTTAGGGCCTATAGCCTTTTTTTTTCAAGAGAAAATAGCCCTTTGAAGTCATATTTTCAGGTAACTAGAAAAATGTCAACAGGCATTTTCTTAGTAAAAATGGTTATTGAAATAAATTTTCCTGAAAAATTGCCATGTTACCTTAGAACCCTTCTTTATTTATCACATGTAGGGGGGAGGAATGGAACCCCTTGCCCCAGGGTGGGAGTAAGTGTTGTAAATAAGTAGAGATTTGTTGTAGTTTATATATTTTGTTTCAGCTAAATTAATTTTTATGTTTTAATATGTATTTTTTATTTACTAATTTTTTTTTTTATTTTCGCATGAATCTGAAACAATCGAGTTTACTATATTATTTATTTCCCTTCAAGTTTGTAAGTATTCTATATACATATAGTATGATTGTATTTAACATTATTTTTTTTATTTTAGTTTTTTTTATTTATTTTTTTCAATTGAAGAGGTCATGTGAATGAAGGTGATAAGGAACATTTTTGGAAAAAAAAAAAACTGTTTTAGGTACTTCAATAGATAATATTAAGTCATTTATTTTTAATATTTCTAACTTATTCTAATAAAGTCAAGAGAAGAATCAAAACTCAGAAACCTGAATATTTTATATAAAAACTGGTTTCTCTTCAAAAAAAAAAGCTGCCAATGCCAAACTTTGACTTAAGTTTTCTCTTAAGGTTTCTCACGCGAAATATGTTGTCTATCACTTTTATCCACTTGATCTTTCAATTATTAGGTTAACTTATTTTATACTTTCATTTGTTATACATGTTAGAGAGATGTTATACATGCAAGTTGTGAAAACATTTTATTTATTAATTTTTCCATTCAAATTTATACTTATTAATTAAATTTTATTGAAATATAGAAGGTTATTATGTTTTTAATTATCTTTAGTTTGGCACTAAAGGATTGAACTTAGTTCCATTGTGTTGTACAGGAACATTGTTAAAAATTAATCCTCCAATCTCTGTTCTATTCTAGTAGCCAACATGGGATAGATAATTCAATGCTTTTCTCATTCTCTTCATCGAGAATTATTTTCAAAATTTGAATAATCGATTATTCATTTAGTAATTACGTGTTGTTCGTGCGATTTTCGTAATTAAATAATTAGATAAAGACATGTACATTTTTGAACATAATGCGTTTATATTATTTAAATTTATATTAAAAAACTAGTTTTGAATATTAAACATTTATCATCAGTTTTAAACACTAGGAACCTTTTTCCTTGATTGTATTTATTAATAATTGGCTGATCAGTTAGAAAAAATGTTATTCGAATTAATTTATTATATGTTAGGACACATTATATACGATGTTAAAACTGGAAGGTTTTAAACTTTCTTCAACCATCTGCATATAAATTAAATTAGAGAATTTTATAGAGATAATAATGGATTTTTTTAAAGTTAAAAGTATGTGTTTGAAGAAAAATAATTATTTTATAAAATAATGTGAAGTATTTAAAGTAAAGAGAAATCCTATTAGAAAATAACTTCCTTGAACATAATTACATAACATATTACATAATTATACAACAAATCCCCGTATGAATGCACGAAGTAGTTGAAGGAAATAATAACGACCCTGAAATTGGTAAAAATAGTCAATAGATTATACCTATGGTGATTCTATTGATAGTAGGTTCGGTAAACGTAATCATTATGCATGATGGGTCGTCTTAATGCTATAGCCACAGAAAAATGTTATATTAAATATGATAATAACATAGGTCTGTTTTTCTCTATTTATGATATACACATCTCTCAAATATCTCGATTTAAAATGTCCATAGTCCTAATCCAAGGGCTCTTTGAAACAGGAGGAAGCTACAAAAAAAAAAAAATAATAATAATGATGACAAATAAAGAAAACAAACTTTATTTAGGTAATAACAATATGTGTTAAACAAAAATATTATTTAATTTAAAACTTATCCTACTTCAAAGAAATTATAATGTTTTTTACAGACCGAAATGAGATGGTAAATAGAGGGTACCGTTGGTAGTTCAAAAGACTTTAATGACGTCCTTAAATTTAAAGAGGCAAAGACCACCTTAGTTGAGAATGGTACCTGAATTATAGACCTTCAGAAAAAACCAACCCTGTAAATATTAATGAATTGTTTTATAATGTATAATCACTAAGGCAGGAAGCTTATGGACTTCACAAAACGTATGGTACAACAATTTAATTTCTATACAGAAGGTGCTCTAATTATAATTTTAACTATTGATATTCAGCTGCGATCCTTTATTCTATGCCTGGGACACTAAATTAGAATTTTCAAGTTTGCTGCCTGGACTGAGATCATATTCACAACAAAGACCTAAAACTTTCGTACTTATTTGTATAACTCCTTCATATCCAAGCAGACGATTGCTAACTATCTAGCTACTCAGTCAAAGAATTGTTCTTGCATTGCTGGAATCAGATTAAGATTCATTTATTGGATAATTAAGATTTCATTTAATATAAATTTCACTTTTGATTAATATAACATTTTCTATTGTACATACAAATCATTGTACCAAAAGATTTTATTTTTAACATTTTCTCTGATTTGTAGGATATTTTTTTTTTTTTTTTCTGCATATTTAACTATCATCTATGTACATAGTATCATTATTGTATACATATATATGTTTTTCTTTATTTTGTTTATCTCTCTTCTTTTTTTTTATTGTTTATGTTTCTGACCAGATTTAATTTTGTTTATATCTGTACTTATCTGGTATTCTTAAGGGACTTAGTCCTAGAATAAAATTATTTTTCTATTCTATTTCGCTTATTTATCAAAAAATATGCATTTTCCTTTCATCTTCGATAAAAACTAAATTATGATGCCGTAATTTTTATAGCGCTTGCCATGAAAATTTGTAGTTTAATCGTATTTTTGTGGTGCTGAGTACTAATTTTATGTTTATTGGGTTCACATCGTAAAACACAAAGTTAATATTTTGCCCTTTTTTTTTCAGTTTTTTCGCTTGTATCCTGCAATCCATGCATTATTTGATGTAATGCACTGATGCAAAATAATGTATTCAAATAATTTTCACGAAATGCACCTGAAAGGGTTTGATCTTCTAACGAGCAGTATCGATGCAAGAGGGTACTGGACAACATATGTAGACTGCTGTATTAATATATTGGTAATTTTCGGATAGCTCCTTCCCAATTTACGAGAACATTGAGTGTTCAAAATATCAACATATCTCTATAACCTTTTTTTTTGACACTCAAACATTAAATATTTCGACAAGCTCTAGCTTTGTTGTTGTTGTTTGGATTGCTATGACCACAGTTTCCTTATCAAAAGCAGTAGATAGATATAAGTGCAGTAGATTAATTACAGTTAGACATATCAATGATCTATTGTTTTTTCTAGTTAGATTAAAATAAAGTTGTTTTTTTTTCCTTAATATTTTCTGGAAATGTATCCATCAAAAGGATTGCCGTTTGACCAATTACTTTTTCAACATAAATTTTCTAAAGAAAATTTTGCTTAGCCCCTATGATATTAGTTTTACTATACTAGCCTGAGATGATATTTAAAAAATAATTAGTCTCACTATTATAGTTATTGTTTTTTTGAAATATTTACTTTTTTTTTTTTATATATAGTAAAAAACGGTTATATTCCATGTTATGACAGTTTCTAAAACTTCGGAGCAGTGAATATTTAAATTTCGTAATATGAAAATATATGTGTAAATATGGCTAGAATATTGAACCTTATGATATTCCCTCTTCCTCCTTCTGCATTTGGAGTACAAAAGTCATACGCAAAATATATATATATATAAATAGTAAAGCCATTAATATGTATATATATATATATCAAAAAGTAATTTATAAATAGTAAAAAATATTTTTTAAAAAAATCAACTTATTATTTCATTTTATGTATTATTTTATTGTGTATCTTTTATTTTTCGTTTTATACAGTTTTCCCTTTCATTTGGTTATGCAAATATGTATGTTTATTATAAGTTGTGTTGTTATTGTTACAACAATCAATTTTATATATAAAAGATAATAATTACTATTCGTTCTATAATCCAAATAACAGAAACGTATTGTTTTACGAAACTCCGCAACACGATGAAATACGGATATAGTTAGCTATAAAAAGATTATTATAATATGTTTATGCTGTTGCTTACGATATAATTGAGGGATAGTTAAATATACATATTAAAAAATACAATATTTTAATATGAATACATTGCTTCTTAGAAGGATAACGCTATCCCTGTTAAAAACCTGCTCAGTTCTATTAGAATGTTATCTATTTTAATGGAGCTGAAGCCTTTGAGTAACTGAGAATCCCGTTAGTGAAGCTATACAGCACTTCCCCTTCCTTGCTTCACTACTGCTTTCCATTTGTAATTCTATTTCTTTAACACCGATGAATACAATCAACACTGATGTTTGTATTACTACGATTAAGAAACTCAAATGGAAAGTAAGCCTATCAAATTTGCATAATGGCAAAATACTAGTATTTAAATAATCTTGGTAATGTAAAAAATCCTCTTCAACTGTTTCGAAAATGATTTAAATTCAATATATGTCGATGTTCCAAATGTCGATTTTATATTTCACAGATTCTTGAGGAAAGAATCAGTAATGTTAAACTAGTAATGTAACTAAATATTCATATAAACAAGTATGTTATTATTATACATCGTTTCTTCTCCTTATTGATAAAAAAGAAAATAAAAAATAATAAGAGAGAAATCCAACATAGCTTGGTATAGAATTTAAAACAATTCTCTTGTTAAAGTTAATTTTTACAAAAAATGAAATATTAAACCTATATGTAAAAACTTAAACTAAAGTTACTTTTTAACTAACTACTTAAAAATAATATTTTAATTAGAGCATGAAAGAACAAGCAAAGAAATTATAGATATTCTTATACCTATTCGCAATTTATGATCAGTTACTATTGGATTCAGTGCCACTGAAGAAGGGCAGTTAGCAACAAACTTTCGAATGGCACGGAACAGGGGGGCACAGTGGGGCAAGACCGGACAAACAATTAGATTTTTAGAAATTTTTTTTAAATTTAATCATCTTGCCCATATTTCTGTTATATTAGCCACTGCATCTAGATATAGCACAAACTTCAGCCGGTCTTATGTTTAGGCTTATTTATTATTTAATGGTCCTTTCGGCCTGAGAATTTAGTTAGGAAAGTAGAAGTTTCTTCTTAATGACACCTAACTTTCAATTTGTTATAGGACTGGAAAAACAGTGAAATAATAATAATTTTTGATTATATATCTATGATGTACAAATATGCCACAAATAAGACCAATTGTTCAAAAAATTATATTCCGTCGCGTTCCTACAGAAAAAGCTCCACTTTTCTCAGTGATAGAGAAAAATAATTTCTCATATTAAGCAATTAAAATCTGAATTAAAATAAAAATTATCTACGTTTACCTGCGTCTGCGATCGTAACACCGCATTGAAGTTAAGGATCTGGAGAGTGTTTATCTAACAAGAGCGAAACGGCATAATCAGCACAACACACTTTGTTTACACAACTGTCTTTATGTGTTATAAATACTTAATAGCACTTCTTAAACTCTAGCATTTCGAAATCAGTTTCATAGTGAACGTTTATTAGTGATCAGTTAAGTGATATAGTGATTTGTGTGTGTTAGTGGAGTGATACGAATTTGGAAGTTTTCCTTCGACGATACCATTCTGAATTTGATGAAGATTTCATTAATTCTGACGACTTTAAATAAGAGCTTTTTGCCTCATTTTGACAAAAAGGTAAAATATTTAAGTCGGAACAGGGATAGATTTTGGTTTCTTTCTGTTTTTTTGAGTCACTATGGACTACGAAAAAAACAAAATACATTTCTGTTACTTTCGATATACATTTTTATTGAAAGGTTTTAGTTATATTTAAGATTACATAATTAATAAATGAAACTTAAAACTTTTGAAGTGCTTGTATTCTAAAATAAAAGCATTTAAAATAATGTAAATGTGAATTCTGTTGATAACATGTCCTGTGATACATCGCCAGAAATCTATTCAGTTGTTATTTATCGCAATATTCATTAAAAACAAGAACATCATTATTTTTCTACTTATAATTCTATATATTATTTAAGTAATATCTATTGCTTAATTTCTATTAATGTTTCCAAAATTAAATTTGTTGCCACTCTTTTATTTTATTTCTTTTTACTTATAAATAACTTTTTATGTACAATTTACTTTATCACATTTTATTTCCCCACCTTCTTTTTTTTTTTTTATTAAATTTTCTTAAACTTTTATTTTTGAAATTCTTTTATCTGATTACCGTCTCATTTTATCAATTTCTTCTAACTTATTCTACATTATTTATTTTTTTAACATCTCTTTACATACAATAATGTTTTATAATTTTATGAACTTACGTATTTACTTTACCATTGTATAATTTTTTTTTCTGGTGATTTAAATAAATAAATTGTATAATTTACTTACATCTTTGTTTATTTTTTTTTTATGTCCATACAAATTGTTTTTTTTATATGTTAACTAATATTAATATTTTTTAAATCGTTTTCCTATTTTATAACATTATGTTTTCACATATTTTCATAAACTTATATCAATATTATATTATATTTATTAATAATTTAATTTAATTTTTATTTTATCTTTTATTAAATTTTATAGTTTATACATTATCATTTTTTTCTGGTGCGGTTAATAATAAAACGATTAATAATATATTTTCATATATATATATATATATATATATATATATATATATATATATATATATATATATATATATATGTATGTATATATATAGATTTAAACAGCTCTCCTTGTATAACAGAGATATATGAAAATGAATTGAAGTGCTTTGCAAAAAGGGTTATTACACTCTTCACAGTTAATGAAAAACGAACTAAGGTAATAATAAAACAACATTGCATCTCACAATAAACGTTTCGGAAAACCATTAGTGTTCCAATAACCTAATATTAGATTTGTAATCAATCTGGTTCTTGGTTTTAAATTTATTCTGTGTTTATCATATCACATTTATTTGATATGATATTTGTGATATGATATGTTGATATGTGTTTTGGCCAAAACGGGGGATGCTACATCATAGTGTAGTTAGAAGAATCTCGAATATAGAGTTTTGTTATAAAACCAAGATATTAATTTTTTTTTGTTTATCTTGTGTTTAAAAAATGATATTTTTTGACGAAATTGGGCCCCCTTCAGCTTGGGACCCACCGGCTTTAGGGCTTTCTCTTTCCAAGTGAACTTTTTTATTATATTTTTTTTTATTACCAAGGAGCAAGTAAAAACCACGTTTCAATTAATTTTTTTAATAAGCTTTTTTAAAATGTTAGTATAAAATTACCATTTTTCACTTAGAATTGCTTATTCTCTAAAAGTTGATCACATGATAAATAGCTTTAAAAATGATAAAATTAAAAAAAAAAATATAAAGACAATAAAAACCAATATTTACCTGACTGAGAAAAACAATAGATCGCAGATATGCCTGTTTATACTCTACTGCTTTTGATAACAAAACTCGTCAATATTTCGATTCGAGCATCACTAACAGAGTTAGGACGTCTCAAAAAAAATTTACAAAAATTAACGCGAAATGTGAATTTTTTCTACAAATGTTATAAAAAAAAAAAAAATCCCTATTAAATTTCTAATCAAGATACTAGTGTCAAATTTTCGATCTGAGCAACACCAACAGAACTAGAGCGTGTCAAAAAAAGTTCCAACACTTAAAAAGTTTTGGCAAAACGTGACTTTTTTATTGAAACGAATATCTGTAGCTCCTTAACAGTAGGTCATAGAAAAAAAATGTATACAAAAAAAATATTTTCCATTAATTTTTTTAAGGAAACTTATTATATGTATATAGGAAACAAGACTTCATCAAAGTTTTGATCTGAGCAACACTAACATAGCTAGAGCGTTACATTTTTGAGGTTAAAAAAATGTTTCAAAAACATGAAGGCAAAACGTGACTCTTTTCATTAAAAAAAATATCGCTCCTAAACGGTAGGTCCTAGCGACTAATGTTATATATAAAAACATTTTTCCATTAAATTTCGGATGAGGAAACAAACGTCAAAGTTTCCATCCAAGCATCACTAAAAGAGCTAGAGAGTGTTAAAAGTTTGCTATTTCGAGAGGGAAAAAACATTAGGTACATATTTTGAGGATGAAAAAACGTTGCACAGACAACTATATACCACGAGCTTTATGAATTATTAAAGCTAAAATATTTTAATTAAATAGTTTTTTTTCTGAACTGATTTGAGTACTGTCAATACGACTTCACTGGCTAGACAACTAGACACACTCTTTAGAACAAGTGAGATGTTGTTGTCATAATAATGTTTTAAAATATAATAAATAAATTAAAGTGTAATGATAAAAAAAAATAATTTGTTTAAATTTATTAAATAATTGATTACTTCAAAGCAATTCATTATTTAAAATGAAATAGTAAGGACTATGATATAATATATATGAGAATAATATCCTAAAATGCATTGATTTAATATAATAGATTATTGTGTGAATGGATCCATTAAGCCATCCATATTAATTATTGCCCACATTGAAGCAGATTGTAATACTTTCTTTCAATAAATGTTTTATATAACAAATAAAAAAAATAGAATAGAAAGTAGTTGAATGGAAATACACTAGACATTTTAGATGAAGATTTCAGATTCTCTCTCTCAAAAAAGTTCAAGATTATCTGTTTTAGTATTATTAACACTGTAAAATATTTCAAGGACTATTAACAAATGATCACAAGATTCATTTATTAGTAAGAGGAAAAGACTTTAAGACTTCTCATATCATCGCATAACTGCATTGTACTATTTTAAATGATTATATATATATATATATATTTATATATCTATATATATATATATATATTATATATATATATATATATATATATATATATATATATATATATATATATGTAAGATTGTTTTAACGTGATTTTATTCTTTTATTACAAATGAATTAAATTACACGTTCTTTCTAACTAGTAATTATAACATAAAACACTTTAAACAATGTAACAATAAACTAACCAAAGTTATTAACACTTTGTCTCTCACATATGTTTTAATTAAAAGTCCCACACACATTTAAGGTTGCAGCAGTGTTGTTATCACATGGTAGCAAACTTACACCTCCACCCCTGAAGAAGATTCACAGGGAGAAAAGGGAAGCAGCTTGCTAGAATGAAAGAAATTTGAAGTCTTCTTCTTTTTTCCGCTTGCTACTTCATAAAATGTTGGTGAAATCTGTCGGATGATTGAAAAAGGTCCAACTCGTACGGGGTCCAGTTTGTTGCGATTTAATTTGTTTCCGTTTTCGATGTACACTAAATCGCCAATCTTGAAATCGTACTGTATTCTATTCTTGTCTATTCTATTTGTTTATTTGAAAGCTCCTTAAAGAATTTTGAAAAGCTATTTTTCGGTCTTCTTCAAGGGAAGATGGATTGTCTTCGATAAGAGGAGATATAGCTTGTTTCTTCCCTAGGAGTAAGTAAGATGGTGCAAATTGTATTGAGCTATGAATTGTATCATTATACTCATTGACACATTCCTTTGCGAGAATCGGCCAGGCTTTATTTGTCTCGCTGTTTATTTTGCACCTTAAACGATTCACCAGCGTCTGATTTAACCTTTCGTTAAGCCCATTTGATTCAGGATGATCAATGCAGGTAAAAACAATCTGAATTCCTTTTTTATCCAAATAATTTTGAAAATAAGTAGAATTTATAGAAGTATATTGGTCTGCTAATAGGATCGAAATATTTGTATTTTTTGCTATTGGATGGATTAGATTTATAAAGTCGTGAGCGCTTTGACCCTTACTAGTCGAGATCCATGCGAATCTGGTAAAATGATCCACCAAAATGTGCATATATCTCTTTGGTGATCAGTTCCCTGAAAACCCTCCAACTGTATCTAATGACATTATTTGGAACGGCTCAGTGGCAGGACCTAATTGTGAGAGAAGGCCGATCGCTCTACTGCGACGGACTTTATTTCTAACACAAATGTGGCAACTTTTACAGAAAGTATGAATTTATTTGTAGAAACCCTTGAAGTAATAATGCGGCTGAATTGTGGCGATCATTTGTGCTGGACCGATGTGACCATAATGCTCATGAACCAGTTTAATGATTTTCATTCCTAATTTTGGAGATACAAATATTCCAAGTTTGCCCTTTAATCTTTTAAGGATCATTCCTTGCTTATAGTCAGTCTGTTTTTCTATTTTCAACTCCGAAAGGTGTTCAGCTTGGTCTTTTAATATCTGAGGTAGATCGATTAAGTTCACGATCCTGATTGCATCTTCATTATTGAAATATTCTAAAACCGGATTGCTTGATAATAAGTCGGCTGGAATATTTTCTTTGCCTTTTTTATAAATTATGTTAAAATTAAATTGTGATAAATAAAGAATTAGATCGCCCAGTATTTCATCTGATCTGGCCTTAGTCTTTAAGTTTTCTAATGGCTTATGATCGCTACATACAGTAAAGTGGCGTCCTATTAGATAATATTGCCAAAATTTGATTGCGTCTTTGATCGCTTTGCATTCCAAATGAATGATATTTAAACGTTTTTCCCTTTCCGATAGTTTTCTTGAATAATATGATACAGGATGCAGTATTCCATCTTCTTGTGGCTGTTTTAGGGTAGCGCCTATACCTTTAAAACTGGCGTCTGTTTCAATGAAGACGGGCTTCTTATAATCGTAAATTGACAATATTGGAGCCGTACATAAATAATCTTTTATCATATTAAAAGCTTTTTCGCAATCATCGGACCATTCAAACTTCACATCTTTTCTTAATAATACGATGCAATGGTTCCAGCTTTTGAGAACTATTTTCTATATATCTCAGTTAAAGTTGATTGAACCTAAAACACTTCGTACTCCAGTCTTATCTGATGGTCTTTGTAGGTTTTGAATTGAAACTAAATTACCTTGGGCTGGTGAGACTCTGTTCTTTGAAATTGTGTGGCCTAAATATTTGACAGATTTAGCTGCAAACAAACACTTGACTAATTTTAGTTTGAATCTTTCAGCATCAGTCATCTGCAAAAAATTGTTCGATATGTTGAAGATGATCTTTCCAGGTTTGAGAGAATATCAAAATATCATCAATATAATTGATGCAAAATTCATCCAAACCATTTCTTCTTATAATATTTGATAAGATTCTCTGGAACGTGGCCGGAGCATTTTTCAGACCAAATGGAAGGACTTTAAACATGAACTTTCCATAAGTCGTGATAAAAGAAGTTTTTTTCTCTGTCTTCTTTTTTTAGTGTAATACACCAAAATGCCGAATTGATGTCTAAAACTGTAAAGTATTCACAATTAACAACTTTGTCGATTACGTCTTGTATTGTAGGAAATGGAAAAACTTCTGGAACTACGAATTTATTTAATTTAAGAAAATCGATACACAAGCGTGATTTCTTGTTCTCCTCTTTTTTGAACGCGAGGGT
This sequence comes from Euschistus heros, assembly GCA_003667255.2. Classification (NCBI taxonomy): domain Eukaryota; kingdom Metazoa; phylum Arthropoda; class Insecta; order Hemiptera; family Pentatomidae; genus Euschistus; species Euschistus heros. The sequence continues at coordinate 470,436 of RCWM02000694.1, read as the reverse complement.
TACAGGGGAAGCGAATGGAGAATCTGATTCTTCAATAATCTTTGCTTGAAATAATGCCTTAATCTGATTTCTTATTTCTTCATCGTCAGGAATTGAGCATTTATACGGTCGACAAGTAACATACTCGTTAGATAATAATTTTATCTCTGCTTCTATTGATTTTACTCTCCCTATATCAAATTTATCCTTTGCAAACATATGTTTATGTTTTCAATTAGATTTGCAATCTGCTGTTTTCGCTCTTCGTTTTCAATATGATTTAAATTGGCACCGAATTCTTCTATTTTTAAGTTTTCATTAAAATTTAATTCAATATAATCATTAGAATCATCTTTATCAATTAAAACTTGACTATCATTGAATTTATTTTTAATCATCTGATCTAATTTAGATCGATGTAAATTATCTTCTCGATCACTATTGGATCGGTTTTCATCTAAATCTATCACATTGTTGTTGTCTGTTCGTTGTAGTATTTTTAAGTTTTCGTCTTGAATCAATTGAAATTTTTTTATGGCATTAATCCCCAATAAGATGTCATAAGAAAAATGATCGTTCTTGACAACGTAAGTTGTAATGTGATCAGTAATACGTCCAATACGAAGTAAAATTGTAGCCCGGGCTGAAGTGAAATTTAATCCGCTGATAGTTTTCAATACATTCTTTTGTTCTATTAACTTCAACTTTAGCAAATCAGCAATTCGTTGAGAAATTAATGTAACGTTGGAGCCACTATCATAGATAGCTTTTGTTTTAATTTTGTCACATATGATTACGTTTAGCTTTATCAACGGATCTAATTTCGCCCGGTTCTTCAGTTTAAATGTTTGTCACCTAAGTCTGTTTGTAATATCTGTATGTCGTCAATCCCAGAAGACCCTTCAGTCATGTTTGATTTTAGTTTTTCTGAGACTTTATTTCGATTACGGCACTCCGCTACGAGATGGTATCGATACGGAAAACCAATAGCTGCACAAATTGAACATGCCTTCTTTTGACCTTCGTTCTTTGAGTGAAATTTATCTCTCTTAAAAGTTTCCGGGTCAGGACTATATTTCAATCTAGGATTTGAGGAATTTTCCTCTTTCTTTCTAGAAAACGAGTCCTCTAGTTTTCGGAGTTCCGCGTATAAGTCTTCCATCTTGTTAATTTTTTCTCTATCCAGTTCTTCTTGGGCTTTTTTTCGGCAACCCAAAAACTATGAGGTTGATACGTGATAATTCAGTACCCTTAGGTTCTACTTCTAGGCATAACTTTTCCTTTATAAGCGCGAAATCGATTAGAGATCCACCCAAATATTTGTAGTTAAAAGCTTTCCTAACAATGTACCAGCCTTTATCAACGAAAACGTTCAAGAAAGACTCCTTCCAAGTATTCCAATGACCATTTACACCTATTTTCTTCAGATTTATTTCAAACCAATCTTTTGCTGGGCCCATGGCAAAAAAGCGCAAAGCCTGAATTTTACTACTATCGGAATTCACCTGGAAGCGGCTACACTCGTCTTCAAATTTAGCTAACCATTCTTTAGGATCTGATTGATTTTTTTCAAATTTCTCTAGAATAAATTTTTTTTTCGATTTGATTTAATTTGATTTCCTCTTGTTTTAAATTTGAATATAATTGGTTTTCTAATTGTCTAATCCGATTTTCTAACTCAATTTGTTGAGCTTGAACAACTCTGGATATTGGTATTGCGTCACATTCTTCTAATGGCAATTCTCGAAAGCAAACATTATCACCTTCATCGAAATATTCTTTTTTATATCTTCATCGATTTTTACCGCAACTGTTCTATAACCTTTTTGGTTCTTAATTGCCCTCATTGCATTTTTTATTGTTGTTTATTTGATAGAGAAATATAGTTACTTACCTCTTTAAATTCTTCTGGCACTAAATACCAAGTATTCTTTTCAATGGATATGCATTGTGTCAAGAATTCTTTTTCAAATTCCTTAACAACTTAAACATAAATTACGTATATCCGTTTCTTACTAGTTGGAATCTTGTAATTTAATTTGTAAGATTGTTTTAACCCCGGCAGATGACCTTAGGATTTTTTAAAGGGAGTAAAAAATCCTTAGCTATGCCGTCCTTCGGAAGGGACGTTAAATGGGGGGTCCCGAGCCTGTGCGATGTCAGGTACTCGTTAAAGATCCCTATCCTAATTATACCTCGATAGGCAAAATTTAGGACTCCCACCGTAGCATCGTCCGATTAGCCATAGCAGCATAAAGTGACGTTAAACGAAATAAACAAACAAAGATTGTTTTAACGTGATTTTTATTCTTTTATTACAAATGAATTAAATTACACGTTCTTTCTAACTAGTAATTATAACATAAAACACTTTAAACAATGTAACAATAAAACTAACCAAAGTTATTAACACTTTGTCTCTCACATATGTTTTAATTAAAAGTCCCACACACATTTAAGGTTGCAGCAGTGTTGTTATCACATGGTAGCAAACTTACATATATATATATATATATATATATATATATATATATATATATATATATATATATATATATATATATATATATATAGTTAATGTCTGTATGGAGACAATATCAGTGTTAATACCTAAAGTAACATTGTAAACATACCAAATTGTATATAAGCAGGATTATTAAGAAGAATATATCAGTTTATAGTAAGCGTTCTTGCGTGTTGTTATTATAACCTTTTTTCCTTTTTTTTTTAGTTTTCAACCGGCCGTATATAACTGGTGCCGAAACCCGTGAGCGAGCGCGGAGGCCTATTTTCTTTTTAATCTTTTATAGGCAATAGTACCCTGATAGAGAAATTTTTAAAATTCGCTAATGGAAAAAAGCGGCTGAAGCAGATGAGAAGAAACACCCCAGATGGCCAGTAGTGAAAGAAAAATTAAAAAAGGCATTTGGAGGCGGAAGATGGACCCCGGAAGAGGACATCTTTCAAATGTTTAGAGAGACTAGAAGACCGAGACAATCCAGCGGCCAATATGCAGCTGCGCTTCTGGCACGATTCAACCGAATCACAGAAAACCTAAGGGAAACAATAAGTGCAGCAGAGGCAGAAGCAAGGATGCCATTCCTTTCCACTATACTAAAAGTTCAGTTGGCGAGAGAAACTGGGAAGAAAGAAGGATTACCAAAAGAACGCACATTTGTTGAATATGCCCAAGAGATGGTGGACACCAGTGCGAGAGAGGAGGAAACTCGCATGGAAATAGAGGAGCCGGGATGGAGCAGGGTGGCATATAAGCGCTCAGGACCGACGCCTGTCGGCAACAGGAGACGGGACTTCGAATATAAAGGAATAGAAGGAGCTGAGGGAAGACCGGGACGAACAAGACCACGAGCCACAGGCAAAAGAGAGGACAGAAAAAAGCCATGGATGTAGGAAAGCGGGGCACCTCGTTGCTCAATGCCCCCGCACGAGATGTTTCGAATGCGGTACGGAAGGGCACATGCCCATATTTGTACCGAAGAGATAGTCGAGGGGAACCAATGGATGTTAATGCCCAGAAGATAGGGCGAGGCAGACGCAGAACAACCAAAAAAGAAGACTCGGCATCTGACACCACAGATGTAGGAGGAACGTCTGAATCAGAAGAGGAGCCAACCGGACCAGGCAGTAGAAAGCAGACCGAGGAGCGGGCGACAACAGTCAGAGAAGGAGAGAGGATTGCAGGACAGCAGCTGAGGAGGAAGTCAGCAGAGAGACAACCGCAGACTAGTAAGTAATAATATAAAGGGAGGAGATGGCGGTTTGCCTTTAATTAGAGTTGGGGGAGTGAAGTGTTTGGTAGACACGGGCAATTCCAATACTATCGTATGTAAAGGGGTATTGGAAAAGTGGTACGGGAGTAAGAGGGCAGTCTAGATCAAGGGTTGTAATTGTAAATTGATTACCCCGGGGGGGTCCATGCAGAGTAGTAGGGGAAGCCTTAATAGTGCTAGAAAGGTGGGCCAAGAAAGAAAAGGGTAGTTTAAAGGTGCACGTGGTGGAGGGAATACCAGGTGATTATTGGGTGCGACCTTCTAAGTAGGGCCGGAGCGACAATTAGAGGTGGTAATGGGAGGCGGAGTATCCGTATAGGGGGAAGAAAATATAAATGGTTGGAATTACTAAGGGATGGTGCGGCGAGAGTGGGAGCAATCGGTCGAGCGGAGGACTGGAGACATGCCTTAAAAAGAGAATATGAGGGCATATTTTTCAAAGAGGGGGATTCGCTGGGAATAACAGGTAGGACGGTCCATGAAATCCCACTGAAACAAGAAAGAGTTACATATGTGAAAGAGAGGAGATACCCTCAAGCTCTAAGACAGCATATCAGGGAGGAGTTGGACAGTCTCAAGAAACAAGGGATTATAGTAGATAGCACCTCGCCTTATAATAGCCCCTTATGGGCTGTGAAAAAGAAGTGCGCACCTGGAGAAAATAAAGAAAAACATAGAGTCGTTGTCGATTATAGGAAATTGAACGACAACACCACGGATGAAAAATACCAGATTACCAGGTTCGACGATATAATAGATAGGTTGAGTGGGGCGACAATATTCAGCACACTAGACTTAAAAGCTGGATATCACCAAATAAAGATGCACCCGCGGTACCAACACAAAACAGCTTTTATATTTAAGAGGGGGCATTTTGAATTTACTCGGATGCCGTTCGGACTGAAAAATGCCCCGATAACATTTCAGAGGCTTATGGACGAGTTTCTGCGGGATATAGATGAATCAATGTGCCAGGTCTATATGGACGATCTGTTGGTTTTTAGTAAAACGGAAGCCCAGCATGTGGAACACTTAAAAAAGATCTTTGATAGGGTTAGAGAATTTGGACTAAGATTGTCAGGAGAAAAGTCAATACTTGGACAGGAGCGCATAAATTTTTTAGGGCACACGATATCAAGGGATGGGGTAAAACCGGATAGTGACAAGGTAAATGCAATCCAAAGGACGTCGGTTCCCAGAGATGTGCAGGGTATTAGAAGACTGTTGGGTGCGCTAAATTACTATAGAAGGTTCGTACCAGAAATGGCGGAGTACCTAGTACCCCTAAATAACCTTCTGAAGAAAGGGAAGAAAGTGGTAGTGACGCCGGAAATGGAAGATAACATCCAGAAATGCATGAAACGGCTTCAGGCAGAGCCGGTCTTAGCGTTCCCAGATTTCACGAAGCAATTCACTATCACAACCGATGCCAGTGAATATGCATTGGGGGCAGTGCTATCTCAAGATGGGGAAAATGGAGAGCGTCCTGTAGCTTATGCCAGCAGAAGGCTCACGGATGCGAAAACCAGATACAGCGCATTGGAGAGAGAATTGCTCGGGATCGTGTGGGCCATCGACCACTTTAGACTATATGTTTTTGGTAGGACTTTTCGTGTGCATACCGATCATACGCCGCACAGTGGGGCAAACGTGGAAAAAACCCCCAAATCTTATGATTTTTTTTTTTTTTTTTCATTATTTTTGTATACCTAAATAAATGTAGCATAAGGTTGTGGAACTGCTTTTTCGATTATTTCATTACCAAAGTCTGTACACGTCCTTGAAGTTGCCCTTTTCTGGAGTTGAGAAAATAACACGGTTTTGAAGTTCGGTTAAAATAATTTTTTATGAGACTGAATTTTTTGCAAAACATTTTGTATAACCCTTTGAACTTCACTACTCATGTTTACTGGTTTATGGACGATTTTTATTTTGTTAATGTAGCCACTACCTTGACTGCCAGGAATTTTCGAAGTTAGCTGTCACGTAAATTTAACTTATGTTCATTTCACTTGGTCTTTCAAAAAAAGCTACATCGAACAAGGCTCTCTTTAGGGGTTCAAATTGAAGTAGAGGTATCTGAGAAAGCGTGTTATATATATAAATCCCGGCTTCGGACATATTTGTTCAGGGGATGAATTTATGTGTTATTTTTCATTATACAGAAAATGATTTTTAGAAAATTTTTTTTTTTTTTTTTCATAACTAGGATTTGAAAATTGGCTTACTATATATGTATATTTGTTTTTATTAGTCTGTCTTATTTAATATATATATATATATATATATATATATATATATATATATATATATATATATATATATATATATATTTTTTTTTTTTTTTTCTTAATCCATTGTAAAATGATGTGATATGATTTCTGGTTTTATTTACAAAAATAAGTAACACACTTAACTCTTCTTGAGAGAATTAGTACCAAAATATTGCAGAAAGATTAATTTTCAAAAATAGCTCTCCAAATAAAGAAAAAAAAATCAATTTAAAATAAAAGTTTTGGACTTTGAATGATCAATTGATGGGGTTATTATTTGTATCACTGAGTTCTAATTATTGTATACCTATGTTGTCTTATGAAGATTATCATATTTATTTATTTTATTCTTTTATATCAATGTTATTTATTCTTTTATATTCTACCACTGGAATCATTTTCGCTCTATATTTATAACTACGCTCTATATTTAGTGTTTGGACTTATGAATAATTGACGTTCTGATAATCGGCGCTCTTCTGTTTATATGGAATTAATACGAGAGTTTCTTTTTCTAGTTATTGTGAATTTCATTACGTTCTCTTATTTTCATTTTTCTTGTTTTTGTATTTGTATTAGTGTAGTGATATTAGTTTATGAAATTGGTTTAGTATTAGTATAGTGGCAATTTATAAGGAATGGAAGAATGGAAGATTTTACGGTTACACATGAAGTGTTGTGCGAAATATTATTTACCAAAGCTCGTCCGTGGAAAGTCAGTTTAAAGGAACGGTTTGTCGGTCTACAAAAAGAACGGTTATCTCAAGTAATCGATCATGTAAAAAGAAGATTTCGGCCCCAGTTTCTAAAAAAGTTAAGACAGGTAAATCATAGTAGAGAATATTTTATCAAAAATAATATGGAGTGGTTACAGAATCATTTTGTGATTAATTTTAAAAAAGTAGTAAAATGTACTCCTACTGATAAAAATGTGGGTGGTAGGCCTTCAAAAGATTTTAATAAATGTGGAAGAAAGGCTAAACAATATAAAATAGAGGATTTGAAAATAAAATACTCCCAAGAGTTAATAAACGCGGCAGGATCAAAAAAAGGGTCAAAAAAAGGAAAAAAGTTCCTATGTTAGATACAGATAAGGCTTTAGCTCTTTTGACTCAAGCTGAACTATCGAAATATCAATACAATATTATAAAGAAGGTTATAAAAGATTTTGGCTTTAATATACTACCCAGTTATAAAAAGATAATGGAATCCAAAATTAAATGTTATCCTGAAAATATCCACATATCTGATACCTCAGCACAAGTCCCCTTGCAAGATTTACTTGATCATACAGTTAATAGGATTGTAGAAAGTAAATCACTAGCCGAAAAGGAACAATGGGACGATAACTTAGTCCTTCACACAAAATGGGGGCTGGATGGTGCATCAGGCCAAAGCCAATATATGCAAACATTTCAGATTAATAATGTGCACGAATATCCATATGTAACTATTCAGGATAAAGACGAAGATGATGTTAGCCAACCAGAAGATATTTCTGATTCACATTTGCTTATGACCTCCCTAGTGCCTGTACAAATAAACCTGTAAATAACAGCGATATAAAATTCTGGTTGAATAATCGACCAAACTCAACACGATATTGCAGGGCTCTTAAGTTTCAATTTAAAAAAGAAACCCCTGTGCTAATTAAAGAGGAAAAAAATCGCGTAGAATTTGAAATAGCCGACCTCAAAGATTCGATAATACATTGTGGAGAACGCACACGACGAGTAGCCCATGCCCTGTATTTTACTATGATAGATGGAAAAGTGGCACAAGTTGTAACTGAAACACCATCGGCAAGCAATTGTGTAATTTGCGGAGGTAAGCCAACGCAGCTCAACGATCTATCAAGACTCGGAATGTTTCAGAAGGATGAAGTTCTCCGAATGGGTATGTCAACGTTGCATGCCCGAATTAAATTTATGGAGTACATATTACACCTTAGTTATAATAAAACAATCGAAGCCTGGAGGACTTCAGCAGCTACTCGCATTCAACGAGATAAGAAAGCTGACGAAGTGAAAAAAAAAACTACGAGCAAAACTAGGTATAATCGTTGACATAGTGAAACAAGGAACTGGAACTACCAATACGGGTAATATTTCTCGGAAATTTTTTGAAAATCCATTGACCGCTGAAATTACGGATATCGATGAACAATTGATTCACAGACTTAAAATAATATTGGAAGTTATTTGTGGTCAGTCAACGATAGATCCTGTAAAATTTAAGAAATATACAGCAGAAACAGCTGAAATAGCTGTCACAAAGTACCTCTGGTACTATCTGCCGTCCACTGTTCACAAAATTCTTTTTCACGGAGCAGAAATAATAGAGCACGCGGTCCTTCCTATTGTTCTCTCTCTGAAGAAGCTCAGGAAAGTAGAAATAAGAACTATAAACAATACAGAGAACATCATTCCAGAAAGTTCTCTCGAACAGCAACAAATGAAGATGTTTTTCATCTTATCATGGTGACTTCTGATCCCGTGATAAGTAATTTAAGACCAGATTATAAAAAAAAGAAGTTCCCATTATGTGATGAAACTTCTTATTTACTGTTATAAAAAAAGGAACAATTAAAAATTGTTTTTTCCTTTACTTTTATAGTTAATATATTTTATCTGTGTACATATGTAGTATGAGTGAATATAATCTTTTTTATTATTTTAAATATGATTTTTTTTTTTTTTTTTATCATTAGTTCATTATGTATCAAATTGAAAAATATGATGATCAAACTTCTTTGTTGATATAAGATTGACAATTTTAGATAACTGTCCAATCCATTCAATAGAGTTCAACTGAAATCACTTTGTAAAACTTTTTACATTTTTCAAATTATTTAAAAAAATAAAAAAAAAAATTAATTTATTTCCAAATATAACTTAATAATAATTTGAACCTAATTGAAGGAATCTTGGGTATATAATAGAGGTATATAAAATAAATTTCATTCAATTTATCACCTAAAAAACATACATGTAATAATAACAAACTTGATTTTTAATTTTTTTTTGAAGAAGAAGACCACCCGGAAACGACAGGAAGGCAATCGTCAGAAGAACAAGCAAGGGTAGAAGAAAAAGCGCCAGAGATGGAGGAAATCGAAGAGATTATCAATGACAAGCGGCGGCATATAATCTAGAAAACTAGAACCTCAGGGCTAATGAAGGCGGAATTTAGCAGTTATGCTGGATGCAATATCGCGACGATTTTACAAAGGATACCAGATTTACAAAGCATTGAAAGAGGCATCTAAACCCGGAAAAGAACACCATATTTACGTTGCGAACGCAACGATCTGGGAGAAAATTAAGAGATTATGGCGTTCAGAGCGGCTGGGGATTGATAGGACGTTCATTCGTTGCACGTTGATGGTCGAGACATTGAGGGATGAGGAGCGACAGCGAGAGGTGACGTTGGCTTACCATCAAGGCAAAACTAATCACCGGGGAATACAAGAAACCCTACAGGCGATTCGAAGGCGATATTTCTGGAAGGGGATGAGGAAAACCATAGAAGAGGTGATAGGAGGCTGCGAAGTATGCCTAACCACCAAATACGATAGGCACCCGCCGAAAGGAAAGCAGGAAGAGACGCCGACAGCAGAATCACCACTTAGTGATCTAAAAATTGACACTTTCAATTGGAGAGGGTATAAGTGGGTCACTATGATAGATCTCTTCAGTAAAGTCGCCATGGCGTATCAAATCCAAGAGAGGTCATCAGAGGCAATACTAGGGGCATTACGGATGTGGTTCCACTTCTATGGCGTGCCGGATCGGATATCGTCGGATAGTGGTAGGGAATTCGATAACGCCGATGAACGTGCAGAAATGAAAACCTTAGGCGTAATCTGGCACCTCAACACCCCGGGTCATCCCAAGAGCAGAGGAGGGATCGAGAGGCTCCATAGTACGTTGAGCGACCATTTAAGGGTCTATCAGGTGGAAAAGGGACTGGAGCCAAGAACAGCAATGACGAAGGCGGTTGCGGCCTACAACCACTCAATACATTCGACCACCGGCTTCTCACCATTCGAAATTCTCTTTGGGCTCCGGGAACGTCGCCGGAATTGGGAAGACACTTCGGTAGACAGGGGCGTGACAGAGGCGATAGTAATAGTCCAAGAGCCGAGGCCAAATTTCATGACTTATTTGAAGAAAACTTTTAGACATACAGCCATTAAATGTCCACCCTCAGCAATCAATTTGCACTTGTCTGCCAACTCAAAGCGGGGGCGTTTCAAAATGGCGACCTCCGAAAGGGGGTAGCAAATATCAAAATATGGTATTATTTGAAGATGATTTATTTAAAGCAAACAAGAAACTGCAAACCCCCTAGGTGACAAAAAACGTTGTCTGCCAAAATTTAGAGGGGGCGTCGCACCGGCAGACAAAATTCAAAATCCGCGTTTTTCAGTCCAAAAGTGGACCATTTGAAGACGATTTATTTCAAGCATACAAGAAACTGCATGCTCACTAGATAACAATAAACGTTGTCTGCCAAAATTTGGAGGGGGCGTCGCACCGGCAGACAAAATTCAAAATCCGCGTTTTTTCAGTCCAAAAGTTGACAATTTGAAGACGATTTATTTGAAGCACACAAGAAACTGCATACTTCCTAGATGTCAAAAAAAAACGTTGTCTGCCAAAATTTGGAGGGGGCTAAGCACCGGCAGACAAAATTCAAAATCCGCGTTTTTTCAATCCAAAAGTTCACAATTTGAAGACGATTTATTTGAAGCAGACAAGAAACTGCATACTCCCTAGATGACAAAAAACGTTGTCTGCCAAAATTTGGAGGGGGCTAAGCACCGGCAGACAAAATTCTAAATCCTTGTGAAGCCGTCACACCGGCTAACATTGTTCAAAACTCACATCCTTTTCGTCCAACAGTGAACTTTTTGAACATGATTTCCTTTTTTATTTGATTTATATGTAGTTTTTCTCTAGAATGATTTGAGGAAATTATATTAAGTTGCTTCCTACGTATGTTACAATAAAATTATTTTAATATAAAATAATCTTGTTTAAAAATTTTAATGTTAAAAATACCAATTAATACATATAAACAGTAATAATATAAATACCGGCGATATAATTAAAAAATGAATAATATTTCAACTTATAAAGTAATCAAATATGTACTATCCTGGAACAAAATTCGTATAAAACTTGTATAGTAGTCCAGTTAATTGATTTTTAAAATGATAGACCAAGAGCCCGATAGGAAAACATACCGAGTTATTTCACCCCTTTTTTGTAATGCATGGGTGTAACCTGTCCACTGTTCTGAATGAAAATTTATGAATTTTCCAATAAAGGTGAGTGCCGCAAAAATGACAGTGGGGGAGAGGAGTTGTAAATAGTATTTCTTAGAAGTTCGGAAATCGTTACTTTTAGTATATTTTGTGTTCTATTATACGTTATTCAAGCAAATCAACTTTGCAACAAATTTTGTAATAGTCATTTTGTTCTCAAATCAGTAGTTTTAGAGCGGTTTGGCCACCAAAGATTGACTAACTTCATATAAGTCGCACTTCTTCGTGAAAAGAAGCAGTTGGTACTTTTCCGTTGTCGGTTATAACTCTAATCCAAAATTTATTTTTTTCAACTGATGAAAATTTCCTTTCAGACATTATACATAAAATTTATTTGTATAATATAATATAATTTATCTATATAATGTATATAAAGTTATTTAAAATACCCATGCCAGCACGCTAAAATCCGTACTATTGTAAAGTTGAAGTTTTTGGCACATATTTCGTTATAACACCAAAACTATTCGTCCGATCCAAAATTTATTTATTCTTTCTATTGATAGCTGGCTAAATTTTCTATCAGACCTCATATATGAAATTTATATAAAGTCATGTAAAGTTCCCATGCCAGCACGCTAAAACACCGAACTGTTGTAAAATCCAAGTTTTTTGGTAGATTTTTCATTATAACCCCAAAACTACTCGTCCAATCCAAAATTTATTTTTCTCAACTGATAGCTGACTAAATTTACAATCAGACCCCATACATAAAACTTTGATCAAGCTCTGTAAAATACCCGTGCCAGCACGCTAAAAACAAGTTCTGTTGTTAAGTACAAATTATTTAGATTATTTTTCGATATTAGTCCAAAACAATTTGTCTAAACCAAAATTTACTTGTTTCAACTGAAAGTTGACTAAATTTGATATCACATTTTATACATGAATATTTAATTGAAATCCATGCCAGCAGTCTAAATGTGTATGTTTTGGTAAAAACATAACAATTTTACATGTTACAGTGGGCTGGCGTGGGTATTTTGCGGGATTCATTCATCATTATATAATTTGATTTGATTGTAAATTTAGTAAACTTTCATTGAAAAAAAATAAATTTTGGATAAAAAAAACAAATAGTTTGGGGGTTATAGCGAAAAACGTGCCAAAAAACTTGGATTTCACAACATTACGAGGTTTTAGTGTGCTGGAATTGGTATTTTACGTATCTTTATATCAATTTAATATATGGGTCTGATTAGAAATTTAGTCAGCTATTAGTTGAGAAAAATAAATATTGGATCGGAAGAATAGTTTTCGGGTAATAACGAAAAACGTGCCAAAAAACTTGGATTTCACAACATTACGAGGTTTTAGTGTGCTGGAATTGGTATTTTACGTGACTTTATATCAATTTAATATATGGGTCTGATTGGAAATTTAGTCAGCTATTAGTTGAAAAAAATAAATATTGGATCGGAAGAATTGTTTTCGGGTAATAACGAAAAATGTGCTAAAAAAACTTGGTTTTCACAACAGTACAAGGTTTTGGTGTGCTGGCATTGGTATTTTACGTGACTTTATATCAATTTAATATATGGGTCTGATTGGAAATTTAGTCAGCTATTAGTTGAAAAAAATAAATATTGGATCGGAAGAATTGTTTTCGGGTAATAACGAAAAATGTGCCAAAAAACTTGGTTTTCACAACAGTACAAGGTTTTGGTGTGCTGGCATTGGTATTTTACGTGACTTTATATCAATTTAATATATGGGTCTGATTGGAAATTTAGTCAGCTATTAGTTGAGAAAAATAAATATTGGATCGGAAGAATAGTTTTCGGGTAATAACGAAAAACGTGCCAAAAAACTTGGATTTCACAACATTACGAGGTTTTAGTGTGCTGGAATTGGTATTTTACGTGACTTTATATCAATTTAATATATGGGTCTGATTGAAAATATAGTCAGCTATCAGTTGAGAAAAATAAATTTTGGATCGGAAGAATAGTTTTGGGGTAATAACGAAAAATGTGCCAAAAAACTTGGTTTTCACAACAGTACAAGGTTTTGGTGTGCTGGCATTGGTATTTTACGTGACTTTATATCAATTTAATATATTGGCCTGATTGCAAATTAAGTCAGCTATCAGTTGAGAAAAATAAATTTTGGATCGGAAGAATGGTTTTGGGGTAATAACGAAAAATGTGCCAAAAAAAAAAACTTGGATTCCACACCAGTACAAGGTTTTGATGTGCTGGAATTGGTATTTTACGTGACTTTATATCAATTTAATATATGGGTCTGATTGAAAATTTAGTCGTCTATCAGTTGAGAAAAAATAAATTTTGGATCGAACGAATAGTTTTAAGGGTTTAACGAAAAATGTACCAAAATATTCTGGCGTGGGTATTTTACAAGACATTATATAAATTTAATATATGTAGTATGGTAGGAAATTTAGCCACTTACTTACTACAAGTTAGCCAATCATTGGTGGCTGAACCGTTTGAAAACTAAAGATGAGAGAAAAAGAAATAAATAGTGCCAAATTTCTTGCAAATTTGATTTGCTTCATAATGTACATAGCTCAAAATATACTAACAGGAACGGTTTCCGAGTTATTCGATCAAACGACTAAGAACATTCGATTTTCCAAGAACATACGTTTACGAAGAACTACATTTTGTTCCAGGATAGTACATATTTCATTACTTTATAAGTTGAAATATTATTCATTTTTTAATTATATCGCCGGTATTTATATTATTACTGTTTATATGTATTAATTGGTATTTTTAACATTAAAATTTTTAAACAAGATTATTTTATATTAAAATAATTATATTGTACCATACGTAGGAAGCAACATAATATAATTTCCTTAAATTATTCTAGAGAAAAACTACTTATAAATCAAATAAAAAAAGAAATCATGTTCAAAAAGTTCACTGTTGGACGAAAAGGATGTGAGTTTTGAACAATGTCAGCCGGTGTGACGCCTTCACAAGGGTTTTGAATTTTGTCTGCCGGTGCTTAGCCCCCTCCAAATTTTGGCAGACAACGTTTTTTGTCATCTATGGAGTATGCAGTTTCTTGTGTGCTTTAAATAAATCGTCTTCAAATTGTCCACTTTTGGACTGAAAAAACGCGGATTTTAAATTTTGTCTGCCGGTGCTTAGCCCCCTCCTAATTTTGGCAGACAACGTTTTTTGTCATCTAGAAAGTATGCAGTTTCTTGTGTGCTTCAAATAAATCGTCTTCAAATTGTCCACTTTTGGACTGAAAAAACGCGGATTTTGAATTTTGTCTGCCGGTGCTTAGCCCACTCCAAATTTTGGCAGACAACGTTTTTTGACATCTAGGAAGTATGCAGTTTCTTGAGTGCTTCAAATAAATCGTCTTCAAATTGTCAACTTTTGAACTGAAAAAACGTGGATTTTGAATTTTGTCTGCCGGTGCGACGCCCCCTCCAAATTTTGGCAGACAACGTTTTTTGTCATCTAGTGACCATGCAGTTTCTTGTGTGCTTAAAATAAATCGTCTTCAAATGGTCCACTTTTGGACTCAAAAAACGAGGATTTTGAATTCTGTCTGCCGGTGCGACGCCCCCTCCAAATTTTGGCAGACAGCGTTTTTTTGCACCTAGGGGGTTTGCAGTTTCTTGTTTGCTTTAAATAAATCATCTTCAAATAATATTATATTTGATATTTGCTACCCCCTTTCGGTGGTCGCCATTTTGAAACGCCCCCGCTTTGAGTTGGCAGACAAGTGCAAATTGATTGCTGAGGGTGGACATTTTATGGCTGTATGTCTAAAATTTTTCTTCAAATAAGTCGCGAAATTTGGCCTCGGCTCTTGGACTATAAATAACCATTTGCAGTTGGGAAAATGGTGGGTGGATGTCCGGGAGAAAATAGGGAGGGAAAAACAAAGGAGGGTAGCCCGAGAAAATTTGGTGAAGTTAAGGATGGAATGACGGACGTTAAAATCGGGACTACCGTATATAGGAAACTGACGTCTAATAGAAACAAGGAGTTGCGGAGATACGAGGGACCGTTTAAAGTAGTGGTTATTAGGGAACACAATGTGGTCACCATTGAGAGCTTGAAAGAACCCATTAAACGTAGAACAGTTCATATTGAGCAACTTAAAATCCCGGAAAGCCCCATTTGATCTGGAGTGTTCTAACTTCCAAACCTGAAATGTTTTATTTAGATATAATGTTGAGTGCAGCAAGTGATGCTATTGTGTTATGTTTTTTATTCTAATGTATGTAGCTTGTAAGTTTTCTTTTATTTCTATTTTTCATTTTTGTGAAGTATCAAGTATTTTGTTTTATTTGTTATGTTTAGTGTATATATATATTTATCTTTATGTAGGGGTATAAAGTTTACGAGGAATGTCGTAAACTGGTAGGGGGGAGTTAATGTCTGTATGGAGACAATATTAGTGTTAATACCTAAAGTAACATTGTAAACATACCAAATTGTATATAAGCAGGATTACTAAGAAGAATATATCAGTTTATAGTAAGCGTTCTTGCGTGTTGTTATTATAACCTTTTTTCCTTTTTTTTTTTTTAGTTTTTCAGCCGGCCGTATATAACTTATACTATTATTTATATACAAACTTATATATATATATAAATAAACTATATTTTTTATTTATTTATTTTTTTTTTGTAACTAAAAAATCTAAAAAACTTAGAATCGTCTAATTGTATTTCTATATTGCTTGGCTCACTGTTTCGGAAGCTATTGACCTTTAGGCAATATGCTATAAATTTTCTTACAGAGTTTTATTATTCGGGGGAACCCTGTGTTTAGTCGGGGAATCGTGGGCTTATCTCCAGCGTACATTTGCCTATCGCGCTCGGTAGGAACTCTGCAATGCTGTATTTCTCCTGAATTTAAAGTCTATAAAAGAAACCCGCTTTTGCGGTACAACAGTGTTAATAAATCTGGAATTGTAATAAAATTAGGACTTTAAAAAAAAAAAAAAAATCTAATTCTATTTTTTTTTTTTATTGGGGCTTATCGTCCTTATGTAACATGACTAGAACAGAAAAGACGATTTATCCTGCAGGTTACCAACCTATTCTAGCCAGGGCAAGCAGAATTTTAAATTATAAATAAATATTACTAAATAGGAAATTGAAAACAGTTTATAAGCATATGTCTAATACATTTTTGTTAAGTACAATTTCGTGAATGTTCTGGTCATAGGTTTCATACGGCACCCGATTTTTTTTTTTATTTGTGTCTATTAGGCTTTTAGCCTAATACTAGCCTACATATTAGCAGTGCTACAGATGTAAATGCTACAGATGTAATTATAACAAATGTTGTAATTTGACTAGTGCTAGATTCATAAATTAATAAATAACTCAGTGGAAAGATTCATAGATATTTTTTGGGTATGGATATGTATGTCTTTTGGCAGAGGGTCTATAGTTTTTTTGTTACGTTTTCTTCACCCTCAAAAATGGAACATTTTGACGAAATGACAGTTGCTTGATCAGAAATTTAATGGAGAGTATTTTTTTCTTGATAACATTTGTCGCTAGGACCTGCCGTTTAGGAGCTAGAATGGTTTAAATGAAAAAAAAAAAATGATGTTTATTGCAACTTCGTTTATTTCAATAAATCTTTAATTGCTAACTTGATTTAATCGCTAATTAAATAGTTTGATCCTTTTAATGCTATAATAATTATTAGGAAAAGCTGTAGATTATAGATAGACATATCCATGAAAGATTGCCAGTCTATTCCCAGTCTAGTAGAACTTGAATTTTGTATTGCTATATTGGTGACCGTGGTGTAATTAAAAACTTCGATTGATGAGATTTCATGTTTTGTTTTTTATCGTATGGTTTATATATGATCTAACCTTTCACCGGTCGCGTCAATTTCCACGAGCGGCCTCTCATTGTACAAAGTACAACTGCCTGTTTTTTATCCGTTTTTGTCAAAATTTTATAAAGAATCTAAAAAATGAAATATTTTGACCATTGTACGTTTAAAATAGACTATATGTATAGTATATTACTTCAGAGAACATGATTTTGAACGATAATAAAAATATGTTTATGATTGGAAATAATAAAAATCAACTTTATAACTAGATAAAATTTTATTTACAACATTACAGTCAAATATTCTGTATGTCTAATATGGTTGTTTTTAAAAACATTTATTGCAAACAATTTTTTTAGGCATGATTTTTACAAACAATATATAGAAATCCCCAGAACATTTTATATTTCCTCTTCACTCTTAGACATATTTTGATTTTATTTCCCGGTTATTTTTCTATGTCAGACTCCTTCTTAATTTGAGGAATATCTTTATATATTTTTATAAAAATAAATAAATATTTATATATTACAAAAATAAAATAAATATTTTATATATTTTCACCTAATGAAAACATTAATACTTCGCTCACAAAAATAAACAAAAGTAAAAATTCAAAAGAATCCTAGTTACATTCCATAGTCCAATCCAACAGATTGTGATAAAAATAAATCAAAACAAGAGCGACCATATGTTGTACAAAGCGGAGACTATCCCTCCTATCACAGTGAAGCAGTACTGGCGGTACAAACGACAGAGAGAGAGAGAGAGAGAGAGAGAGAGAGAGAGAGAGAGAGAGAGAGAGAGAGAGAGAGAGAGAGAGAGAGAGAGAGAGAGAGAGAGAGAGAGAGAGAGAGAGGTCTAATAAATAGACATATTATCTTTTTCTTTTTCAGGAGTCAGGTATAAATAAAAACCCAGTAATATCTAACAAACACATGACTTATTGACAAAATCAATGAAAAATTCTTTACTTTATAAGATAAAACTTTGATTGAATATTAATTTGTTAAGAAGATATGTATTTCCCACAAAATTTATTTAATTAATAACAAACATGGAGGAACTGGTTAAAAGATCTCCTAAGATAAATCTTTTTAAAAAATGCAACAGGAGTAAGTACCGCTGGGTGCTGAACTCCCTCTTGCCTGACATGCCAATTTTTTGTTTATTTGTTTATTTCGTTTAACGTCACTTTTATTCTGCTATGGCTAATTGGATGATGCTACGGTGGGAGTCCTAAATTTTGCCTATCCAGGTATAATTAGGATAGGGATCTTTAACGAGTACCTGACATCGCACAGGCTCGGGACCCCTATTTTACGTCCCTTCCGAAGGACGGCACAGCTAAGGATTTTTTACACCCTTTAAAAAATCCTAAGGTCATCTGCCGGGCTGCGAACCCGCGATGTTGGGTTTAGTAGGTTTCTATGCTAATCACTACACCACAGGTGAACCCATGCCAATTTTTTAATTTCTCATGTCACATCCGCTTATGGTCACTAATTGAGTGACAGGTGTGGATATAATTAATAAAGCGAAAAAAAAAAATAATAACGAAAGTTTCTGGATGAAAATCTAATATGTCTCTAGTTGTAGACTGTTTCTAAAATCTATTAATGTAGATACCTGATGTCACAAGAAGCATATAGAAAACCTCTTCATTTGTCGAAATTTTACATTTTTTAGATTTGCTTAGACAATATTGCTGGTAAACTTCGTTGCGCGCCTCCAGTGCCTCTGTCAACATCTTTATCAGCTACATCGGAGCTTAAAACATGGTGCTTCCGTGCCAAAGAAGCTTACGTACAATATTGAGCAAGATTTACTATATTTATAAATTTAAAAATAAATTGGCGGTTCCTTGACAATAATTTCCAAATTTAGATGTTTCTACAGCAGCACTACTATTGATTACGTCCAGGACAATTCCAAAGTGTTCAATAAATTCTTCATTTACTCGAGTTGTATTGGCTTTATTAGTAGAATCCGGAAAAAATCGTCATGAGGTATTCTAATTGTTGGCTGTATCATACTTTGCTTTACCAAGTCCCAACATTGTTCTATACTTGTTTTGAATTTCTTTGTTCGTGCCCTCCATTACTTTTTTGATGTCCTTTGTTGCTCTCCATTCTCAAAACGGTAATCCATATGCAATTTTCAAAACGCACTCCACAGATTTAATTCTTTCATGTAGAGGAGAGTTTAACTTTTTAAACTAATTCGAGAATTGTGTTTAAGGTTTCTTTCATAAATTAAAATTTAATGCGTCAGTAAAGTCTTCTAGACGATGGGCTTGTATTTAAAAAAAAAAAAAAAAAAAATTGTGTTGTCATCCTTATTAATAATAAGACATATTATGGCCAACAAATGCCTGTTTATATACACTATGTTCTGAACAGCTATCTCATCCCCATTTAGAGACAAAAAATAATCGGTCCCTGGGTATGTCATCAAAATTCTTTTTACAGTATGGTCAAACAGCAAGATTTTATAATCAAACTAACATTGACCAAACTGTCAGTGATTTAAATATTATATAAATGGAAGCATTTTGGCTGTCAGACTTCTATTGTACGAAGGATATATTTCTAAACCTTGATCTTTTGCCGTTTGCCTCAGAGTGTTATATTGTAACTTGAAAGATAGTCATCCACTAATAGCGCCAAAGCTTTTTCAAAACTGAAACCTGGAGGCCTTTCCTCTTTTGCCTCTATTGACTTGTGTACTGATGTAATTAACTCATCGAAAAAGAGTGTATTTTAGGTGTGAAGAACCCTTCTCATTATAATAATAACAAGAGACTAAGGAAAATAAAAAAATATTATCGAAATGAGGAATTAGTGCCTTTGTTAACTGTTGAACAGTTCAGTTGGGATTATTGAGACACAAACCTGTTTGTGTTTTTTTAGGCATATTTACAAACCGGATGAAATAATAACTTTGTTTTACGATATATTTTTAAAAGTAAATTAAGAGACATATTATTACACTATAAAACCTCTCTTGTAGACAAGACAAAATTATGAGTATAATTTAGTATCAGAAGAATTGAGCTTCTAAATGCTCCTACTCTCCAAATATTAAACTATCAAATTACGCCCTCACTTTCCCCAAAAACGTATTGCTTTAGGCCAACTAGATCACCGGTAAAACATGTTCCATGTAAACATGTTAAATGTTCTAGGTTATTTAATCTCCTCTAGATACTGTGATCTGTGAAACTGTGGTTGATTAAAATAAAAATAAATCAAAATTATGGACAGTGCAGCTATTGTTGCTGCATTTTTCCACTTGTTCCGGTCTATCCATTCTTCGAAAATAACAATGGCGTTGGAAGATATAGACTCAATATCTGAACGTGCTTGTTGTGAGGAACTAGGAGCGCGCTAATATTAGTTAGAGATGGATTGGATGGTTTAGTGGAGTCCCAAAGCTCAACTCCGTACGTCCAAATTGGTCTAATCGCAGTGAATAAGTCTACTGTAATTGTAATTAATTGGGCGCTTTGAACGTTTGTCTAGTAAATATTGCAGTAATTTGTAACGACGGGCAAATTCTTATCGTTTTAGTCTTGTATGTGGATCTCATGTAAGAAGTTTGTCCAAGGTAGCGTATCTGTTCAACAGGGATCAGTTTATTGAAGGAATTTGTAAGACATTAATTCGTAGTATTTACGACGACGGGCAAAGGTTATTTGGTGAGATTTGTAAGGATTTATTTTGATTCTTCATTTTTGACAACATTCTTGAAGGTTTAGGATATGGGATTGGAGTATTTGGTTGGCAATGAAGGGATCAATGTTTACTGATAACACACTCGTATCACAAGTGGTGAGGACCGTGGTTGGCTAAGTTGGGATGTCATCTGCATACACCATGTAGAGGATGGGGCCTAGGATACTATCTTGAGGAACACCAGCAGATTGGGTAAAGAGGGGAGAATCGAAAAGTTATGGTTAACTTTAGTTGAAGGTTCTATCACTGAGAAAGGATCAAATAATAAGGAAATATGTAAAAAGTAAGAATTTACGGAGTTCGTAAAGAAGTCCCGGGTGTCAGACTCGCTCAAAAGCCTGTTCTGGAGGGAAGGAGAAAGTGAGAGAGAGACAAATTTTTAAACACTCCTCAAAGTGAAAATTAAAACCGGTTAACGAACTAAAATTCTTACAAATAGGAGACAACTTTCTAAATGTGGCATTACAATTATCCACAATGGCTTGCTTAATAGTATGGCTTATATTTACCTGTAATCTGGGTAGGAGGTTTCTTGGTTTCATTGTAATTGTTTATTGCATTTACCTATTTAAATAAAAATTACAATTATTTATAAAGTGGGAATGATTAGTTACATTTACCATACCTATTCGGGGAAATCGTGGAATAGTTAAAGAAAAAGACACATTACTATATTTCATTTAATTAACCTATATTCTTTTGTTAGTAGTAATCGGAATGACTATTCCTCCATTAAACAACCAAATTATGAAAAAATACGAATCTAATATAAAAATTACAATAAAATAAATAGTCCGTGTTATCATTTCAATCAAGTTTTAAACGTAGAAATATAAACGAATAAAAATAGGCGAGTAGTCGCTGACGACAGAAGCGGCCAATCAGTCGGTTAATCCCCAGATTTTACATATTGCTCGAGGAATATTGACAAAATTGAATGATACTGACGAAATTGGTTACAAGTATAATTTTGATCCAAATATTAAAAGGTTTGTTATTACAAAGGATTATAAGAGTTGAGTTGTTTGTATATTTAAGCAAAAAAAAAAAAAAAAAAAACATTAGATCTTGAAGAAATATTAGAAACTTTTCAAAATTATTAAATTAGGCAAAACCAAATTTAAAGAGAGAGGGATAAAGTTTCAATTACTCTGCCGCAATATAGCTAAACCCTCCTAATTCAGTGACCGTATGAAAGAGTCAACAGATTAAGTCTCCTCTATCAAACCGGGTTGAAAAATGAATTTAATCCTCTGTTTGCGTTTAAAATAGAATTTGTTTAGTCTCATGGCACGCTGGGGTGAAACTGGTAGCTATTTCATTCCACCCATTGCCTTTTTCCCCTCTTATTCCCTTTTTTTTTTATGAACACTCCCCTTTTAGTCTTGTTGACTTATAAGCAACTACTCGATTTTCAAATGCTAAAGATGCAGCCAGTATTAGAAAGTTTTATGTATATATATATATATATATATATATATATATATATATATATATATATATATATATATATATATATATAAATCAGACCCCTATACTTTCACGATATGCTTTACACCCACTCGATTCCACTAGTTTCCCAACTTCTCGTTCGATTCCTGATAAATAAAATTGAATTGCTACTAATGAGTGGTTTCTTTATAAGTTACTGATATGCCATTCAAGTAATATTTTTACTTTCACATGATGTATATATTACAACCACTTGGAAATATTAATAAATTGTGTATATGTATGTGTATAAAGTGTGTTTAATTATTATTTAGGGAAATAAATCTTAAAATTTGTCACTCAATGTTTGTGTTAATTTGTTAATACTCAACAAGTTATTTTACATTTTAATCGTTTCCTAGAGTCATCACATTCACGATCGCACTTAATATGATTATGTATTAAAGGCTTATGCACGCTAATCTAACACTAACGGATCACGCTAAGAAACTTTTGTCGTGTTGCTAGCCGACACCTATATACACCTACCCATACCGACTACTTAAAAGTAACGAGGCAACAGCTATTGCCACTTCATCATCAAACGATCTTAAGATCTATCGCTCTAATATATATAGATATATATATATTTTTTTTTATATCAAACCCTTATTCATGCCTGTCAATCAAAGTGATTACAATCAGTGAATAAGGTGAGATACTGAAACTTATGAAAAGCATGAGAGGAAGCAGAAGGGTGCCCTGTGGCACCACCTAAAAACTTTTTTTTTTAACTTTTAGCCCAGGCTAAGTTAGGGGATCTCTCTTCTAGCTCCTTTATAGCCTTCTTTGGGTGTATTCAGTTTTGTACTTTGCGGTTGTATTGTTTATGTGTGTGTTGCAATTTTCATGTAATTTGAAAAATCGTTAGTTCGTTACATATGGGATTAGATCAACAATATGTAGGGTTAAACTGCTTAAATACCTGATTACTTAATTTTTTTTTTTTTTTTTTTTTTTTTTTTTAGTGCATGGACTTCATATCCTGATCTCTGGTCAAATGTCAGACCAAGGTATTGTTTCAGATTCTGCCTGTGAAATCATTGTGTTTTCAAGGTAAAATCGAGGGCAGGTAAATATATAATGTTGTGATAGGTCACGATTTGTGCGGGTTTTCCGGATGATTATGCTATTAATGCAATATCGACGAGTAATGTTGAGCCTGAAGGATGGTAAGATTTTTATTTCTAGTTA
Organism: Euschistus heros; assembly: GCA_003667255.2. NCBI lineage: Eukaryota > Metazoa > Arthropoda > Insecta > Hemiptera > Pentatomidae > Euschistus > Euschistus heros. The sequence goes on along the minus strand of RCWM02000694.1, from coordinate 446,841 downwards.
CAAATGCTGAGTCAGCTGTTATGTCACTGTTAGGATGTCAGAACTTAACGTAATATCAAGCATGTGGTAGAGAGTAATGGAGCAAGTTCTGAGCTTTATGTTACCCCTGCTGACGCCAACATAACATAAGAAACTCTTAACCTTGATGGAAGGAGACAAATCAGTTGGAAAGAGAGATGATAGTAAATGGATAAGGTACTAGGTTAGTGGCATTATTATTTTGAGTTTAAAGAGGTTATCGGTTCCGGACCCTATCAAACGCTTCCATCCAACTTCGTTTCCATACAATTAACTAAAATGTTCTAGTGCAAACAAGCTAATTAATACTAAGTAAATATTGTAATTGTTTTATGATTTATGAACTTATATTCTTTTGTTTATAATGGTATAAATGCTTATACGTTACATAAAAATACTTATTTAGTAGATTATATTTTATAATTTTACCATTTATATTATAGAGGGTAAAAGTCTTTTTAAAGAGTAAGCCAAAAATACTTAAAATAATGTACAATTGCGCTATATTCTTCATCATTGATACTACATTTTATGTACCTTAATGTCTTCCTCTTATTAAGCTATTAAAAAAAAAAAAAAAATCAACTTTTATAATAATCTTAAATACTGAACCAGAAGGATATCCTGACATGCATAAGGAATAGGCGACTGGACTTTTATAAATATCTGGCTTGCATGAATAAAAAGAATAACAAAAAGGATATTTACTGTGGCAGGTAGAAGCAAGACCTCTATGCACATGTGGATAGTATCTGTGAAGTCAGATCTGGAACAAATAGGGATCCCACGGGATAAAATACAAAACTGACTGCAGTTCCGACAAACTGTCCGACAGGGAGTTTTCCTAGTGTCCCATGCCAGTAAGAAGACCATAGGAACAAAATGGACAGAGGAGAGAAAGCTGGCTCATAGTCAATATGGAAAATATCAAAAAATGGCTCATAGAGAATGATGAAATATTAAAAGAAAAAGAAGAAGATCCTCAACGAAGAGTAGATACGAGCCCCGTGGCCCTCAAAGGCCCAAATGAAAAAAAAAATTAAATACTATTAGCAGGTCACCATCAAATCGAAATGGCTTGTGCTAAATCAGCACCATATGGAACATTGAGGTCTTTATGAATAACAAAGTATGGATCATTAAGGCTTTTTGGAAGGTTTTTAGATTGTAAGGATTAGATGCGAGATGGATTGAATGGTTTAGTGGAGCCCCAGATATGTTGTGAAGTTCATTTCGTAGGCACAGTGCCTCTGCCAAATGTAAACCAGATCAAAAAGTTGACAATAAATAAATTATTTACTTACAATTTTCTGTTTCTTTATGATAATCTATCTAATAATTTTATAGTACATTAGAATGGTCAAATAAATCCATCATATTATTTGACAGGTTCGATTTGAATACTTATTTTGTAACTGATTCAATTTAGTGCCAATTGCTGTCGTTATCAAGGACTGCTGGTTGGCCGAAAGGTATTAGTATGTAAGACAATTAGTTTTCACTGTTCAGATTGTACCAAAGCCGGAATTACGAATCATATATTACCTGGAGAACGATAAGGGAGGTGAAGGCGGTATGAAGAAGGTAAGACGTGCCTCGCTGACGAGAGATAGCCAGAGGCGGAGTAGCTGTTCCCGAAGCGGCTAATCTGTTCTGCTTCCAGTGAACGATCTGTATGCATCAGTCGGGACCATCCCACCATCCTTCAGCCTTCTCTTACATTCTTCTGTGTCCTCCGAGTCTACTTATCTCTTTTAGTGGTTTTCCTTGAGAAATTTTCTCGAAAAGCTTAATCTTCCAAACTGTGGCATCTCCATCTAGAAGTATGGAGTATAGTCTTATACTGATACTTAGAGTTCATCACGTAATTACAACAATTCAAGACGATTTGTTTCAAGTAAAACAAAATTTAAGTTTTATGGAATGTATAATAATAACAGAAGTGTCAGGATACAAGGAAGAACATTACCGGGCTTAGGTTTATTTTGACAAGGATATGTCTTTTGGCTTGGGATTTATAACTTTTTATTGTAACGTTTTTTTCACATTCAAAAAGGTAACATTTTGACACGCTCTAGATTTGTTGGTGTTACTCGGTTCGAAAATTTATCAATTTTTTATATATTGAGCAATTTAGCTTGAATTTCGCTTTCTGATCATAAATTAAATAGAACTTATTTTTTTGTTATATAAAATTTGTCACTAGATCTCTCATTCACAGCCTTTTCAATGTCATTCTTGTATTTCCAGGCACACGCTGTTTCTATGCGTCGTAAAAAAAGTAAATCAATTATTGAACAATTATGTCATATCAAATAGGAATGAGTATGGAAAAGTGTTTCATACTCATTCATATTAGATATGACATAATTTTTCACTAATTTTTAATTTTTTTATATTTATAATCTTTGAATTAAAATTTTTTTGCCTTTTCGTTCAGTTTATATAACATTACAGTGCATATTACTACCATTGCATAATATATTCCGTTGAGGGAAAAGAAAACTCCCAGTATCTATGCTAAACATTGCGAGAGCTGACAGATAACGAAGGGAGACAAGGTCAGAAGTTCCCTATCAGAGGTCCACGCAAACCATTGAGCATTAATAATTCATAGGCTAAATGAGCCCTGTGTATTTCCCCCATAATTTCTGTCCCCTCTTTCCATTTTTCTCCCTTCCCTAATTGCAACCGCTGAAACGTAATAACTGGATTTAAAAGAATCATCTATAATTGGTTTTCTTGTTGGGGTGAAAATCAGGCAGGAGATACGCTTAATGAGAAAAACAATCTGCTGATAATCAAAAAATACCATTGGTATACATCATTGTTACAAACTCGGAGACTTTTAAGCTGACTAGATTTAACCGTCAGTAGTGTATCTTTAGCAGTGCATTGAAGTAGTAAAGTGCTTACTTATAAAGTGAAATAAAACCATTGCCAATGGATTTTCTAACATGATACATGCTTTTATAGGGACTAACTGGTTTTAAGTGTGCTATTATTTCATTTTATAACAAACATTAATAATAATATTTCTAATATTAAATACCGCTTCAAGGTCATACTAGAATATAATATAGTGTGACGCATAAATGACAGAAATTAATATATTATTTTTGTTTTTATTATTTTTTTATTCATTATTTTTTATTTATTATTACTTCTTTTTTTTATTTCAAAATTTGTTGACGAATCCCATACAAACAAAAAGCAGATATTATTAATTAATTTTAGCATTGTTGTTATTAATGGCGTAGTTAATATTATTATTAATTATATTAAACTAGTGTGACTCTTAATTAACAAAAATTCTAGAACAACACGTAGTGGTTCTTGCATAGATATGGTGTTCTCACGTAATATTAACCTCACAAGTAAGAACTTCATTACCTACTGATTATAAAACTATTTCAGCTATAACCAAAAAATGATTATACATACTGATCCTACCTTAATGTAAGTATATACCTGTCCGAAAAACATTTTCCAAGTTTCCTTGCATTGATTCTTGATCTAAACTGAGGTAATTTTTTTTTTTACGTGCCTTTTTCTTCCATTAATTAACAAGCTTTTAAATATTATTAAGACAGTTTTACAAATAATATTGATTATAGGTAAACATATATGGTGTAGTTATGTAATGTTGAAAATAGAGAAATCTCCCAAGATTTATTTTTTTTTACCGGAAATGTCCAAAGTATTTTTCTTCTCAAAACTTTATTCCTTTGTTATTCCTATAATAACTACCTACGTCTAGTTTTAATAAGATAAAATCAATTTTAGTTCAGCGGAAGTTTTCTTGTTTTACAATGCCTAACAAAGTACACAACAAGAGAAGAAAGAAGAATTATGTAGGACCCTGATTCTTAGGAGTTGAATCGTTTTTAAATTGCCTCTGGCTTGAATTCTGAATACTTTTTTCTCGCTTAAAATGGGAAAAGCAGAAGCAGGTTAGCATTCATGAATACATTAAACCATATCTATTTAGAGAGATTTAAATAAAATGGTTTCAGAGAGATTCAGATCGTATAATTAAACACAATTTAAACGTTTTATAATTCATCTTAGAATTTTATCTTGAACGTCAAGGAAATTGACACTAAGTGTGGATATAATTAGTTCAGCCGAAAGTATAAGTCAATGTAAAATCAACTGGCATTGTTTCATTTTTTTTTTTTTTTTTTTTTTTTTTTTTTTTTTATCATGGTTTTATTATTTTGACCTGCAAATATGTAACCGAATCTTTAAGCAAATTTTTTAACCAATTTCCAGGAATTTGATTGCCTGAAAATTTGCAGAGCAAATGACAATTAATTAAATATTTCACATCTCTGTTTTAATTTCCTCACTCGCATGATCAGAGTAAAATATCAGAAAATACTTAGATCAGTTAGCAGGTTAACTGTACATCATTCATGGGACGTCCGTAAATGCATTTGTTCCTTTGCAATAAAAACATTATTACCAATGGAACATAATTGGAGAATATACATGGCAATTACTGTAGTACCTTAGTTGTCCCCACAGCATTAGTAAATTATAAACGCTAAATTATCAGTATATAATAAACGCATGCAGATGCGTTAGATAAAATAAAATGGTTACGCATGACTTAAATCGAGACTCTTAATTATAAATACTATTGATATCGCTTGAAGACTAAAAATTATGAAAATTAATAATAATTATTAAAAAAAAACCTTTAATAGTTGGGTGCAACAAACGTTAGTTACGAACGGACAGACGGACCGACACCATTGAGGTTTTACATTTTTGGATTCCACTCCCTGGAAAACGTCAAGAAACATTAAAATATCGAAGTCTAATTTATTGGTGATTTCAATTCTTTCTTAATTCGTAGAAAATATTGCTATTTTTACAAATTTTATAAATAGTTACCTATATAATTTTTATTTCATTTAATATCGAGCACCCCAAACTTTTTTTTTTTTCTATAAATTGAATAATTTTCTTAAAGTTTTACTTTAAATTTATTAAAAATTAGGTTTGCTATTAAAGCGTGTTTTTCTAATATCAATATATTAGATATAGATATATTATATTATTATTATTATATTATTAGATTATATTATTATATATATATAATTATTATTATTATTATATTATTTATTATTATTTATATTATTATTATTATTATTATTATATTATATATATTATATTATTATATATTATTAGATATATACTATAACTATATAGATATAGATATATTATATCAATATATATATATTCTAATATCAATATATATTGCGATATCAATTGCAGATAATTATAATCAATTTTATTCATGTTTACGTAACCATTCCATTACACCTAATGCATCACCACTACCCGAATCTCTTCTCTCTAGACCGCTGCTCATCCCTGATTGCTTTTATTTAATTCGATAATTATCAAACACGTCACGTTTTAATCTTCCCGAAGCAATTACCTGAATTTTATCAACGCGATATGTTCCTCATGATGTGCATCCTTCTAATTAAAACGTTCTTCTTCCTTCTGAATGACAGTGTTTAGAAGTTCATTTTTAACATAAAGCATAAGATCTGAAAAATAATGCACACTTTTGTTCTAAGAACTATTAAAAACAAGAAGCAGCATATCTATAATAGTCCAATAATATATACTTTAAAACAGGATTTCATTTACAGTTTTTCTAATGTTGTTTTTTTTTTTTTTTCTACTTTTGTTCTTCATATAAATATGTATTTTTTTAAAAAATGTATTTATAAACAGGCTGTGTATTCATTATTAACTTGTTTTGTAACATTATTAAAATTGTTTTTGAAATTAAATTGACTACTCATTTCGCAATTAAGTGTGATATTTATAATTTTTGCTGGAAAAGATATTAATGCCAAAGATGAAACGGTATTCTCAAACTGTTGTCTTCTTTCTATGTCCGTCTCTGTTCTAGTCCGGATCAGCATTAATCTAAATATAGGGATGCCAGTCAGGACTTAATTTCCTGACAAAATATAAATAAGTATTTTAAATAATTAATTAATTTAAATGAGTCTTCTCCACAAGGTGATCGTGGGGTCGATAATTAATATGTGTTAATTATAAATAAGAGAAGACAAAATATAGTAATTAAATGGGTGGCATGCAAATGGTAAATGCATGACAGTTGAACTAAAAACAATATATATTCCATTATGGGTTGACATATAAAAATTACAACTAGAAGTAAGCATCATTAGTTAATCTAATATCTTAAATTTAACATAAGAAACTTAGCCTAAACGTATCTTGAATACGAGGGTGATGCTATGTTGTGGATAGAAGTGGCTACATGGCGAAAATACCCAGGCTGGCCTAAAGGCCAGGAAACAGATCTCCAGGAACCAGCTAAGAAGGAACAAGATCTGACATCCCCGACAGACTGATCTCCAAGACTAACCAATGACTGATCTCGAAAATATTTTTCCGGCCTTTTTTAAAATATAGGTGCCTGATGTCATAATTTTTAAATCCATCCTTGAAACTTTGAGTTACTCAAGAAAAAATCTTAATTTCCTTACACGCTCAAGCCATTTGCGCAAATTGGCTGGTGCAAGCCAGTTTGTGCAAATCAAGTCGATTCTGTTTACACGTTCTGTTTTGCTCGCACAAATGTGAATTAAAAACCTCTCAGTTTTGTTGAAAATGAAAAATTGTGACGAAGAACTATTAATTCTTGCAACGGACAACAATCGTATAGTATCCTGCTATCTTAAAATCGTTAAACCCTGGAATATTTCAAAATGTTATCCTTAAGGACAAAAACGAAAAGGATAATAATGGCAGAATATCCTTCGTATGAATTGAAATCGTTAAATCCTGGTGGAACTCGAAATAGTATCCTTACGGATTAAAACTAATATACATGTGGCTACTATCTTAAAATCTTCCTTAAGGACAAAAACTAAAATTTTAAAAATCATGAAAGATTTAAAAAAAAAAAAAAAGTAGTATCCTTAAGGACGAAACCTGATTTGTTTGGAAGGAGAGTGGCCTAGGATATCCTTCCGTTATCTTAAAAATCTTTATTTCATGGAATACTTCAAAATAGTATCCTTAAGGACAAAAACTAATATATATATATATATATATATATATATATATATATATATATAAAATTTATTTATTTATTTTTTTAAGTTTACTTGAAGCAAACCTTTACACCCTCCAATTTATTTGCACAAACTGGCTTGTGCAAGCCGATTAGAGCAAATTGAATGAGCATGTAAACCGGCCTTAAGTGACAAACTTATAAAAATAATGACGATCCTCATCTATTTCTTTTTCTTGCTTTTCTGCAATCATTCTGTGAGTATAATCAAGCAATAGTTCTAGTAGGATCTATGTTATATATTAGTGTCACAAGGAGATTATATATCGTATTATATAGTGTCTTACGTAGGTATATGTTAAAAAAAAATTTCTTTATTGTTTAATCAACAAAGAAACACTTATGTGTTATAAATATATATCTTTACTATTATATAAAATAACAAGACATATTTCGTTTGTGATCAATAACCGCAAAAACTACTGAACCAATCTGTACCAAATTTTAATTACACCATCTTCATGGTTCAAGGAAGGTTTAGCAATAATAAAATTTAAAGATTTTTAATTACTTAGCCATAGAAAAGAGATAAATATGTGGTATGCAGTGAAGTTTGATAATGCGCCGATAGGTGGCGAGCACCATTGGAGAGAGATCACAACTAAACAATGTTATATAGAGCTAAAAATTTATGATACAATTTTCTTATTTTCAATTTAATTGCTATTAAAAAAATTATAAATAAGTGGAGCGACATGAGGATCCCAATGCAGTTTAAAAAACTACCTATATGTATATGGTCCACCATTCTGCAACCAAGTTTGCAATGTTGAAAACTATCGAATCCGCCTGTAGAAAATTTTAACTACAACAACTTTATAGTGCTGGATATTTTGTATAGTTCTGGTTTTCAGTAGCAAGGTTTACTATAATAATGACAAATGACTCCTGACCTCGTTGACTAATAATTCTTTTGCATATAGCATAGTGGAACGGTGTTTTTTAAATAGTGTTTATTTATTTGTATTTACATCCGAGTACAATAAATTCGTTAATTAACTCTGTGGAAAAATAAATACGATTAGATGCAGATATTTTAAAAAGAAAATTAGTTAGTTTAAAAACTATATATATGACTTAACGGCAGAAATGGTTCTTTTAAGGTTACTCGTTTCTTTTAATAATTAATTAAATAGTGATTATTATGATCAAGTGCTTATTCACGATTATTTAACATTGTATTCACATATAAGATTTTATACATTCAAAAATTAGTTTCAAAAGTTATTTCACTGAATATATTTTCTCTTTGAGCATTTTCTTTCTAGCTTGCAATTACAAGCGGTCAATGAGTCCAATGCCACGCTATTGATGCTATAAAAAAAGCCGCTTTGCGTGATCGATTGTAATTCTTTCCGTAGTAAATTTAGCCTTCGAATACTAATGTTTCATCGTACTAAATTAAGATTTAGATATGTTCAATTTTTGTGTAAGATCATTATATATAAATATATATATATATAGAGAGAGAGATATGAATATATTTATCATGTAGTATTAAAAAAATATTGAAGTTTTTAATATAATTACATCTATATAAATTATATAAAAGGTCAAGCCATTTTTGTTTCTGATCACTAATCACGAAAACTATGGAACCAACCTGTACCAAATTTTAATCCCATCATCTTCATAGTTCAAGGAAGGTTTAGCAATCTAAAATCTACTGGTTTTGAATTACTTTGTTGTTAAAAAGCGATAATATGTGGATAACAGTAAAGTTTGGAATTGACCAATTGGTGGCTAGCGCCATTCAACAAAGCTTTCAAAGGTACGGTGTTATATATTGCTCGAAATTAGTTATAGAACTTACTTATATTTAATTAAATTTTTAAAAAAGTATTAAATGTGATGTGCAACACGTGACACGCGGATCCCAGTGAAGCTTGAAAATCGACTGATATCTAGTCAGCACCATTCCGCAATGGAGTTTACAAAACCCCCATCGCACCCGTCTCTACCAAATTTTAATTACGTCATTTCGATTGTTCTAGAAAAGTTTAGCAATTAAAAAAATTTAAGTGTACAATGTTGAGTTGCAGAAACGTAGTTGGCCACACAATCATATACTTTTATAGTTATAAATTAAAATTCAACCAGATTAAATCAATAAAATTATTCCTTTTGAATAAAAATAAAAACAAATCAAAATGTCATTCCTTTGCTTGTTTTGATATTAAGTATAAACATATGATTCATGGGCATTTATTTGTAGTCCATTATCTGAAGGAGTTTCTTAATAGTCTCTGTGCGTCTGTATTACCAACTCATATGTTAAAATTAAATATTGGATGTCTAATAATGCTTATACGTAATCTCCAAACACCTCATCAGTGTAATTGTTAAAAGGTTCAAAATTGCTGCTTTGCGTGAAAATATCATTGAAGAAATAATGCTTAATTGAATACTTCAATACAAGATATTTATCATACATATCATTTTATCATCATACATCATACAAAACATAATAACTTCAGTTCTCAAATAAAATTCTTTACTTATAATAAAGGTCCAAGCCGCTTGTTTATTCATTTTCGCCCTGAAGGAAAACGGCAAGGAAGGTCGAAACTCTATTATAATTTTTTATTTGGACGTGTTTATTTCTTCCTGACTGCACCCCTCACCATCTTCTTATATTTCACTTACCAGGCAACTGTACTTTAGTCAAAAATGTTACATTATATTTTTATAATTTGTCTATTTATTGACTGTTTATTTATTTTTACTCAAAATAGTGAAACTTATTTTAAAAGAAAGGAGCGAATTATAATTAACAAAATCAAAATAATAAAATCGTTAATTTTAAGGCATTTTATTTTGTTGTTGCTAGAATTAATTAACACGGACAATCATAAAACTACTTAAAAAGGGGATCTTCTATTCGTTGCTAGAGCTATGAAATGAATCGCACTTGGCATTACAATTTCGCAAGAAGTTGAGAATATACGTCTAACAAAACGCCATAATAAATAATTTTTGTTCCACGAATTTTCTCTGTTTAACCTCTGTTATTCTATTGGAAAATAATTGACATTAACAATTTAAGTTGTTTGAACTGAACTTATTAGGAACTAATAATCTATTTACGACATAATCGATTGTTTTTCTGAAGAATGAATAATATCAGACATTCGACCTCCTATAATTTGAAACAAACTTCCCAGCTATCGTTAAATTAAATATAAACAGAGAACACTCATTCAAGAAGTAAGTTCCTTCATGTGTATGATTATATAGAAACACCGGGACAATGGTTTGGGGAATAGTTTTTAACCCTTGTTTATTTATAGTGTTCTCCTTTTTTTATTAGAAATAAATGTACCCTTTCTGTTTTTATTACAATATTGTTTCATTGGAATTCGTCTAATTTGACTGCATTATATAGTAGTTCATTAAGCGAGATACGAAATTATATACCAAATTTTAAAAATGTATGCATAAGAAAAATGTTTATTTATTTGTGATATTATGAAGTATTTGAATGAATGAATTAAAAGCTGTTATAGAAAGAAAGCCAACGGCTCTTATAATTAAATGGAGTTGACTTCTTTTGTGTTTTAATTCCAAAATGTAATAATTGAAAAACTAATTGAAATAGTCTTTAGTCTCTATAGTCCCCAGCGCGCCTCAAAATTGGAAACTGTTTCATTACAACACCCAAAACATGCGGAATATTAGGTGAAACGAACAAAATGAAGTTTGGAAACAATTTGTTAGGAGGATTTTATAGGTAGAAAACACTTTACTGTGTGATGCACCCCATACCAAATAGGCAGCTAAGTTTTACCTAGCATGTTTATTAATCATTATTCTAATTGGCAGACTTACGGTGAAACCTTCTAACATAAACTAATAACATTAAATAGCTTAACTATATTCATGTTTTAATTTTTATTGGTTTTATTTATTTGATTTTTTTTACTTACATTTCTTTTGTTTGTCTCTCTTATTATTTTTCACAAATATGTTTTTCCCCTAAAAACTAAACAAAACAAAATCATAGATCCATTATATTAATAATGGATCATGCTGGTTATACTTCATAACTAAAAATAGGTATTTGATAATGGCCACATTAATTATTTTAAAAAGAAACACTAAAAGTTATCCTATATTATTAAACATATTCAAATCTATAAGTTGTAAAATAATTTGAAAGTTCAAAATAACCTAATATAAAAACATGTTTACATAGAACTATAAAAACAAAAACCTGTACAACTACAACCTCTAAAGGCTTTTTGCTTTTGTGAGAATGTTCAGTTAATAGGCCAGCAGTTCTGAAAGAAAGTGATATTGCCAAAATTATGTTTAGCCGCTACATTTTACCCTTATTTAAGGGTACCCACTTCATAGAGGCTGGTTTTTGATACCCGAGCTCGAATTAATCTACGGCTGAATTAATAGAAAATAAATTTTCTCTTCCATCGGACTCGAACTTTGAGTCCAGGAACCAGACAGTGTAGTACCTTACTTAGTTACCGAGCCTTCAACATATAACAATAGACCTATGTAAACATAACAATGATGCATTGTTATTCCCTTTATAATCTAAATGTATTTATTTGTTTATTTAGTCTTATTTATGATGATCCATTGAAATCCTCCAAATACCTTCCAAATTAGTGTATATCATTTACTAATTGAGAAAAATCGTAACAAATTGATTTAAGGTAAATATAAAAAACTTTTTTTTTTAATATTGAGAATTCATTATTTTATTTATTTCATTTTTATCGTCTTAACATTCATTTTTAATTGAACCAGTAAATTCTAAATGAAATGGAATTGACCTAATATAATGTGTTTGCGTCCCCATATACTTTAACCAGAGGACATTAAATTTATTAGGACTGTTTAGAATATTAATAAAACAAAAGCAAACAAGTATAAATAATAAATTACAGTTAAGAAATTTTTATTTAAGGAATATAATTTATTACAGTTATGTATACGTGCCATATCTCTCAAGAATTTATTCAAAATCACCTTAGATCTATTCTCTATGGAATGCTGGAGGTGGATATAAACTATATTTATTTAAAATTGCCTAGTAATATTTTCAATTACTGCTATATTTTTTTAATTAATATTTCTAATAATCTAAAAACGTTTTATATGCCCCGTTTAAAGTATATGATGAGGTTAAGAAATAAAAAATAATTGAACTTAAAACTAGGAAAAAATAAAAATAAAATTTTGTTGAAATTAAATTTTCTATATTTACCTCGATCTTGCTGTTGCTCCTCTGTTGAGCCTATGAACGCATATTTTCAATAAGTTCTTTCGCATTGTTTCCTTCGGTGAGTATCGATATGTTTGATTTATTTATATGATGATTTCTTGCCTAGCATTAAAATTAGCATACATATTGTACATCAAATTGTTTAAATTTCTGAAACGGTTTTTGTAAAAAAAAAAATCTTTTTATACTATCATACGTATCTCAACTACTTATTACCTAATAGCATAAAAGTTATTGCTTTCTGTAAAATTCATTTCTTGGTTTTCTCTTAAAAGATCGTTTCAAACCTTTCCCATTCAGGCTTACCTTTTAATTTCATGGTGCGTGTAAAAGAGGTTCTGAAAAACAAAAAAGAGAAAAAAAAGAAGATAGATTTCAACAATAATTAAAACTGGGTTTCAATTAACATCGACTTGTTTTTTTTTTTATATTCATCAATTCAATATCCTTTCTCGAATGAAACGCTCCCCTTTCAAACAAACAAAAAAAAAAAAAAACCTTAATTACTATCAGAACCTTTCTTTCAAAATTACAATTACTATTTTTATAGCATTTATGAAATATACCATAAAGGAAAACACAGAACAATTTTTTTTTTTTAATTACATTTAGTTTTTAATAATTTCTTTCTTTCTTTGTGTGCGTAATTGAAAAAATTTAGAGATTTGTATTGTAAGAAAAACATCGATATTCCAGACAATATTCTGAGGTGTGAATACTTTTTTTTTATTATGAAATTAATTTTAAATATTCCTATTTGTGATATACCTCTATATTTTATCGTTTTATCTAATTTAGGTAGCGACTACTAACAGTAACCACTGCTCCACTTTGAAGAACGTGGAGACCACTAGAAAGATTAAAAGAGATATTTAGATGGGCCCATAAAACTGATCGAGTGTACACGAGCTGTAATATAGGAGATATAAGACACGTATATAAGATATTGTACATCATAAAACGTTAGGTATACAGTCGAAAATTAGCTTTAAAATAATTCAAAGGTTGTTAGGAGTCTTGTCTTGAGTTGTGATAATATGTAGTTTTCCATAAACTATATTTTGAAACAGTGTACATTTAGTATTGCTTGTATTTAAAAAAAAAATACATAAATAAAAAGTAAAGTGTGGAGTGGATTTGATTTTTCCTTTTCTTCATCACATAACAATGCTGTATTACCAAAGCAGACCTCTTTAACATTATGAGTGTTTTTCTATTCGCGTCATCGTCAATGAATATTATTATTATTTGTTTTACCTGTAGTTTTAGTTCTTTTAGACAAATTTAACCAAAATTGCAGTTAATGAAATATTTTTTGCTTATTCAACTGACGACTTTTCAAACGAAACTATGATAAAGCCCATTCTAAGAAATTGATTATTTGTCCCTGATAGTATTTAAGATAAATGTATATTTATAAATGCTTTAATTCTGGCTTAAAGCAAATCATTTATAATAATTGTGGGTCATATTTAGTCAGGATTGTTCTGTTTTGAATGAATAATGTAAAAACAAAAAATTCTTTGAACCAAGAATATTAAGGATACCACAAATAACAGTTTTACACTCATCTCCTTTCCAGACATTGCTGACTTGACAGTTATAGCTACGGAGTATATAAGTTTGGACATGTACTTTCGCGGTTCGCCCCAAGGCTTAATGTGTTTCCTGACTGACATGAAGCCGACTTCATAATCATATATTTCGATTATGCATCGTGACTCGCTAGGAAGTTTTACTATTAAAGTTTTTGGTTTCTAACACAGTAGTATTTTGAAAAAAAAAAAAAATCAAAATATTATTAGATAATTATAAAATATGATAACATATAATTGTGTATGCTTCTCCTATTATGGATGTTTATCAAAGAAAATATTTAAATATAATATTAAAAAAAAGTTAATTAAATTTTAAAAACAACTGAGAAAAGCTATAAATGTATTATATATAGTATGGATGTCCTCTTATTATATCAACATACTATTCACAATTACGGATTTTTACTTAGCTCTCTGTTTCGTAAAATATTAATTAAAATGGTTCATAATTAAATATACCATAGCACTATGAAATGCTGATATTATTCAGTTGATAAAATATATATAAAATATTTTATTTATTTATTTTTTAATCTCTTATCAAGAAAGAATTACAATCTGCCTCGAAGAGGGCAAGAAGTAATATGGATGGAGGGGTCACCTGTAGTGTAGTGGTTAGCATAGCAACCTAATAAACCCAAGATCGCGGGTTCACAGCCCGGCAGATGACCTTAGGATTTTTTAAAGGGAGTAAAAAATCCTTAGCTATGCCGTCCTTTGGAATGGGCGTAAAATGAGGGTCCCGAGCCTGTGCGGTATCAGGTACTCTTTAAAGATCCCTATCCTAATTATACCTGGATAGGCAAAATTTAGGACTTCCACCGTAGCATCGTCCGATTAGTCATAGCAGCATAAAGTGACGTTAAACGAAATAAACAAGCGAACAGTAATATGGATGGCGTCATGGATCCATTCACACAATATGTACAATAAGAAATAAATGAAAAGAAAAGAAGAAAAAGATAAATATATTATATATTAATATATTTATCTTTTTCTTCTTTTTACAATGAATAAAGTGAAAAAAATAAGGAATCACAAACTATGCTCATTTCAAAGAAAAAAAATACACTACCTAAAATAAATTAAATTACAAAAATATATATATTTTTTACTTTATATATAAAATATAGAATAGGTTTTAATTCCCATTTACTTTTGTACGATTGGAGTTTTCCTGATCTAGATGCTCTTACTTATATTTTTCTGTTTACAGTGCTTTATTGAACTTTTAATTTTGTATCGACTTTAACTTACATCTGTGCATTTCTTGTAATTATAATTACACCAAACATATTGCTTTTAGAATTACATGTGACAAAAAATAAATAATTCTGTTTTATCAGATGATTGAATTAGAGCATACAATTTTCTACACTCTGACATGTATGAACGATCAACGATTCACTAAAGATATAATATAATATAAAATATATATTATATATTTCAATGTAAAACAATCTGGGTATAACCATATCGGGGCACAGCCAAAATACTTTAACATATTTTAATGTCACAAGAAATCAAGAGAGTAGAGAAACATAAAAATATTAACAAAATATCAATTACAAGCCATGTGCAGATTTTAGGCAATAAGTATCAGATTGTTATAAAAGTCCTTGTGCATGAAGACATCCCTTGATTTACACTCTCCTAATCCTGTAAGAATGTAAGAAGTAGTAAGAATGTATCTAGTTCCTAATATTTATCCCAATGTTTATTTTAAGTTTGATCCTTGCGAAGTAAGATGGCTTTATGACTTCATTTATATTTGTAAAACACGTGGAATGTCAAAGTAAGGGGGAGGGTGTCATGAGAAACTTCCATATTCCATATCGAAGATAATTAGAGCACTGAATATCGATATATGACATCGATTGTTCGTTTAATTGAAAAATGACTCAACATCCAGAGTGGGGATGGGACCTCTTGCAGTTTCAACCGCTAGTCATCTCGTCTAATTGCAGCTTTTCTCTAATTTTGGATGTGTAAGAGGGTCCAAGCGTCTGTTGCCACACCGTCTTACCATCGGAGCCCCGCTCTCCCAACACTTCTTGGCCCAAATAATTGAGCATGAAGGATTTTTTTTTCACTATTTCAGTTGTCTTCATACATGCGATGATGTGTCCAGTGAACGTAGTCTTTTATCTTTATTAGTCTTACTACATCTATGTTGGATCCAGGCATCCACGAGTTATTGGAAAGTATTGGGCCAAATATTGGCCGCGTTCGGATCTCATCAAAGTGAGCTCTTGTTTTTTGGTCATGGTCCAACACTATGAGACGTATGTTTGGTGATCAACAAAAGATAGGTCGGTGGCCAAATATATCGATATGTCGTGATTTATTTATTTATTTTTTTTTTATGAAATGCCAATTTAAATATTCTAATCAGGTTATAATACTATTCCTGTTTTTTTTTAATCGTTTTAGCAAATTTAGGTAACGACACCCAACTAACTACTGCTCTACCTATTAGGTTTGGCTAATTTGAATTTAGTGTTTTACATGTTGATATTTTTTATTTCCGATTCAAGTGAGTATGTTGCTAACCATAGAAGTATAGGTATCTATATTTGTTTCTAACGTAATAAGGAACTTTGAGGATTATATGGAATAAACTATACTAAAGGCACTAAATCACTGTTTTAAAGATAGCAGTGAGCAGAGATGGGCAAAATTTAGTCTTAGCTATTTGACAACTAATTTCCTAAAATAATTTACCTAATTTAATTATGATAACATCTTTCAGCCCATTAATCATTAATTCACTAAAAACTGACTGAAAAATTTAAACACGATTAAATTAGGTGATCAATTCCAGGATATTAGTTACCAAATAGACTAAGTTTTAGCTATGATTAAATTTTGCCCATCTCTGCTTGCTGGTATCTTTAAAATAGTTATTTGGTGCCTTTTTTGCCTCCCAGACACTCCAATCCTATATCATTAACCTTCAAGAATTGTATCAAAAATAGAGAATCCAAATAAATCCCATCAATCCAAATAAACTTTACTCTTCGTCGTAAATCTACGACTTCCTGACCTGCTGCAGTGATAATGATGTTCCACTATTCCCCGTTGAACAGATCCGCTACCCAGGACTCCATCTCGACAAACGTCTTAATTGGAATCCACACAAGACTAAAATGACAAGAAACTACCCGTCGTTTTCGACTACTTCAACATTTTCTTGACGATCGTTCAAACCTTCCTATTAATTACATAAGACTCATTTACATAACAGTAACTAGACCAAAATGGATATACGGAGTTGATCTTTGTGGCTCCACTAAGCCATCCAATTCATCTCGTATCAATCCTTTCAATTTAAAATCCTTAGAAAAATCCTAAATGCTTACTTGATCATAAACAAATCTATCCACAAAGAGCTTACGTTTCTGACTTAGCCCAAACCATATATCTGTCCTTCCAAACCAAACTCCGCAACCATTCAAATCCATTAGTATCACAACTTGCTTTTCATTCCTTTCCAGATAAACCTCCAAGGCGCATGAAAAGAAGATGACCTCGGCACCTTCTAATATTATATCAAGTGATAGAAGATACACTAACCTGTGGACCTTGGCTTAAAATAGCTTTTTATAATCCTTATATTTAACTTGAACCACTATTATATTTCTGAAATGTTGAAGGTATTATTTATGTTCATACTAACGAAAAAAAAATTATCTTAATATATATAAATTACGTGTCGCCGCCTAGGGGCCGGCTAACACCTAAACTACTGAACCGATTTTAATCAAATTTGCACACCGTGTGTAGTTTGATCCAACAAAAAAGATAGGATACCTTATATCTTAATTTATAGTCGCAATATTATTTGTATATTATCTGCAAGTCACAATTATCTGTTAGCTCTATACGATTCTAACATATGGCGGTATAAGGTTATACTATTATATAAAAGGACAAGCAATGTTTCGTTTGTGTTCACTAACCGCCAAAAACTACTGAACCAATCTCTACCAAATTTTGACTACATCATCTTTATAGGATGGCTTAGCAATAGTAAAATCTAATAATTTTCAACTAATTCTTTATTGAAAAATGAATAATAAGTGGATAACAGTGAAGTTCAAAAATGGCGGCAATTGCAATCTGCATGAAAGGTTAAAATGTACAGTGTTACATAGAGGTGAACATTGATAATAAAATTTACTTATTTTCAATTAAATTGTTATAAAAACAGGTATATGGAGTGAAATATACCAAAGTTTAACTACGTCATGTTCATAATTCTAGGTTTAGCAACAATAAAAATTTAAATGTACAATGTTGAGTGTTAGAAACGGGTTTTGCCACACTATGACATACTTTTATGGTTAGAAATTAAAATCCAACCAGATCAAATCAATAAAATTATTTCTGTCGAATGAAAATTATTAAAAATCAAAATGCCGATCCTCAGCTGTTTAATATTGAGTGTAAAAATATGAACTTTGAACCTTTAGTTGTGAGCACTGATAATGCAGTTTCGTAATAGTCTCTGTCCATCTGGATTACCAACTCATATATTAAAATTGAAAATTGGATGTCTAATTATGCTTTATGTTATCTTCAAACACCTAATCAATCTAAATTTAACCCAGTTAATAATGGCTGCTATGCGTGAGAATATCATCAAAAATAAAATTTTCAATTCTTCACTTTAATACAAGATTTTTATCGATAAATACTAAAAAAAAATTAATTATTAGTTAAAATTATCTAAGATCTTCACTTATGAGAGCGGGCGAAGCCTCGACGGGGGATGATGAAGTTATATATAAAAGGACAAGCCATTTTCGTTCGTTATCACTAACCGCGAAAACTATAGAACTATTCTGTACCAAATATAACTATATCATCTTCATAGTTCAAGGAAGGTTTAGCAATAATAAAATTTATATATTTTCTATTAAATAACTGTTTAAAAAGCGATAAATATGTGGAGTGCAGTAAAGCGAGCACCATTTAAGAGAGGTTACAATGATCCGGTGTTAAATATAGCTAGAAATTGATAATAAAGTTACTTAATTCAATTAAATTGTTATCCAAAAAGCTATAAATATGTGGCAAGCGACAATAGCGTTTTAGTAAAACTAATGAACCTATCTGAACCAAATTTTAACTACATCATCTTCATAGTTCTTGAAAGATTTAAAATTAGAAAGTTTACCATAATAATAACTTATACTATTATATAAAAGGACAAGCCATTTTACGTTTGTGATCACTAACCACGAATACTACTGAACCAATCTGTGCTAAATATTAACTACATCATCTTCATAGTTCCAAGAAGGTTTAGCAATATTAAAATCTACTGATTTTTCATTTATTTTTAATTAAAAAAAGAAAATATGTGGACAACAGTGAAGTTTGAAAATTGACCGATAGGTGGAGAGGTTCTACGCGAGAGGTTACAAAAGAGCTTGAAATCGATGATAAAATTTACTTATTAAACTATAAAGAAAATTATTAAAAAAGATTTAAATATGGTGTGCGATATGTGGATCCCAGTGAAGCTTGAAAATCGAACGATTGTGTATAGCACCATCCCACAATAGAGTTAACAATGGTAAACTGAACCTATCTGTACCGACATCTATATAAATAATTTTTATAATTCTAGGAAGGTTTTGCAATGGTAAAATTTACAATAACTAAAATTTAAATGTACAATGTTGAGAGGCCGGACTGAGGTTTGCCACACTGTCATATACTTTTATAGTTCGAAATCAACATCCAACCAGATGAAATCAATAAAGTTATTTCTGCCGAATACAAATTATTACTAAATCAAAATGTCGATCCTTTACTTTTTTATATTGTGTGTAAAAATATGATCCACGGGCCTTCTGTCGTAAGCACTAATAATGCAGTTTATTTTCCGCAAAAGTTTCTTAGTCTTTATCCAACTTGATTACCAATTCATACATTAAAATTAAAAATTTTATGTCTAATGGTGCTTTTACGCAATCTCCAACTGCCTAATCAGTGCGATTATAACTAGATTAATAATTACTGCTATGCGTGAAAAAATCATTGAAGAAATAATGCTCGCCCTCATGCCAAAATACAAGAATCTTATCGATAAACAAATAAAACATTAATTTTTAGTTGAAATTAGCTTTACTTATGGAGGGCGGGCGAAGCCGCGACAGGGATGCTAGTAAATTATAAAAAAGCCATTGATATCAATTTTACAAGCGATAATCTTTAAAAATATTAAGAAGTTATTATCGACTTTTATAATATTAATGTTCTTGATAAAAGAAAGATGACAAGATAAAACTAAAATCATTAAGCCCTTTGACCGATGAGAACGAGAGATTAACTTTCAGAGACCCTCAAGCTTTCCGCTTTCCTGACTTTGCCTTTCTTCCAACTTTAAACTCACAACACTTAGACATTCGTAATTGAAGCCTGTGGAACTCCTTCATCCTCAGACCTAAAGGGAAATTAATTTTTTTTTTTTAATGATGTAATTTCATTTTCTTTTAGAAATAAAAATATTATTTTAAAAATAACACTTTACACCTTTTCTGGAATAAAACATTCCAAGAAACAATTATAAGGTTATGCAAATAAAATTTATGATCCTTAACCAAGTTTCACTAAAGAGTGACGTACATACATATCTTAAAGTAATATGATATTGTGAATCTTCTCTTTAGAAATTAAAAAAAAAAAAATTATCTCATTTTTTTTTATTCCACGATATTTGCAACTGTACTAAATAATAAACAAACAAATATATATGTAAAATGGAATGCCTTGTCGATAAACATCCATTACTCATTAGCAGCTATAACAAGTCTTATAAAAAAATCTAAAAAAACATTCATAATATTTTTTTTTATCATGATTCTTTTTATATCTATAATTTTTATAGATTAAAAATATGGTCGATACTTTTTACTATTCTTGAGAGTTCATTTCAAAAAGTGCTTGTTCGTTTTCAACATAGAATATTTTAATTGAAAACGATTAGTTTATCGGTGTAACTAGTATAAATAAATAAAACCTTTTAGGGAACGCAAAACCACCTTTCCTGACCAATCATCTGCCTCTATCCCACCCCAACGGAACCTAAATCCCCATGTTCAGCCCTGACTAAATCCTCTCATATACGTCTTGGTCAAACCCTCTAACTTTTACTTAGTACTTCAATCCTGATTAACATATCTCGAATGAGGTTATTATTAAATCCAGCGATTTGTTTCTTTAGGGTGGAGCAAAAACTTCGTGACTACGTAAAAAAATTAGAATATAAAGATATAAAACTCTTGAGGTCGCGCAAATCGTTTCAAGTTTCGATTTTGAGAAAAAGTACCATAAATTCAAAGTTTAACTATTTCAAACCAATGTTTTTCAGTCAGAGTATTCAAAAAATAATTCCTATTTTTTTTTTTTCTCAATTGGATTATTGTCTTGAGAACACGATAATGAGAAATGCTTTATTCATGTCATATCAAGAATGTTACTTCCTGGAGTTCATTCGAGTTCTTATGAGCATTTTACATTACTATCTCCCACTGCCACGTTTATTTGTTTTACAGTTAGTAGGGTCTCACAATCTTTTCCAAAACGAGTAAATAATTTTTCATTAAAAATTAAATAATCCATAGTGAATGATTGCTAACATTGAAGGATTCCCCCCTCCCTCCCGATTTCACAAACTTTTTGGTTATTTTTTTCGCCTCGCCCTAATGCTCATTTTAACTGCTGCTCTGCTATTACCTGAGCTGTACACATCGGATAAATGTGCCACAACTCCCTAATGTGCTCAGCATTTATTGTGCTGAATATATTGCAAAATAATTTATTTAAAAAAACAAAACAATAGGGCATTGTTTTTTCTTACCGTAAGCAGCCAGACACAAAAACTGCTATACACAACCAAATTTAATAGGTATATTTATATACATGTATCGTCAAAAGCATCCCTTGAAATACTAAATACTAAATACTAAATACTAAATAATAAATACTAAATACTATACACTAGGCAGTTTCAAAAGTCCTGTCGTTCTTTCATTAATCAAGACTTATTTGGTCGGTACGGTCTTTGTTATAATTCTATTTTCAATTCGACCTTTTTCAATGTACACAATATTGTTTACTGTCTATAAAATAGGGATTAACTCGATTAATCGGAAGTATATTGAAATGTCGAGTATTGAAATTTAAATTAAGTCAATTTTATTTTATGAATTTAAACTTCGCTTTGAAGGCAACTGTAGCAGGTTATAATACTAGATGAAATATTTCAAAAACGAAAACAACTATATCTATTAGATAGGTATAAATTAAAGGAAAATTAGTTTAAATATTATACTTTGTGTTGCTCGTTACTTTGTCATTAACTAACGTCTTCATGCTCTATACGTTGCTGATTTAGCCCAAACCATATCCCTATCCCTTCATAGTAAACCCTATAACCTTTCAAATCCACTAGCATCTCAACTTGCTTCCCACTCTCTTCCAGATAACCCTTTGCTGCCTCTGAAGAAGATGGCTTCTGGACCTACTAATATATAACTTATTTAAGTACTATAACGATTTGCAAGCAATTGACATGTTATTAGAAGCATTATATCACATGTACTAGATGTATTTTTATTTTATTTGTATACTGTTTTAAATTTCAATAAATAGCTAAAAAAATAGAGAAAACTTTGTTTTTTAGTCTAGTAATTGAAAATGATTGTTTTTAAAAACAAGCACCATATAAATTCCTTTGAATGGAAGAAATTAGTTATAATTATAATTTAGAGATATGTCGGTGTGATTATCCTATGTTAGATACTTTTGTTTCAAATATTTTACCTGATTTACCATTTCACCAGTTGACGGGATCAAACGCATCTTTTTATAGCTTATTTGCCGACACTATATGCAGAAATTGATTCATATTTGACGAGAAAATCG
Source organism: Euschistus heros (assembly GCA_003667255.2). Classification (NCBI taxonomy): domain Eukaryota; kingdom Metazoa; phylum Arthropoda; class Insecta; order Hemiptera; family Pentatomidae; genus Euschistus; species Euschistus heros. Next base: position 423,905 of record RCWM02000694.1, on the reverse strand, counting down.
CGTAACAAAAATATAAAAAAACAAAACAAACATATAGTCAAATTGAGAACCTCTTCCTTTTTGACGTTGGTTAAAAAATACAAACCTTACTTTTGCATGGTTTTATTTGTCAGGAAATAAAAATGTGTATTGCTCATGTGTTTTGATTTTAATTTTATAAATTTTATTAACTCGGAGAAGTCTTGTTGATTTATGCTAAGCAAATAATTTAGTAAAACCAGTGAAGCGGCGAGAGATAAACTCTTGTAACTTTCGAAGCTCTGGTTTACCTCTCACATGTTAAAAATATTTATTTTGGGAACGTAGAATAATGGAACTATTATTTCAATGCTAGGTGCATAAAACAATAAAGAAATGGGCATAACCGAATTAAAAAAAAAATAAGGAACTAGCACTTTTAAATAGTCTAAATCAAAACAAATCATTAGAATTAAAAAATAAACTCCTCTATGAATTTGTATTTGTCTTGGATAGGTGATGATCAAGAGAAAGACTGATTCATATACATACATATATATATATATATATATATATATATATATATATATATATATATATATATATATATATATATATATATATATATATATATATATATATATATTTATAGAAACCCAATGGTATTAGAGATAATAAATAAATGTACACTATCCCCTCTCCTAGATAACTGTATAAAAGGGGCACCCCCACCTTCGCCCGGTGACACTCTGCTTCTACCCGTTATGATGTCAGTTTGTTCCACACGAAGTTCTTGTATTAAGTTTTAAATTGTGCTTTTTCTTGTATAATGTATGTCATTCAATAAAAACCTCTTTTTAAAAACTCAGTCCCGCGAACCTTTTATTTAGCTACATATATATATATATATATATATATATATATATATATATATATATATATATATAAAATACGTTTTAATGTTCAATTATCAATACAACAAAAAACAAAACGAAGCATATAGAATATAATAATGATAAAAACGTAGGAATCACAATATTTTCAAATAGGTAACATAATTTTGTTGGTAAAAAAAAAAAAAAAAAGTTATTTATCTTCTGAAATCTAGAGTTCATCGTCTTCTTCTTGCTCAGTGTTGTCAGTATTTGCATTACAGGATTGACATATAGTTTCGTGAATAGAATGTTTCTTGCAAACGTGTTTGACCCATTTCTTGCATTTAATGTAAAAATAATATTCATAGATAATAATAAAAACATAAATTTTTTTAGGAAAACCAGTTCCATAAAAAGAATAATTTGAAAGATCAAATGTACATGAAAATGCTGGTATATTTTCTGTACCGAGATAATGATGAAAATTATAATACTTAAATATCAGTAATTATACTTAAATGTCAGTTGTTGAAAAACGGGTGAAGAACAATGCCGAAGAGGGTTTGGAAGACACTGAAAAACAGTTGCGAGACCGGGCGCAAGCTGCAGTCTGTGCGGCTACTAGGAAATCTCTTATTTAGAACCCGATTGTGACCGAACCATAAATGATATACGATTCGCAATTGAACAAATATGACGTCAATTAGTAGAACCAGGATTACATCAATTTCTGAAGAATTCCGTCCATGGCTTACCCACAAAAATTCTTGGAAACCGAGCTTGCCGCACTGAGTGCGGCTACGCGCCCGCCGGTGGGTTAAAACAAGATTTAAATGATAAACTCTTGATGTCATCTCCTTTTCAGATTATTAGGGATATAGGTAGGTATTAGAAAGCGTTTTTAAACCTATTATGTTTGAGAGGCATGGTGTTTTTAACCTACAACGTGAAATGCAAGGACATGTATAACAGCGTGGGGTTCTTTTGACCCAACTCTCTTTTTAGTTGTTTTGATCATTTTAAAATTTTCGGAAACAATTAATGATCTATCGTTTTAGAAAAAAAAAATATTGTATATGTTATAAAAAAAATTTTTTAAAATAAAATAAAAATAAAAAAGTTAATTATATATTATCCTAAAATCAGACTTATGAATAAAAAACAAAACAATTAATTTTGGCCTTTTTCATATTTTCTTCTCTAAAAGGAAATTAAGTACAGTATGAACAAAAATAATGGTGGTATTTAACTCCGGCAATAAAAACAGAAGTAAAATCAAACAAGATAATTACTGAGTTACAACTATAAACAAAGGACTTAATAATAATTACACAATAGATAACATTTAGTCTTTGTAAGATTTTCATCAGTCTTCAATTATTCGATATTTTCACGATTGCGCAGTCTTCTGGGTAGATTGTCCACTCTAAGCTTCATGAAGAGCACCGCCATTGAAAATGCCAGTGATTTCAAAAAGTCTGATCTGTTTCGAGTTACTGATTTTTATTCAGCCGATGCATAACGTAGGCATTAACTCCTGCAACATCAAGAACTTATAGAAATATCGCATTGGCCACCTTCTGGAACCTCTTTTTGTGGAGTAGCTATGACACATCTTATCAAATACATCCACCCCACATTTTGTGAGGTTATAAGACACCATAATATCAGTTTTGTTGTCGGAGTTCACAATTCCTGTATCATTGATGAGAGCATTATTACATTTTTTTCCTTTTTTTTCAGGTGGTACGACACCAACGTTTCATCAGGTTGATAGAAGAACCGTGAAGCTGCTAATGGCACTCCTCTTGTGGAAATGAGAGATGAAGGAATTTCTCTCTCGGTTTTGCAAAGAGTGCCAACCATTGTGATTTTGCGGTTATGGGCATTTGCCCCTGAAGCTAAGGAGTTTGAATAAGAAGTATTAGGACATATACAACGTGGGGTCGTATTGACCCGTAACAAAGATTCTCTCAATGTATTAAAATGTTACAAGGTCACTGATCTTTGGAACTCTTACCAGACACCGACACCACACACTGCACAGATACTAGATGAAAGCTACTCAAGGTCGCAACCCTATTCCACCCGTACACTTTAACGCAGGCCCTGTTTTTTCTCATATCCGGGTCAATTTGACCCGTACCTTGTAGAACGAAGGTTAATTTATCTAATTGATAAAAAAATATAAGATATATGAGACAAACAGATTTTCATGTCATTATAAGTTTATTTTTGAAATAATAAGGAGCATGTTTAAGCCTGTAAAGTAGTTTGTTCATGTTCTTTGGTTTAAAGGGCAAAAAACTGCTGATGGTTATTAATGCCTATATATTCAAACTTGAAATTTAATCATATTAACTTTGTTAAACTGTGGTTATAATCAATTTTGATGAGATTGTTTGATCTAAATAAATAAAACAATTTTAACAAAATATATATATATATATATATATATATATATATATATATATATATATATATATATATATATATATATATATATATATATAATCCAACATGCTTGAGAAATTTGATGGTACTACAAATGCCGTACCATATTTATCCAAACCTTTCCTGTGCTGGAGTTAAATTATTTTTGTGATCAGTTTAATTAAGTACATGATAAGTACACAAGTCCTACAAAAGTCTATTCTAAGGATTCCAAATCTAAGGAATCTTAAAAGTGGTAGCCATAATGTTTAAATTAAAAAAAAATCTACTATTATAACAGCATATTATTAAAAAATCCAAATAAAAAGTAATCGACTGGCGAAAAAACGAAATAGCAGAAGAAATTAGTCACAACTGCAGACGGTTTTAATTCATTACCTCTAATTACTGAACAATAAAAATTGCTGTTTTATTTTTTGTGTTATTCTTCATACTCAGAGGTATAAATTTTTACTTGGTACATTTTCAAATTGTGTGTGTATTGTGATGATCTCCATAATCTAGAAGGCAGTAGTTTTCTTCTCGAATGGGTTTCCTCTGAGATAAGTGAACGATATTTCTCAGTTTAATTTTTGATAAATAAAGCATTGCGGTCTAGAGAACCGGAATTAAGGTTGAGGGAAATTTCTTGTGCCTGCTTAAAACGTCTCATAATTACTAACATGGCGGCAATCGATTCGGTTGGCCTTGTTTCTTTAAAGGGATATTGATTAAAGGGTTTTTAATTTTTATTTTTAAATTCGCTATTCATTATTTTTACTTCTACTTTGGTTAGTGGAAGAATCATAGTGAGAACATTACAATTAGATCGTTATCGTTTGATGTTCTAAAGATCCATCGTTTCTTATGGATTGCATAATGTACAGATTTTAATAAAATTTTAATGATATTAAATAGATAATATGGTTTAATGTTTTGAAATAAATATTTAAGGGTAGAGAGTTTACGGCTACCAAGGTATAATAATGTCTGGAATAAATCACACATTTAATAATCTTCTGTTTATTTTATTGAAATAGGTATATTAAAAAGATAAAATCTCTAATTTACAATGTCGTAAACCCAAAATAAGATTGAGTTTAAATCAGTTTTAAGTGATTTTTGTAGTTTTATATACATACATATATATATATGTATTTATATATATATATATATATATATATACATACATATATATATATGTATTTATCCTGGGACTTTGTTCCCCACTGAGTTGATGGTCTGGTGGGATTTTCATAGGTGGTGGCTGACCGCTTGGGAGCGCGTCGCCTGTGTTGCGGGTGGGCTGTCCTTCCCGGGGGAGGGGAGGGGGGGCGGCTGAATAATAAATAAATAAAGGCCCAGTACAAACAAGTTCAGATGGTCCGGGGCCTATGGAGCTCAGAGGGGTGGACTAATCACCTGCCTATATCTAAATATATTTTATACAGGTGAAAAATAAGACCATATAGGTTATAGTAAAATTGACGAAATTGTTATATAATTAGGATTGATGAACTAATTGCCACATCTATTGGTATTATTTTAATGGAAAACTAGTTTCGAATGCTAAACATTCATCTTCAGTTCTAAAACATACAACATTCTCAACACATCAGAACTATGTTACATGGAAAAGCCCACTACACCTTACCTGTAAGGGAATAATTAAACAATTGTTTCCCACAATCCTGGATAGGAAGGAGGGGTCCAAAAGGGTGGCCCGCACGGTCTCCAGACCTCACGCCGCTCGATTATTACGCCTGGGGCCGTGCCAAAGATTTGGTTTATAATGAAGAATTTTTTTTCAAAACAACTTATTAAAAAAAATCAATTCCACGTTTACCATAATAAAGGAAGAATTTATTTTAAGAACAACCACTACAGAAATAAGAAAGATATCGTGCTTGGATTAGAAATAGTAGAGATCATTTTGAGCAATACCTGTGATACTCTACAAATTAAATTTATGAATAATTTAAAATTTGCTTAATTTTGTTCCCTGATTTTTAATTACAAAAATGTAGATAAATTTTACTCCGATACAATCCAAATTCCAAGAAAGAAAGAGAAAATATGCAGTATAACCTATGCTATAAAGAAACACAACTATTTGTTACGTTTTGCATAAATAATATGATTCGATTCATTATTATTGTCAGTGTACGCTGGCGGTGCCCTTTTGTTACTTCGTAAATTAAAAAAAACAAAAAAAAACTAGATGTTCTGCGTGCCTGCAAATGGTATTTTAGAGTAACAACTAGAGAAGTTTTTAAAATAATAAAATAATTTGGATTTGGCTGTTGCGCTTACTTTTTTTTTTTTTTTTTTTTTTTTTTTTTTTTTTTTTTTTTTTTTTTTTTTTTTTTTTTTTTTTTTTTTTTTTTTTTTTTTTTTTTTTTTTTTTTTTTTTTTTTTTTTTTTTTTTTTTTTTTTTTTTTTAACCTAAACTTGATTTTCTTAATTTATTTTTTTTTGTCTTTAACAAGATTTATCGGTTTTCCGTGTTTTTTTTTGTATTTATTCAACATGGACAATGTATTAGTTATTACAGCAAAAAAAAAAAAACCGTAGATATATCAGTAAATAAAGCATAATTGTTTGCATTTGACCATTTTTACAAAAAAAAAATTCATAAAAAAAAACCCGAAAGACTTTGTATATTGGTATGTGACCTTACATAGGTTCAAAATGAACCTCCCTACCCGAGATACCTTTTGGGCCAACGATATCCGAACCTGTATATACTAACGTTTTCTAAAATGTAAGACAAGAAATCAAATATTAGTACTCACCTAAGGAGATCTAAGAGATATCTGAAACATATCCATCGTGGAGGGGTAAAGAGGCCAGTTAGATTAATTTTTTTGGATTTTTAGCTAGGTGATTCCCCTATTTAACAAAATTAAAATGGGGCTATTGGAAATGTTCATCTGGTCATTTAAAAAACAATTTAGATCGGTTTTAAACGATTTTACTATTTCTAGTAAATATTTTACTAATGATTTGTAAATATTTGATTTTAAGCAGAAAATCTTGATGTATTATTTTAACTACTGAGTTTTTACTGAATGTATGGTTATTTCCATTGTGATGGATTTGGGTTATTTTCATTTAGATGGATAGCGAAATTGGAAATAGATTTCTTATCTTACGTTTTTAAAAACTTTAGTATAGATAATCTATTTAACATAGTGCTAATGTGTTAAAAAATTTTTATGTTTTAGAAGTGAAGATGTAAGTTTAGCATTCAAACCTTGTTTTCCAATGAAATAATCCCAATAGAAGTGGCAATTAATTCATTAGTCCTAATTGTATTGACCCTTCTATACCATCATGCGTATCTCTAGCAAAATTGTCATATTTACTGCCAGGGGCTTATGCAGCTTTCTGCAGAAGAGATTTGTACTGGTTCAGAATTTATCTGTACACGTCATATTTTGTAACGTAATAAATGTAATGACGGAGATGAAGCGCATACCTCTATTGATAAGGGTACACAACACTGAGTGTTTCAGTTCAACTAATATTGTACAAGCAACGGATCTAAATATTTAATGTTCTTCTACTGAGAAATATTTAGGAATATAATATTTTAAAGGAATTGAATAATTTGGAAATGAAGATACTAAATAATTAATTAAACTGATTTATTTAACACCTTACTTATGTGCAAGTGGAAAATATAACAATTTTGTAAGAATTTCAAATAAGCTTTATCGTAACTCAGATGTAGTAGATAGACACCAAAAAGACATAAATCCAAATAATTCAACGGGAAGAGAGACTGTCCTTTATAAAAAACGGAACAATTTCTTTAATTTTCAAAAAAGACAACAAGGTTGAATATTGCTTGGCCATCTTATAGATATCGTTAGATCCTGGAAGAACCCAAAATAATATTCTTTGTGTGTCCTGTGAAACGGATCAAACGGAAAGAGAGAGTGCTCTTTCAAAAATTAAAACAATTAAATCAATTTTCATAAAGGACGAAAACTAAATTTCCGGGAAGGAGATTGGCCAAGGATGTCTCTCGGTCGTCTAAAATCGTCAGGTCCATGCAGATCTGAAACCACTATCTTTCAGTGGCTTTTAGGCATGTACAAGTTAAATATAGTTATGAAAAGATTACGGCTCCAGCATTACACCCAAGATCCACTGAACATTTTTTTACGATTTTAGACGGCCGAAAGATATCCTTGGTCACACATCGAAAATGTATTTTATGTTTGGACTGAAATACGAATCACAATTTTTTAATTTAAAGATCGATTTTTGGTTAGTTTGGAAAATCTAAAAGGAAAAGTTATTTTAGGATCCACGGTGGCTTAACTTTTTATTGTTGTTATTATAGTTTTTTCTTTTGTAATGCATTGATACGTAATAAGAAGTATATTGTGATTGTAGTAATTAAATAGTTAGGAAAGGATTTGAGGGAAGTTTTTGAACCGATGGGGGTTGTCTTAGATTTCTGAGGTCAGTTAATCTGCATTCTCTTGATGATCCATACAGCCAGATAGCTTTTTTTTTTCTTCAGGAAAATCAGTTGCCCCAACTTAGATAGAGGGACGAAATGACACATGCTGTAAGCGATATGTGCAATCGATGGAAACTGGTGAAAAAATGTTATGAACAATATTTAGTTTCCTTTTCTGTTTTCCAAGGATTTCTTGGTTTGAATATGTCTTTTGTTTTTAGTTTTTATTTTCTGTCATGAATTATTATTTTATTTAGAAAATATTTTAGTTTAAAAGAAGTTACACTTGGAACAAACATCTACTTTTGTTTATGTGCTGCAGCTAACTTCTAATATCCTTCTCATGAAGGAGGTTTTTGTTGAAATTTTGATGCCAATAAGCCTTGTTATTATTATTTTGGGTCCAAGATGTATTGAAATCTTAAACAAGGCTGGTCGCCTTGTACCTGGAGTAAGTAACTTTCTCTAATTCTGAAAGCAATGGGTAATTGATTATTATTTTTCGTTAAATCCCAGTCAAGAGAGCGTTTAAACTTGTTCATGATGTTTTGTTCCCATTTTTCTTTCTTCTATATACCCAAAATCTCTTCATGAATTCACTGTTTTTTTGTTTGCGCTCTTCAGTCCGTGCTCTTCCGTGTTCCATGCTCTACCAGTAGTTCTCTGTGAGTGGTGTTTCAATGTTTGCTTTGTTACAGCAGTTTTGAATTTTGCCCTGTCGCTTATGTCACTTTCACTTACATTCATCTGTTTCAGGTCATCTAGTGTTTCATTAATCCACTTTGTCTTATTTTGACTGGAGTAAGCAATCTTTTTTGTGAGTCGATTGGGACTCAATGTGGTACTAGTGTATTTAAAAAATTTCTTCCCTTCTTCTAAGTGCGTCATTAAAAATAGGTGTTTGATTATTATACAATATAATTAATTAATATATATAAAGTATATAATATATATAAAGTTATCGACAGTAACTTTAAACTACTCTTTTTTTTTTTATTTTATTTGTAAGTGGTTCTTCATCTAAGTATATTGGAAGTCAAAGTTTTCCGATTGAGTATTAGCAGATAAATTCACTTAAACTAGAGATAATTTAAAACAAATAATTTTCCGACCGTTAACTTCAGCATATCCCCTCCACTCTCACATGAAACAAAGTTGTAGGCTTCGGCCCACTTTAAAAAAAGGACCCACTCTTGTTTAAAAGGACTTGTAAGACGACAAGTTGGGTCGAAGCAATCCTTAATAGGAAGCCAGTAAGGTCGGCTCCCCTAGGACCGCCGCGGATAGGAAAACCTCTCAGAGCAAGTCAATTTAGCCCTCCCCACCCTCCCCGCTCTAGTGTCCTCTCTCACTTCATTATAACTCTCAGTTTCGTTGAATAGCCGATTTTACTAGTTTTCTCTCTATATTTGCCGTAAAAATAAGAAGATTAAATTGAAACAACAAAATTAAAATGTCTAGGAAACTAGTTATTAGTGTTATTTGTTATGAGCTAGTGAATAAAGTTAAGGTAAATTTAAAAATATATATATATTAATTATTCGTGTGAATTATACCAAGTTGCTGGATAATATAAAGATAGTTTCCATCTAGGTTCGTTTGTTCATGCTTAGAGGTGCAAAACCTAAAAGGCCATCATGCTGATTAAATCTAATCTTTAATTTTTATTTTCAACTATTTTTTGATATTTACAACTTTATACATACATGTACAATAAGTAAATTTGAGGAAATTATTATAATGACTTGTCAAAAACATGTGAAGAACCACTCACTAGTAGTACTTCAACAAAAAGAAAAAAAAAATCTATATAAGGTCACTCGGTTATCTTCTATTCAGATGGCTCGGTGGATTATCGGGAATAGAATGGGAAGCAAGTTGAGACTAGTGGATTAGAATGGTTATGGAGTTTACTCTGGATAGGTTATGGAATGGTTACTAGAGAAAGGATAGGTATCTGGTTTTGATTAAATCAGTAACATATGGAACATTTAGGTCTTTATGGACAAGGTTATTTGAGGCAAAGTAAAGAGCATTAAGGATTTTTCGAAGGATTTTAGATTGCAAGGATTGGATATGAGATGAATTATATGGTTTGGTGTAGCCTCAAAGCTCAACTCCATATGTCCAAATAGGTCTTAAAACTGTCATGTAAATGAGCCATTAGTAATTAATCTGTAGGTTTGAAATTCTGTCAAGTAAATGTTAAATAATTAAAGAATTGAAGAAACGACGAGCAGTTTCCTGTCCATATTTGGGCAACGTTTCTTAGCCAAGCAATATTCTCAACACATGGACTCAATAAAAATAGAACAATATTTTATTTTAATATACATTCGATTTCTATTGCCTGTAACATAAAATCCATAAGTCTAAAACTAAATAACCATTCAATAAAAGTTTCGGCCATTAGTTAAAGTTTATTATACCTGAAATTAAATTATGTATGATGTAGTTTATATCAATACCTTATTTATAAATGCAGTAGCTTGTGGATAATTTTATATCTATATTTTTTTAAAAAATAATAAATAATACAGGTAATAGAAAGGCTTGAGAAATATATACAAATCATATCTATATCTATTTTACAAGAAACGTTATGGACGAAAAGTTTTGCTCTATTATAATAAATAATATTTAAATTTTCTAATAAATTTTATAAACAGTATGCCCTAACCTTAAATAACCAAGACCCACCATGGATTTTAGTGGCACAAGTTTGTTTATATTATTTTCTTCATTATATGCAATAGGGGCACTCTTGCGAAATATAGCTTTCTCTTCGGATGGAATACACGAATGTTGCCGATGACTTAATAAACTTTCATTTTGCTTGATAGACTCTCATTATCTATCAAAACTATTTATTTATCTAAAGGGAGAATGATTTCATAGTGGTTTCTGGCTTGATGGTTCGCAAGAAATGAATTCGAAGAAATCGTTATTTGTTACCGGCAGTGATAATAGGAGTAATCATGTGTTTATTTAATTTTTAGGTTACCGTTTGTTTGTTTGTTTGAATATTTTGAGTGTAAAACGTTACAATCATCGAAAGTCGTTAGATCTTTATAATGAAAAAATAAATTTCCTAATCAAAATAAAATAAATTTGAAGAATTAAAGTTTATTAATAGTTCATATATATTTTATTAATAGTTCTTCTTTGGGTAGGAAGTTTATGGTTATATCAATATTCTATCTACAGTTTCCTAGCACTAATAATACATTTTATGGTTTTCTAGATTTTTTTAACTTGTTTACGAAGCAAAGGCATTTGTTCAAAATAACGGCTATTAGAAACTACTGTTACACTTGGCCAATTCTTTATCGTGCTATGTTCACTTCCTCTCAGCTAGTATCGTAATAACTAGTAATAAATAATAAAGAACAGCTCCAAGTTCTTTTATCCTATATAATGGTATTAAATTTACTTGCTGGGCTGTGATACCACCATGTCTGCCACTCTTGGAATATCCTCTCTGTAACTGCGTGTTTGAGTTCTAACGCTGTTAGGAAGTTGTCATGTCTTGAGTATCGTTTTTTTATGTAATCCTTCCCTCAATAAAATACAAAAATGGTTAACAAAAACTGAAAGAAAAATGACTGGATCTGAAATCCTGTCACAATCGGATTCTACTACTGACGATTTGGTGTTCTAGTAAGTTGATTCCCAAAATTACTTAGGTATTATCCCATATACTTTCACTTCAAATCAATACAGTATGTAGAAAAAAATGGTTCATTTATTCTTACCAAAGAATAAGTCAAGCAATATAAATGTATATCGACCTTTCTGATCGATGATTGTTTTTAGATATCTGTAGAAAAAATATAAATGTGACCTTTCCATGATCGATGATTGTTTTTTCGAGATGTTTATTAAATTTTTGTTGCCAATGGGGCGACCATTAAAGAGGTTTGAAGAATCCAGTGAGCGCAGTCGTAGGCGTAAGACTTACCAAAGAATAAGTCAAGCAAAAAACTATAAATGTTTTATGAATAGACAAATTGCCGTCCAATTAGAATTAGGTTTGTCATTTTTCTGAAATCGATGATTGTTTTTAGATGTCTAAATTATATGCATTAGAATAAACTACGTTGGTTTAGATGTCTGTGAGGCCGCTACTTTCTTCTCTGATGAAGAAGGCATAAAATGGAAATAGAATTCCATAACTACCTTAAAAAACTGAATTAAAGGATTGGTTTTTGTGCGTGAATAGTACAAACATAGAGAAATAATGTTTACATTTCTTGGAAATACGTATATATAATTTATACACATGTACATATAATTTATATATTTCTCGGGCAATGATTATTATAAAACATACACCCACGGGCATTTACCAGCCCAGAGATCCTTTTACCTAGGCTACTCTTACAACACAGAAAGGAAAAACAGACTAAATCCCTATAATGCCTCTTATTTATATTAATATTTATTACGTGAAGACATATTAAGATTTATTATTTTTTAACATGTTTGTAAAAATTCACGATTTAAAAGTTCTGTTACTTTTATTGTATCGTGTTCACACGGTTAAAGCTATCAACAAAGTTAACATATTTTGCAGAACCATAAATATATAATTTTAATTTGTTTTTTCCCAAAGAGATTTTACGGTGCTACTGGATTTCTGTGGCTTATTTATGTAAATACCCACACAAATATTTCTGAATTAGATTCCTTAAATATAGATTCCATCAATTAACAGGTCCAATGCCTATAGTCAAACCTGCAAAATCAAATATGATTTTAATACCAAGTTAAAAGGAAAGGATAAAATACATGTAGTTAGTCCGCCAAATTTAAAAAACGAAAAATTGCTATAGTCATGTTATCATGTGTGAAACTTTGCCAGAATAAGAGCTAAAGAGAGAACACCTAAAAAAATTAATCCTTGTTCGATTAGAATGTTCGTGCTTTCTAGCAGAAAACAGCTTTGCCATTTGAAGGAACTCTCAAGTTTAAATTGAAGGACTCATGTTCAAGAAAACATTTTGAGATTACTCTGAAAAAAAATTGATACATTCTATTTTGAGTTAATAATATTAATGCCAGTAGGTATAAGTATTAAATCTTTTTATATATCAGAAGTTTACGTTATAAATGTTCTATTTTCTCTCAAAAATAATTGAAAAATCATTCCCATAATTTTAAGGTAGCTCATACTAAAGCTTTATTCCTTTGAGCTAAATTGATCGGATATTAAAAGTGGAGCTTTATACGAAATGCTCCTAGCCCATTTCCCTCCTTTGACAAGACCTTCGACGTTTTATCAGTCATGTAGAAAGATAATTTGTTTTTTCATTTCATGTTTTATATGCATCATGGCTTTTCAGACAAATATTTAGTTTTCTGATGATTTTAAAAATATTCTATTGACGACTATCTAATTTCCGGGCGAAGAAAATTGTACTTCTCATTAACTATTTTCTAACTTTGACCCTTGCGTATCTTTTGTAAAAGTCTCTAATCCAATTAGAATTGCAATAAAAACAATCAGAGTTTAGGTAATGTTATTAGCAGTCGCATTGTAACGTTATTTAATATTCCTTATAAATTAAAAAAAATAATGTGAAAAACGTCACAGATACAACTAATCACAGTGAAAATAAGCATCTGTTCCGAATGGCATTAATCGAAATGAGATCGATTGAAACTTTTTAGTTCACATTTGCTGGTCGTGTGCACCGTTTACCTATATATCTCATTAGTTCAGTAGTGATGATGACCAAAATACAATATTATTAGGTACTTCAGAGGGGGCACAATGTCTCCGTGATTACGCCATGTTGATTAAAAATAAATAGTAATCACTAGTAGATTAAAAGGTTTCCTATATTTAGGAAAAAGAATAGATATATGTTTATATACCTTTTATATTTCGAATATTTTTGGATGGAGTACAATTTCTTCAAAGGATAAAAATAAGAATTAATGTTTAAATATATGTATCCTTCTTATATTTAGGCCCATAGCACAAACAAGTTTACTGTAAATTTATTTCAATATACTAAGAAAAATATGCTCGTTTCGATTATATATCTTAATTTTATTTTAATTATATTATTACTTATTTATTATTCTTTTAGTATTTGTGCTAATATTAGTCTTATAGTAAATGAACATGAATGTATTTAGTAGCACTATTACATTTTGCCCTTAATTGTGGCAGATTGTGATAATTATCACAATAAAGATATAATAATTAAACGCAAAATAGTTTCCTCGCATTCACCCTTTCTAGATGCATGGCGTGTGTTTTGTAGCTATGTCGTGTATAAATTGAGTGCTGCATGAAATATAATTTATACTGAGTCTGTTTATGTGTTGAAATGTGTAAATCTTTCTTTAGGATAATTACATTTGAAAGTGCTATTGTGAAAATTGTGTAAATTAACAGGTAACATATTTTATGAATTATGAGTTAATCGATGCTTGTTATCGGGTTTGTGATAGCAGATTATTTCCAACTTTCAGATAAGAATGTGAGCCACTCCCCAAAAGAGCCAAAATCCAAAATAGTTAGCGGGGAAACTGTCATTTAAAACTGAAAAAAATTAATAAATAATCAAAAGGACTATGGCTGAGTATCCCTCGGCCGTCAAAAGTCGTTAAATTCTGGCAGATTTGAAAATAGTATCCTTCGGTGTCCTTTTAAAAACGAAAAGATCTAGTCAATTTTTAGAAGAACAATATTAGATTTTTCTGGAATGAGAGAACAAATACTCTTCGGCCGTCAGATATCGTTAAATCAGGCAGATCTAAAACTATTATTCATCAGTGTATCCATAAAAGACAAATTAGTAACAAAAATGTAGAAAGGAAAAGGTGTAAATATGGGCACCTTCTTTTGTTTTAATTCCAAACCCTCTTTTATCATTCATTAATAGCTATAACAATGAAGAAGTCAAAACAATGATTAACGTCAGTAATTTCTTTTCAAAAACGATGATTTACGAAAAGCTTTCAAAATAGGACTAGAATAATAGAAAAATAGGACATTGGGTTGTAAATAGGCCCATATTTACAAAATACACCAAAAATAGTTTAAAACAGGATAAAACACTTTGAAACAGTAGAAAGTTTATTTATTACAAGAAAAACAAATTATGTAAAGAAATCGCAATCATAACTGCCTCCTTCACTGGCACGATCTAGGTTTCCACATTTGGTAACATTTTACCTACACCTCTTCCCGAGAGTCTTCAGAGAAAGAACTTTCCATTACAAAAGATGCAAGATATCTAACAAGAGATATGTCGAAGTTCGTAGGGAAATGGGGGTATTTAAACCAACTGCACCTAAGAAAGATGGCCACTATCACATGTAACCTACAAGCGTGCGTGACTAAAGGTGTGCTTCAAAAAGTAGTTTAAGATCACCCCTTTCTAGATATCATTGCGAAATTATTTTTAAATGGCATGAAACGAAAACGAAGGGGGGGGGGGGGTCACCTGTGGTGTAGTGGTTAGCATAGCAACCTACTAAACCCAAGATCGCGGGTTCGTAGCCCGGCAGATGACCTTAGGATTTTTTAAAGGGAGTAAAAAATCCTTAGCTATGCCGTCCTTTGGAAGGGACGTAAAATGGGGGTCCCGAGCATGTGCGATGTCAGGTACTCGTTAAAGATCCCTATCCTAATTATAGGCCAAATTTAGGACTCCCACCGTAGCATCGTCCGATTAGCCATAGCAGCATTAAGTGACGTTAAATGAAATAAACAAACAAACGAATACGAATTCACTTGTCTCTCAAATGGTTCCATAGACAGTCCTTGCCGCCAGTCTTCAGTATCTGCCTTATCCAATAAGAAGAAGTGCCCATATTTACACCTTTTCCTCTATTATAAATTAAATATTAACAACTAGTCAAAAATAAATTAACTTCAATCTGCAACATCCTGATTAGTGAGTTTTCTTTTCAGAAACGAAACCACTATATACGATTTAATGAGGCATAGAATAATGATGAACATAATGGAAATGAAAGGTTTGACTTTTTTTCTTTTTTTTTACAGGTATATATCTTCCATTTATTTATTCATTATCATTCATATTTTAATATAAACTTCTGATATAAAATATATCACTATTTTATGGCATATTTATTTAAACGAATTATTTCATTTTAAGAATTTGAGATTCTGATATTACAATGACCTGCAAAATGGACATTCATGTAAAATATGGCTTATCGTCATTATGTTAGTACATACAAGCATTTAGGTCGACATTTTTTGTAAAGTAGGAATTGATTAGTTATACATGGTTAATTCTGAAACTAGTTATTATAACCTTCGATGACATTTGCCCCTAGATGATCCCAGGGCTTGACTTTATCATCCTTAGTTTACTAGGAGGGCACTCAGACCAAATATACTGCTATCCAATTATTTTTTCCAAGGAGGAATGATAAGTTGAAAATGATTTGTAAAATAGTAACTTGAATGCTTTTTTTGAAAATTATAAATGTACCTATATAATAATTTTATATTTTTATAAAAGTTGAAATTTAGGCAACAGGAAATAACAAATTCTTATTAATCAAACATGTTTCTTCATTTCTGCTAACAAACTAACATGAGAGAAAAATGTTTCGTCATAGGTTGTAGTAGTATTCCTGGAAGAAGGTATTTTCTCGCATTCAGCGAAGCATGTTGAAATGCCTCCTCTAGATTTTCCTGGCTTTTGTTCGAGTGTCCCTGTTGGTATTAAGTCGTATGACAGGTAAGATAAGATTGCGTGCTGGTGCTTGGAACATCGACATTGTTGATTCAACTGTATTCTAGACGGAACAGTAGAAAACGTACATACATATTATTCTCTTTCGAAAGTATCGTGCATATTATCATTGATATTCCCGAGGTAAGTATGGTTTAATAATTAACATTCAAATAAGTTGAATTTCAGAATTATTTTGACAAATTTAAAAAAGCGGTGATCACTTTGTGAACTACAAGGGCATCGTCCTAGAACAATATTGATCTTTTTGTTTATCAAAATTAAATATATTTTATTTATGATTTAATACATCATTATTTTTTAAGAATTGTACAATTAATAATCTCCAAATAGTAAATGCATGGCCATTATTATTAATTGAAGTTTTTAATATTTAAAATATATTTGTTGATAACGGTACTTATTTAACTTTAAATTGACTCTATACCTGGACCGAATATTCCTTGTTTTTCCAAGTCTGTATAATTCCGTCACACTAGACACGGAATGTTGTTCATGTCAAATATTTTGATAATTTCAGAAGATCGTGTTTTGTAAAAAAATAATTTAATTATTTAAAAAAACTATTTACTTTTTATTTATTTATTTTTCAACCGACTTAAAAAAAAAGAGGAGGTTCTCAACTCATCTGAATTTTTTTTTTTTTTTTTTGTGTATGTTACGCGATTACTTGGTCAATTCTAAATCAATTTTGATGATTCTTTTTTTAGATCGGTGGGGCATACTTCAGAGGTGGCCCCATAAAAAATATTTTTAAATCAACTCAGCACTTTTTAAGAAAAAAAGTTTATAAAAATCACTGTTATATAACCTTCCATTTTAAACATGTAATAATTATGATAATTAAAAATCTCCAAGGTAACTAAATCTTAATTATTACCAAAAATAATTTACATATACAGTCAACTCTCGATGTGTCGTACTTCGATAAGCTTAATTCTTAAATAAGTCGAACAACATCCACGGGCGGAAGTACATTACACTTAAATTTCACCTCAAAGAGACGATTTCAGATAGAAAACGTTAAAAATTGTGTAAATAAGTCGAACTTAAAATAGGCTTCAAAAGAGAGAACATCTAGGACCACCTCTATGAAATGAACTATTAGAAGTCATCGCCTCTATAACTCGAACTCAAATTAAAAGGAATTGATGTGTAATTTATATTCCATTCATTGTTTATCTTTCCAGTTCATAGTTACACTAGTCACTTATTATTAGTTATTTACTCGAGTGAATAATTTTACAGTGGCTATTGTAAATTATTTTAATTAGCGAAAAGTTAAAATTGATTTGCAAAGTGGAGAAATGAGAAAGAAGTTGGGCGTTTGTTGCTAGTGAATTCCGAATTCCGCGTTGTTCTCTATCAACCATCTTAAAGAATAATGAAAAGATCGCCACTGGTGGAAGGCGGTAAGGCAACTTTTAGGCACCCTCAGAAAAAAGCGCAGTTCAGTTGAAAGTTATGTGATAAATTGGTACCGGGTATTTAATTTTCTGTATCAATGCTTTTAGATGTATGTACAAATAGCATTCCTATTAATGAAAATGTACGTAATGATTTCAACTATAATTATATGTTCAATTTTCCCATTTACATGCAGATAAGTGGAATGATAACCTCGATAATTTTTAGTTCAGATAGTCGAAATATTTTTCAGGGTAGCTTAAAGATCGAGATTTGACTGTATAAACAAAAATACACTCACCTCTAAAAAGAAAAAAATAAAAATATTTTTTAGAAAAAAAACAAAACCGACTTCAAGATTAAACCTACATAAACAAACTTGAACTAAAAAATAAAAAATAATATTTTAATTGCTACGAAACAAAAACCATTAAATGACAATCAACGAAATTATCTATACTTATATACCTATTCACAATTTATGATCAGTTATTTTTAGAGTCGGTGCCATCCAAAATAAACAGAATTTGAAAAGAAATGGTAATTGTAAAGATGCTCCCACTGTTTCATCACCGCCACACCACTGTCTCCGGCCATTCGAAAGTTTATTGCTAAGGCAAGATTAAACTGCCCTTATTGGCTGGCACCGAATCCATATATATATATATGTCATGAATTTCGATAATTATTAAAACCTTAAGTAAGAAAAGGTGTTAAATTCATTACAATTTAATAATCATCGTTTATTCTTTGAGAAATGGATAAGTACTTAAAACCAGAAAGATTCGAAACAGAGCATACTTCTATCAACAGTACTTCGAAATGGATTCATTGGAAAAAAACATTCAACATCTTTATCACATCTATTAAGGCAGAAGACGGAGAGAAGTTAAATCTACTCTACAATCACGTGAGTCATTTTATCTTTGAACTAATTAGTGAATGTTCATCATATCAAGATGCCATCACTCTATTAGATTCTCTTTACATTAAACCTAAGAATGAAATCTTTGCAAGGCATAAATTCGGAAGTGGAAATACTATTTAATTGGTCGTAAATTCCAGCTGATCACTGATCAAAAATCCATTTCCTATATGTTCGATATAAAACATCCGGGAAAAATCAAAAGCGAAAAATTCACTCGATGGCTTTTAGAGTTAGCTTCCTACAACTACGATATAATTTATCGCCCTGGAAAGGAAAACGTTGCGACCGATGCTTTGTCGAGATTTTGTAGTTCTTCCCATTCCATAAATAAATTAGAGACTCTCCATGAATCTTTGTGCCACCCCGGAGTAACTCGTATGTCTCATTACATGAAAATTCAGAACCTCCCTTACACCATCGACGAGATAAGGAAAGTAACGTCCGCCTGTAGAACCTGTGCATCTATCAAACCTCGATTTTACAGAACAAAAAGCACTCTCATTAAAGCAACAACTCCGTTTGAGAGACTAAGCGTGGACTTTAAAGGCCCCTTGCCATCTGATACACGCTACAAATATCTTTTAACTGTCGTTAATGAATATTCAAGATACCCATTTGCTATTCCCTGCGAGGATTTGTCATCAAAAACGGTTATCAGAGCAATGAGCCAGATATTTTCCATCTTTGGATATCCGGCATATATTCATTCGGATCGGGGTACATCATTTGTTTCAAAAGAAATTGAAACATATTTACATTCGAAAGGAATAGCTACGAGCCGTACTACACCTTATAACCCTTGTGGAAATGGTCAGGTGGAGAGATACAACGGAATAATTTGGAGGACAGTATCTCTTGCACTGCATTTAAGAGGCTTACCTATAACACAATGGGTAAAGGTTCTTCCTGAAGCATTAGAATCGATCCGGGCGTTACTCTGTACGACGACCAACGCTACACCTCATGAGAGGATGTTTGTCCATAAGCGAAAATGCAAATCTGGAGTAGCCCTACCGTCTTGGTTAAGTACCCCTGGTAAAATATTGGTTCGGAACTTCGTTCGACGGAGTAAGTACGATCCTCTTGTCCAAGAAGCTGAACTTCTAGAAGCAAATCCCAACTATGCATTGGTACGCCTACCAGACGGAAAGGAGACTACGGTGAACCTGCGGCACCTCGCACCAGCCGGGGGTCCGGAATCGTGTTATCAACAAGAGGATGAGGACAACTCGGAAACAGACGATCGTCCTGAGACAGCAGAAAATCGCCAAACTCTACAAGCTATTGATCCTATCAGCACGGGATCCGAATCTATCGGAGAAAAACTTCAGCCAGCTAACAGCCCTAACCAAGATAATGAAATCCCTCAAAACATCCGTCCAGAACAGACTCCTTCGAACGAATCAAATCCAAGCACACTTCGTAGATCTTCTCGTCTCAAAGGACCTCCATTGTACTTCAGGGATTATGTTCTGAAATGAAGGGGGGAAGAGTGTGATATAAACTTTAACTTCTTAATTATTAATTATAATGGCATGTGTATATAACAAATGTTAATTGTCAGTTATATATAATGTGTTATCAGTTATATGTATTGGTTAGACAATGTTCATTGTAAATGTTGAATTTCGATGATTATTAAAACCTTAAGTGAGAAAAGGTGTTAAATTCATTACACAATAAATTAACATATATTTCACAGAACAATCAACATAAAATAATAACTAGGCATACCTGTATAGAATAATTAAATTACAAGTAGTTACACAGAAAATAAAAGTCTGAATACCAACTAACTATATTGTCTTATAACCTCTGCAAGTATAACCTGCCACACACTAGTATAGTAATCAAACATATGATTAATCAAAATGACTGTTAGAATAGTCTATTTATATATAAACAGTTTTTCGTTGAATTAATAATAAAAACATTACACAAGCATGTAAAAATTTAAATTTGTAATGAGGAAATTAGTTCTAGATATCGAATATAAATAAACTCATGTGTTAAACGAACAAATTTTAATTCCATGAAATTTTAAATAATATGCACGAAGATAACAATTAAGGTTGGTTTTGAAAAAATTAACCTAAACCTTTATAACTTGATCCTTGGGACATATTACTGTTTATCATATCAAAGGGTTAGTTATTCATCACTGCGCCTAGCCTCTATTGTCGGCCCTGTTCGGCTCGGATCATCAAAAGCAGGTCTAGTTTTATGCACGGTAGCTGCGATAAATCACCTGAAAAGATTTACGATACTAGGAGAGCTCCTGCCATTGATCTGTTTATTGCTGGTTTGGCTTTTGTTTTATGACGTTAAATGCCATCCAAGACCCATCCCAAAGAAATTCTGATGAAGGTAGATTAGAGACTGGATTTATTCCAAGGGTTTGATTTCGTAATTATTCTTTTATTTGTTAGGTATCTTTTTCTATTCGTCACACTTATATTTGAATAATCATTAATAATTTTTTTTTCTTTTATGTGTATGTATTAAAGCAATTGGAGTGCTATATTTGAAATCAGCCTCAAAAACCAGATGTTTCGCCTAGCTAAGGGTAATAATAGAGTTTCGAAAAATAATTATTGTACTTTAACTGCTTACAATTCAGAATTAAATATTTTCTCAATACATCACGTCAGTGCTTGAATTTAATTGCTAGAACCATAAAAAAAATATCCATAATTTAACCATTGAAATTAACATTATCACTGAACTCTGTAACATGTAAATAAAATGTGTTTGTTAGATTTATTTAAACCAATTTTTTCACCAATCGTTCAATCCATCTCCAATATTTGTGTGAGTAAAACCAACAATTTTTCAAATAACTGATTGTCATTTTGATATGAACCGCAAAAATATCAATTCACTATGAATAAGTGGTCCTATTTTCTCTTAATCATATATTACAATATCACCTTCATTTATAAAGCATCACTATATTGACAAGATAATGGAAATTGACCAAGAGAATGCAATGATATCCTGTTGGGGCACGCAAAGGGGGTATGCAAATTATAGATGACTGTTGCAGCGTTTAGCCATTGAAGAATGATAATGGTAAGATTGTCAATATATATTGATTACATTTTAGACATTAGTGAATGAATAAAAATATACTGAGAATAAAAGTATGTTTTATTACGTTGTGTATAAGTATACCTCTATTCGACATTACGTATTTTAAATAATTGTATTTTATTCTTTAGAGTAAAGCCCATTGATTTAATGCCGATACCATTCCAGCAGCTTTGAGGCAAAGAACTCTACATCCAATTTGTACGTAATTACTTTTTCTCGTAATTATGAAAGACCAAACCTTTTAAAAAAATGAGCTATTGAACGAAACAAACTATAAACTGATGATGCTATTTCTGGGCTATTCGCAAGATGAGGCAAACCGTTTACTTCTAGCAGTTCTGATCATTTTTTCTTGGTCAGAACAATGTAAAGAGATATTTTTGGTCCTGTTGACCAAAGTGTGATACTTTGTCCTAAAACGGGATTATCTCTGTCTAGCTGTTTGAGTCTACTGACCGTTCATCAGGATTATGAACAAAATGCGAAACGCCTACGAAGTTCCGTCGACAACAGAGCCTCATTTATTTTTTCTCAAACGATATCAAACAAACCGAATGGCGTTAAAGCCTTTTTCTTCTGACATTGCACATCTTTCCCAAGTTGTTAAAGATCGAATAGTATTAGTGTCATTGCTTGGAAATAGACATTTTCTTGTCTGAAATAAATATGGGATCCAGTAATAATCACTTCTATAATAATGCTTTTAAGAGGTGGTTTAAAGGTTTTACTGACAATGAGCCATATTTAAAGGAATGCCTTTCTGGTTCATATTCGCGCCTTCCTTATTGGATCATCACCTCAGACCGCACTTTGCTTACTCCAAATACATAAATGTCTTAAAACTATAACTTCAGGTTTTTGAGATATACAAAAAACTTCGAACAATTTACCATTTGCTGTCAGTTTAAAGGCGATTCCACGGTTATAACTCGTTCGGTCTTCAAACGTCTCTGCCAAATTTACTGACAATGAGCCATATTTAAAGGAATGCCTTTCTGGTTCATATTCGTGTTTATTGTAATTTGAAATAGCGCCTTCCTTAAAGCATTATCATCACCTCAGACCGCACTTTGCTTACTCCAAATTACATAAATGTCTTAAAACTATAACTTCAGGTTTTTGAGATATACAAAAAACTTCGAACAATTTACCATTTGACAGTTTACCGGAAAGTGATTATGATTCAGTAAATCCCTTAAGTAGCATTTGAATGTTAAGTTTTATATTGAATAAGTTTTATTTTATAAGTTTTATATATGAAAGTTAAGTTAAGTTTTATATTAAGTTTTATTATTGCACAACAATGGCGTATTGTTTAACCATTCTGAATAAAACATATTTGTTTCTCTTCTATAGACCAATACGTTCCAGAAGTGTCTAGCCATAAGTAGTCATAATATTGAGACGACTCTCTTTTCCAATATGGTGAATATTGTTAACTCGTACATTTAGCTAACATTTTTTCTTATATAACATTTATTTAATATTAAAAAAAAAAAATATAATATAAAAAGTCACTGAATTAGCTTCGCTTTAAAAATGCAATCACAGTATATTTTCATTATATAAAAGCACACTGGTGAAACCTCAAACAGGGCCTGATCTCTACTCTTATGGACAGACAAGCCGGACTGGGTACAGTCGCTTTAGGCATGGGTGGAGCAGTTGGCCATTGCAACAACTCCATTAAAATAAATATTAGCAATTAATGTCGGGACCACTGCCGTTTTATTAGCGAGGTGGGCTATAGGGAGATATGGAGCATGATAAATGAGCGAAGGGATGGTGTTAGTAGATTTTTTGAAAAATGAAGGACTTTGGGTCAGAAGAATTAAATCTGTTTGATATCAGATCATAATACATGAGTATGTACTTCATATTACGATTCACATACCACACTTAAGAGACAAGAAACTGCTCATCGTTTTCAACTACTCCAACATTTACTAGACGAGTTTTCAAAGCTCCTAATAAATTACAAAGACTTACTTGACAATTATTAGACCAATTTAGACTTACGGAGTTGAGGTTTGGGGTTCCACGAAACCTTCCAATTCTTTTCGTATAAAATCCTCACAACCCAAAATCCTTCGTTAAAGGATCCTCAAAGCTTGTTGTTGTGCCACAAACAAACTTATCCATAAAGATCCGTAATTTCCGTATGTTGCCGATTCGGTCCAAACCAGTTTACTATCCATTCATAGTAAACTTCAATTCCACTCAAATTCACTAGTTTTGCCTCACACTACATTCCTGGTAACCCTCATAGGCTTCTAAAAAGAAGATGGCCAAAAGGCCTAATGCAGAATTATTGAAGTGCTACTAATGGGTATTTCTTTCCATTTTATTGACCTGTCATTTTAATTATTTTTCTCAAATTTAGTTGGTTTTTATTAGGTGTACAGTTATAAATATCAATTAATAGTTTTTAAAAAAATATAATAATTAATTTTTGAATAAAAGTTTTATAAGGTATCACATTTTGACTCCTAAACTTTCTTTACATTAGAAATCAAAAGAAAGAGAGGACAAAAATTCAGAAAGAAAAATAAATACACATCGAAAGGATTTTTTTTTCAAGAGTTATTGATGAAGCCTGTCTTGTTAGTCGCGCTGGATTACTAGAAAAAAGATCTGATGTAAGATGAGAAGAGATATCCATTGCTTACTCGGAGTTTCAAGATCAAAGAAGGTTGAGTTGCAGGTCCACTTACGGAAATAAGCAGTATATCTCAGATCGTAGAAGCTCTCCTGAAGGAGATATAAGGAATAATTTTTTTTATCTATATTTTCAGATTTTATATATATATATATATATATATATATATATATATATATATATATATATATATATATATATATATATATATATATATATATTTGCAGTTTTTATTTAAGGTGGAACATTATATTTAATCAGACATCAATGCTATTTTGATTGGAATGGAATAGTAATAACGTAAAAGTTTTTCTGTAACTATTCTTGAAGTGTATTTTTTTTGTTTTAGTTCATATTATGTGAATTTGCTATACATTTTTTTCTGGCCTAAATAGGTTTGTAACAGAGAATTCAGTTTTAAATAGATATTGTAAAAATGAAACCAAAAATAATATATTTTTGAAGCGAAGCTTCTATACAGAAGTTGTATGATATATACTTACTTGAGTGAGTCACGGAGCATGTAACGGAAAATCAAACAAACAAGAGTTGTCAGCTAGATCCAATACAAGTAAAAAAGAAAAATACGCTATTAAAAATATAACATAAGGCTAAGTATTCAATTTATAGGTTAACTACTTTATCGATAATTGTTTTAAATCGAGTCCTGTGGATATAAATAACCCAAAGAGCGAACATAATAAACTAAAACGAAATTATACACCGACTAATCAGTTAGTCCTTTTTATATATTATCATCATTTTTGTAATGTATAATCAATATTTAATGAGTGTATGCAATATTTTATAGTCTGTACAAAAAATACTGCAAACACAGTACTGCTCAAAACACTTCATACATTTTTTTTTTTTTTTATTCATTTGCGAAAACTGTTTGAAGATTTTTCATTCATATGTAGTGAATTTAGTAAAAAGGCCCTTGGCGTATGGAGCTACTGAAAATCAACTAAACTGGTTGACAACTTGGGCTGCTGATAAGTTTTTAAAAAACGATTTTAAAAAAATGACACTCTCTTTTCCTGTTTAACCCTGTGATTTGGGTCGTTTTGGTTTCTGTAAAAAAAGTAATAATTTAATTAATTTTAATAAACGAAAGGTTGGCAGACTATCCTGTGACATTTTAAAATCGTTCAATAAATTCAGGGATATCTCAAATTAGTATCCTTTTACACACTTTTAATCCTTTTGATTTTGGTTCTTTTGGTTCCTATCTAACACATTCATCGGGAGAATGGAGGTAGTCTCTCGACTCATCTCCAGAAACTAGAAACTGAAATCACTAGGCAACCCGACAGGCGAGTCTCCAGGGGACTGGTTGTGACCAGTTACTAACGAATTTCCAACTAGTAGCGCCTTGTGCGGTGTTACTATTGGATTACATAGGAAGGGGTCCAAAAAAACTAGTTGGTGATTCGCGCCACTTTACAATTGCTCTGTTTGCAAACGGCCTTACAGTATACAATTTTTATTAAATTGTGTACTTTTAGGCACAAAAACCTCATCAATGAAATATCTTTTTAATGAATAAAATAGTGTAGTTTATAATTATAACGAGTGGGTGTATAGTACTGAATGTTTTTGAAGGAAGAATATTAAAACTGAAATAGTAGAATATCGTAAAAAATTTTAAAAACATTTTTTGAGGCATATTACCTAATGTTACAAAGGAGGCACACCCGGAGATCTGTCGAGGAATACAGTGTTCAAAGACGCCTGGAAAAACGCTTGCATCGGAGAAAGAAGAAGAAATGGGAAGCAGAAGAAGAGCTGGTGAACCTGGAAGATCTAAGGAGGAGCAATGAGATGCGCTGGTTCTATTAGGATGTGAACGCCGACAGAAAACCTTTCAAGCCTTACTTGACTACATGCAGAGATACAGATGGCACTCTCCTGAACGTCAAGCAGCGTATACTGGATCGATGGTGGAATCACTTTGTGGGACTACTAAATGAGAGAGTTGAGAATCGGTCCACACAGGAAGTTCTGATACCAGCCGAGGACCTTGAGCCGCCTGACTTGGATGAGGTGATCGAAGCCGTTGAAGGCCTAAAAAACAACAAGGCACCTGAAG
This sequence comes from Euschistus heros, assembly GCA_003667255.2. NCBI lineage: Eukaryota > Metazoa > Arthropoda > Insecta > Hemiptera > Pentatomidae > Euschistus > Euschistus heros. The sequence goes on along the minus strand of RCWM02000694.1, from coordinate 397,233 downwards.
CTGATGATTTACCATCAGAATTGTTTATGTATGGAGGTCAGGAGGTACTGAAGGCTCTCCACAATGCCATTATGGATGTCTGGGTTAATGAAAGAATACCAGCGGACTGGAATAAGACTATTATAATCCTAATTCATAAGAAAGGGGGTGTCCTGGATTGTGGTAACTACCGTGGTATCTCACTGCTGTCTAGCGCATATAAGATGCTGTCAAGAATTATGTTCCAGAGGTTAATACCCCACGCTGAAAGAGAGGTTGGCAATTACCAGGCTGGTTTTATTAGAGGAAGATGTACCACAGACCAAATTTTCTCACTCAGGTTAATGGTGGAAAGATACCATGAATACAATATCCAAACTAATCACCTGTTTGTGGATTTTCGGGCAGCATACGATAGTGTGAAAAGAGATGAACTTTGTAAACTCATGATAAATATGAATGTTCCACCTAAGCTCGTGAGAGTCATCCAGAATACAATGGAAGCGGTACAATATTCTGTACGCATTGATGGTGAGCTCTCAAGCTATTTTCAGACTTTTAGGGGATTACGGCAGGGTGATGGTATGGCGTGCCTTCTCTTCAATTTTGCACTGAAGGGCACAGTAAGGGAGTCGGGGATCAAGGAGGGAAGAACGATTTTTAATCGTTAAGCTCAATTACTGGGGTATGCCGATGACGTGGATATCATCGGACAGAATTTTAATGCTATGGCAGATGTGTTCACAAGATTACGAGTAGCAGCTGTGAGGATGGGGCTTGAAGTCAACCAAGCAAAAACCAAATACATGGTGACAAACTCACAAGGGATTCTTCCTTCAGATATACAAATTGACGGTTGTACATTTGAAAGAATCGAGTAGTTTGTATATCTTGGTTCCTTGATGACGCACGACAACTGCGTTGGAAAAGAAATGCAAACAATTTCGGACTGGTGCGACAGTTGAAGAGCTGTACATTGTCTCGCGCTACCAAATTACGTCTATACAAAACTCTAATTAGACCGGTGCTTACATATGGGTCAGAGAGTTGGACGCTTACCAGGGCACAGGGAAATCAACTTCTCCAATTTGAAAGAAAAGTGTTGAGAAGAATTTTCGGAGCGATTTTTGATACTAACGAGCAATCCTGGCGAATAAGAACAAATTCGGATATCTCTGAGGTGTTCAATGATTGTGATATTGTGCGTTTTATCGGAGCTGGTCGGCTCAGGTGGGTTGGACATGTAATCGGGATGAGCACTGACTCTGTGCCAAGAAGGATCCTCGAGGAGGAAATTCATTCCACCAGAAGACGTGGGCGCCCCAGACTTCGCTGGGTGAACGGTGTGGTAAGTGATGCACGCACCATTCTGGGAATCCGGAACTGGAGAGCGGCTGCGCGGGACCGGGGTGAATGGCAGAGATTGGTTCGGGGGGCCTTGACCCCTCGCGGGTTGTAGAGCCAAGAAAGAAGAAGTAGAAAGTTTTAGTTTCAGTTGTTTCACAAGTAAGCTTTGCTTCTATGGGCCTTTTTTTTCCTATACATTTTTATTCATAGTTTGAATTTCATGTGGTTGACTGGGGACATTTTCTAAAATTATACTATCAATTAAACAAAAGAATTATAGTTATCAGTTTTAGAAACAACAATTTTTGATTTTTCAAAGCTTAAAGATTTAAATATTTGAAAGGCATTAGTGGCTCTACAAAACAATCTTCAGATGCGTAATAACAAAGCAGCAGTGTTTTCTTATACTTTGCTGTCTTAAAACCAGAAGACTTTGGGATTGACTTTTTAAATTCTTACTTTTGGATATGAAAGTTTTCTATGCCATTACTTTCCAAAATAGGCAGCATAGTCAGCATTAAGTCCTTGCTTAGGCTTGTATTCACCAACAGCTATTAGATTCTTTTGGATAGTTTTTGGCTGGTATCGGCAGATGCATATTCTACAATGCTGCTTAGTGATTCTCGCAACTTCAATTTATTCAACCACCCTTCCGGTGCAAGAAAATCTCTATTTGTACATTATTTCTTAGTAAATTAGTTGTGCTCTTTTAAAAAACCACCTCACGCGTCAGCAGTTCTCTAAGGATGCCGATACACCACAGCAACGAATTCATTTACATATTAATTGGTTCCATGAATAAAGAAACTTTGCCGCGAATATAGGAATTTCGTCGCAATTTTCCAGCCTACGATTAGAGAAAACGCGAATATGACTGCATATGATATATAAAGCTTCTTCGAGAATATATTCGAAGTAGACCTTTCCACTTTCTGTTAAGTTCTTAACTTCGACTTAAATGAATAATAAAAGATATAATGAATAACTATTTTTATATACTAAAAATCGTTTTAGATCACAGAACAAATGTGAGGTGACTGAATAAATAATTGTTTTAATTTGGAAAATCTGTTGCCAGAATTTCATTAACTCATGATCAGTATAAAAGGCGGTTCACCAGCCATCTCCCATCTCCACTTTTTTTGTTGTTTTTTTTTACTGCGCCTATTCATGTAATGATGATAACCTTATGTTTTCTTTTTTCTATCACGCGATATAAAGTATGGCATTAATCAGTCATAATTGAAGTGTTTCTGATGTACTTCCGGTGAATATTAAGTTACTTTTTTTGTTTTTTTAATTTTTATTTTGAATATTTATTGATATTAACAATCGTATTTATTAAATATAATATGTTAATAACAGGTTTGTTTGTTTATTTATGCTGCTATGGCTAATCGGACGATGCTACGGTGGGAGTCCTAAAATTTGCCTATTCAGGTATGATTAGGATAGGGATCTTTAACGAGTACCTGACATCGCAGAGGCTCGGGACCACCATTTTACGTCCCTTCCGAAGGACGGCATAGCTAAGTATGTTTTACTCCCTTTAAAAAATCGTAAGGTCATCTGCCGGGCTGCGAACCCGCGATCTTGGATTTAGTAGGTTGCTATGCTAACCACTACACCACAGGTGACATAGCAGGTAAAGAACTACTCACTAGTAGCACTTTAATTGTACTACATAAGAAATTCCCTTCTTCCCCACCTTCTTTTCAGATGCCTCGGAATATTATTGGTAATGGAATGAAAAGTAAGTTGGGTGACTGGTGGAATCGAGTGGGTATTGAATTTGCTATGGAATGATGCAAATACTACACCACAGGTGACATAGCAGGTAAAGGACTACTCACTAGTAGCACTTTAATTGTTCTACATATGAAAGTCCCATGACCATCTTCTTTTCAGATGCCTCGGAATATTATTCGTAATGGAATGAAAAGTAAGTTGGGTGACTGGTGGAATCGAGTGGGTATTGAATTTTCTATGAAATGATGGGTATCTGGTTTGGGCCAAATCAGCAACATATAAAACATTAAGATCTTTAAGGACGAGTTTGTTTCTGACATCATACGGAGGATCTTACTAAGGATTTTGGATTGTGAGGTTTTAAATATAGGATTTTACGAGAATTGGAAGGTTTAATGGAACCCCAAAGCTTAACTCAGTATGTCCTAATGGGTCTAATTACTTTCATATAAATAAGAGGTTTGTGATTTATTGGGATCATTGAACGCTTGTTTAGTAAATGTTGGAATGGTCGGAAACGAAGAAAAGTTTATTGAATTTTAAGTCTAGTATGAAGTTATCTTTTTTAAATTTAGAAATTAAAAATATGATTATTTAGTAATTAATTGATCTTTATTGAATGAGTCTATGTTATTTGCTCTGAAGAACTGATGAGTGACGTGGCCCATGAGAGGTGGCCGCCGAGGCTCATAACCTAATAGCCCCTAACTTCCGTTACACTGTTATCCTAATTTGTGGCTTGTGTAGGTTTAATGATTGATTAATTTAGGTCTAACACCCAGTATCAAGGAGCCACAATTAGCTTCGTTGTACTTCGTCAACTTGTAGATTTCTAGATGCAGAATTGTGACTAAATTAATATAAAGTATTATGTATCATTTCTCATTTTTAACTGATCTAATGATTTCTATAAATCGTGTCACTAAATATCTGGGGGATGACATTGTATACGTTACGTTACAGACGTTGTAAAAGAGGAAAACTCCGTCAGAAATTATTATAATAATGTTGGCGTTCTGTACCTCTCCTCACTGACAATAAATAGCACTGAAAAAATTACATTTGTTTCTCATTATGCATATTGTTCTCAATCACCTCGATATAATATATTCCATATATATATATATATATATATATTATATAGATATTACTATATAAAATACACTAATAAATTCCTGAAAAAGCATTTACAAGTCTTTAGCAGTCATAATTATTTGTTTTATAAAGAATAAAAAAGGGTTTTCTAGTTTTAGTATCACTGTATGGGTCTCGGTAAACGATTTATTGATTTATTGATAGTTTTCTTTATTAATCCGATATTTTTTCTTACGATATATCGATATATCTATATTATAAAAATGTAAAATACAGCTGTATGTATTTAAAAAAAAGAAGTAAAAAATTTGGCATAAACAAGGGAACGTTTTATAACTTTGGACGTAAGTTGTGTTAGCTAAGCTGTGTTACAATTGCAAGCAAACTTTTCAGAGGGATTGAAAATTATTCATAAAATATTTACTAATTTGGAGCATTGTCCAGAGGTCGCGTGTCATCGATATTGAGAAATTTTTAATGCGCGTCATATCGTGTACGTTTCTTCTGTAATTCTTGACACACCCCGTACAACTTCTGAAACCATTCCTACATCCTTCAGAATAGGAGTAGCTAACGTAGCAACAGAGCAATCACAGCCAAATTCTAAAGAGTAGACTACATCTTATTGGTTTTGGGTGATTTCGTCTACTTTTTTTTCACTTCTTTTCCACCTATTTAAATTGACTAGGTTGATTCTTCTGTGAGGTTACATCATTTGAGAGGAAATCCTCAGATTTCTTATCTGTGTTACTGGTTCGAGTGGTATGTTGTATCACACCTTTCCAGTTTGTTGAAGTGCTCTCCCCTCTTCCTCATCACATTCCCATTAATCTGCCACATCACAATCCCATAATGTGGTTTAAAGATTGTGGGGTGTTACAATTCCTAATTACATTTGTATCCCTTTTAAAACTAGGAAATATATTTTCAATATAAATTAAACAATCTAGAGTGAAGGATTGCGAATAATTAGAATATGAACTATTTGAAAAATTTTAGCTACAGAAAACTTCAAACGATTTGTGTGACCTCGAGATGACATAATTTAAGAATGAAATTTTACCCAATTTATTTTTATTTTTTTATCTCTTTCCGTCCCTATTCCTGTATGAAAGATTTACTCGAACTTTTGTTTTGGCTCCATTCTGTTGTAGAGGAACAGCATTTTTTTCTTATCTATTTAACTATAATTTATCTTGGTCTGGTATTTTATTACGGTTTTTTTTTTTTATAAATAGTAAAAAAAAAAAAATATAACAAAAAAGTAATCCCTTGTTAGATTTTTTTTTAATAATAGGTGCCTGCCTATACGAGCATATTGAAGATTCCATGAAACGGAATTGATTTCAGTTGAATATAGTCAAATAACTAGAGGTTGGTTGGAATATTGAAAGGATGATAACGAGTACCTAGGTAACAGGGGTCCTAAAGACGGAAACTACCCGAGTATAAAACATCCCTCTTTCACTGGACCTAATCTTACAGGACTTTCTTTCGGTTCCTGCATTTATCATGTGGTGCCGTATCTCAGGGTTTTCTAGATGAAAGCGTATTATGCAATATGCAAACTTTGCCAACTTATCCATTTTTATCAATTGATGTTTCTGAATGTAGTTTTTATATTTTAAAAATACTCAGTACCTGATAATGAAACATTAATTTTAAGAAAAAAATATAAATTTTAATATACAGTAGAACCCCTTTTATTCGATGTAATGAGGGGTATGCTGATTAACGGATGATCGAAAACACTATTTATAATTGTTCTGAAAATCACTTAGGTAAGATAAAAACGTTTTATATACATTAATTAAATTATAATATACAGAAATACATAAGAATGAATTTCAGTATGCATTTTTTTACATATGTATCATTATGCTTCAGTGAAATAAATTCTTTTGTAATATTTGTCTGCTTATTGTACATGGTCGGACAATTAGCTAAATACACATTGAGTATATGTTGCGCATTTTGATGGTGATGTTCTATCTCAGTTTAATTTATCGATGACCGAATACTTTTTATTTCTTCCTCTCTTACAACTATTAAAAATAAAAATGTTACTTTTAAGCAATAGCAGTGTTACTTTCAATTTTAATTATTCTTATTTATTATGACGCCTTAACTTTCTGAAGCTATTTAAGTGGTTGTGGAATAAATGAATAAATATGGAGATATAAACTTCTTTAATATTGCACAGATAGAAAAAAAAAGAAAAAAGGTTTTTGGTACAATATGAAATGCTCACTTATCTTCAGCAGAAATAATTAAAATAAATTCCTATGATAATCAAAATTTGGAAAGAGTCGAACATTAAAAACAACAACATTCCCTCATATTTTGTTTATGGGAGGAAAACCAGGCCAACAGTAATCCCAACGATGTTCTTTCATCCGCATCACTGGTATCAGAATCCAGGGGAGGAAGCGCAATCGCTCAGGGCTTGAATAGAGAAGCTGGTCATTACCAGAACTCCAATAATATGTACTAAAATATTGACATTATATTCTTGTTTAACGGTTCCAATCTACGATTCCAATCTGACAAATGTTAAACTTGCAATTCTCTTACAAAATTAAAGTGAAAAGAAACTGCTCGTAGTTTTCGACTTCTTCAACATTTACTTCAGAAATGTTCAAATATTTTGATTAGTTATGAAATACTCATTTACTTAAAGTAATTAAACATTTTAAGACATACTATAATTATAAAACTAGGACATTGGATAATTAAGATATATGGTTTAATAAACTAACCAATTCATCTCGTATCCAATTCTTGCAAATCCTTCGGAAATTCCTCATACCTTGTCCTAAATAAAATTATCAATTAAGAACTCAATGTTCCGTATGTTCCTGATTTAGCCCAAACCAGATTTTTGAAACTTTTAAACCTTTAAATATTGTAAGCACTGTAGATCGATTAAATCCTTCCTTTCTCGATTTGCTTCCCTTTCTATTTTCGACCACCCTCCGAGGCGTCTGAAATAAAGATGGCCTCGGTATCTTCACTTGTTTTATGAACTTTATAATCACACACACTATATGAATTTTATTTAATATTATTGTAAACAGGTTTAAATTTCAATCAATAGATAAAAAAAAAATAAGAAAACATTAAATTTAATAAACAATTATATTCTGGCCTAATAATACTCGTATAATATTAACTATTAATGTTTTTTTCCTCACAACATTTTTTTATAATACCCATCACCCCTACATATTTATTGATTTCGAAGGAGAGAAGTTTAATTGGAGCTGAAGCATCATTTAAATCATTCTGAAACAATTTAATTAAATTATCAGTAAAGGATATCTGTAATAGCCAATTAGCACCTTTAATTTCAAATCGGTTTTACTGCTTATCGATTTGAATCCTTCACAAAACGTTTGATGATAATTTTAGTTAAATATCGTGATCTAGGGAACTCCCCAACAGTCTTTCTATTTCAATATGATAAAAAAAATTGAACAATAAAAAATATTTGTCTAATCATTTTAACAATAATTAATGACCGGAAGATGTTAATTTATTCTCACCATAAAAAAACAATGTTCTTTTGTTTGAAATGAGAATACTGTAGCTGATATTATTAAAAAAATGTACTTATATAAAGTTACAGACTCACGTAGCAGGTTTTTTTTTTCATATTTTGTCAGTCTTTAGGGCCTATGGCGACCTCAACGCCAAGCAAGTTTTCCGCGCTATTTCAATTTCGAAATAGAAAAAAAAAAAAAGTGTTTTTTTTAGCCCACCCTAATGGACAACCCACCTATCTTCCTGTGTCTATATTTTGATATCTTTCGGAGACCTTTTCATTTGCCTCCTATTTGCTTGATTTCATGTCTTAAGCAAATCTTAGCTGGGAAATATCATCAAAAAAAAAAAAAAATCCAATAGACGAGGCAAATCTTTCAAAAATGCTAATTGTATTGATCCGAGATGCGAAAGCTAAACCGCGATGTTTAAGGTCTACCTCACCCGCTAACTGGCGTTCACACTTTCCTCAATGACAAGCGGACATGGACCGGCGTGGCTGTGTCGACAGCAATCCAGGGGAAATATCGACTCTGGATGCAACTCCAGGTCGTTCCACTGGACTTCACCAGGGACATGCACTTTGGAGCGTCACCGACATGCCGAGCACTGCCGTTACAGCACCTCCGATCATCGCCCTGTACTCTACATCTTCGAGGGTACTCCAGCCACACCACCGGCCACGAAGTACAAGCTGCAACAAGCTGACTGGAAAGGGTACAGGGCCTCAATCGGGGAGTGTCTCCCTAAGGTGACGCCTTGCCTGACCCCTGGTGAGATTGATGCAGCAGTGGAGATCATCACAACCACCATCCTTGATGCAGCCGACGCCAACATCCCGAAGTTTTGCTCCTCTACCAAACTACCTCCGACCTCCACCCCCGCACATCCTGGAGCTGATAAAGCAGAGGAACAACCTCCGAAACATATTTTGTCGCACTAGAGACTATAGCTTGAAGCCGTCCATCAACGCCATGACCAGGCAAATTGCCAGGCTCATGAGCGATTGGAAGACGGCCTTGTGGCACGACCAACTGCTACGGACTCACAACGACCATGGACAGTTTTGGAGGTTGGTCCGAACCTTTGTTAATAAAAGGAGGGTGGTTTTCCTGAACGATGGGGACCAGCTGCTCACATCTACTGAACAGGCTGAACAACTAGCCCGCGCATATGCCGTCAAGGATGCTGAGAGAACGAGTGATGCTCCGAAGCCACCACTTGGACCACTACCGAGCCCCAATGAAACGGCAATCTTCTCAACTTATAAGGAGCTCGAATCAGTCCTGCGCCGCATCAAAGGGAAGAAGGCGTCCGGACTGGATGATATTCCCACCACGCTGCTGGTGATGTTACCCAGGAGGGGCAAGGCCTTCCTGCTTAACATCTTCAACTCATGCCTCCGGATCGCCTACTTCCCTGTGGCCTGGAAGAAAGCTGTGGTGGTACCGCTCCTGAAACCTAAGAGGTCCGGGAATGTTGCGGAGCATTATCGTCCGATCAGCCTCCTCTCCCACATCAGCAAGGTATTCGAGCGGCTGATCCACTTCCACATCCTTGACCACTGCCGCCGTGAAGATGTTATTCCTCCAGAGCAAACAGGCTTCCAGCGAGGTGTCGCGTGTGAACATCATCTGGCCAAACTCCAGCCTCACCCCATTGAGCAGATGCATCGGAACAAGGCCACGGCGCTCATCTCGCTGGATTGCTCTCAGGCCTTCGATTGCGTCTCGCACCCCTTGCTGCTGCACCGACTGGAGGAATTCCGGTTTCCCGTCGCCCTGTGCCAACTGATCGGAAGCTAACTCAGCGGAAAATCATTCGTTGTGCGGGTCGGTGGGAGCCTGTCTTCGCTAGTCCCCACCACCTGTCGTGTACCTCAGGGGTCAGTGCTGGGCCCAATCTTGATCAACATCTTCACGGCAACAGTCGTATCCATAAAGCACCCTGAGGCGGTAGTGGCTGCATACGCTGACGACATCGCGGTCTGCGCGTCCAGCCTCAACCCCGGCCGGGCCCTCAAGATGGCTGAGAGGGCGACATCCACCTTCGTCGAGGCGCTGAAGACATGCGGCATTAAGAAGAACTCTAGAAAGACTGACGCCATAGTGATGTCCTTCAGTAAGCGCGGAAAATCTCAAAAACTGCGGAAGAGTTTTATAGTGGATGGCATCGAGCAGACCATCTCCAGCTCCATCGTATACCTTGGCGTCAGTATCAACAGGCACCTCACCTTTTCGACGCATGTTAGGAGCAGAATCGAGCTGGCCCGGGCGCGGACATACCGCCTTTATCACCTCCTTACCTAACCCCAGATATCCCTTAGGCTGAAAGTCCATCATCAGACCCGCCCTCCTCCACGGTGCTCCACTGCTGCATCATATGTACGAAACTACACTACGCGCCCTCCAAACGTTCCAGAACACCATCCTTCGGCGAATCGTCCGCGGCACCAGCCTTGAGAGGGCCAAAAACACCCGGATCCTCGAGGAGCTGAGGATGCCCACGATCCCGGCCTTTATCAGTCGCCGGCACTTCAAATTCTTTGACGGGCTGAGCTACTGTGCCAACCCTCTCTTCAGGGACATAGCCCCGCCTCCCTGGCGGGTGGGTCCTGGGAGGCCTGGGAGGTGGGAAGGCACGATCCCCTAAGCGTACGTACTCGCCGAGGGAAGGGTTTCAGACCATACGGACTGACCCGATATGACCCACCATCGCCGGCAAAGTGTATCCTCCGCACTCGACATGTAGACGGATTGCCTCCAGCAGACTGAGACCCTCCAGAGATGGCTGAGCTACAAATAAATCGTAAAATGCCGAAAGGCAATAAAAGATCCAGTACCCTAATTTCCTTTGTATGAATTTATAATAATGTCGGAGGTTAGAAAAAAATAAAAAAAATAAAAAAAATCTGTTCCTCCTAATACAAATAAAAAATGTAACCTGAAATTAACTGATCTTGCGATTTCCCTGGGCTGTTGTGTATAAAAAATTCCTCTCCTTTAGAAATTAACAATCATAAACGTAAGCTAAAACATAAGAGCATAGACCTTCAGAAGGAATAAGCTATTTATTTTGAACATTTATCTTTTACAGAAAACCGAATTCCGCTATATGCGTTTTAGCACCTTCTATGAAATTAAATACAAAATGTTCTTCAATGCACATCTATAATTGTATTGGGGCTAAAATCACAAAATTGTTTTGTCAAAAAACGTGATCCAAGGTGAAAGTTGCATATTCAGGTTTTTACATTATACACGGAATTTCATTTTAAAAAGAAATCTTCAAGAGGATTGGCAATCTCACCGACGATATGACTATCATCGGCGGTCAAGATGGCAGCCCCTAAAACATGTTTCATGTCATTCTTTCTTTTTTCAAACATATTCAGTCAAACAGCTGATTTTCTGATTTTTGTTTATTACATTTTCTGTCAGGAAAATATTTTTTTATTGTTTTTTCTCACTGGAATTTGTATTACAGCCAATATTTTATAGCTTTTTTTTTCTTTTATAATTAATAGTATATTGTGAACTTCATATACATTTTTTTCTATAAAAAATCCTTTTAATTATATGCCGTTTTAAAAGGGGTAGTATTTAATTAACATTTATGTTATTTATTTTTGTATTTTTTTATTTTATGACACCTAAAACTTTAATAAAATAAAATAAAATATTTATAATAATAACGTAACACGTTAACTGCTTGATTGTTGACAGTAGTCGAACTCTGGTTAACTAAGCTGTAACACGAGATAGGTTGTGTTAACTACGTGCTTTGATGTTGGTAATATATTCGAAGACCTGACACCCTCCTTAAGCCTGATCAAGTTGTCAACTTCGCTCACCTTAAGTTATTAGTTACCTCATTGTTTCACCATATACATAGTCTACATTAAGTATTTCCAAACGAGTATTAAGCTATATATGAATAAAGAAATCACCAAAAAATGAAACGTTGCATAAATATGTTTTGAGTTTCTACCGATGTCAAAATTATACTAGAGAATCTTATGTGAGGATCTTAGTGATTCTAACTTTCGAGAATGCACAACATGTTTATTTTTGAAATAAATTATAATTACAAAAAACAAAACAAAAAAAAAAAAAAAAAAAACGATTTAATAGGAAACCAAACCAAAAAGTAAAAATTATTTCATAATAATTTATTGATGTTTAATATTATGGATATAGAAAGCCCGACAATCAATCATGGTTAACTAAGCCTGTGGTACCATAACCGTTACCATTTATATTCCTAAATTATCTTCCATTGTTAAGAATTTTTTTATCCATAAAAAAGAAGATTTACCAACTTCTTGTGAACAGTGTCCAATTAACCTGCAAACTTATTACAATTTTTTTCTTTTGTTCCGATCATTTTAGTAAAGATATTAGAACAAACCTGTAAAATAGTTGTGTTGTCATTGGTCTTTGGAATGTGTGCAGAATTTCAAGACAATTAGATTTCTGAATATTAGTGAAAATCACGCCGAAAGATTCCGTTCCACACATAAATAAAATACAATAAAAGCGAGATAAAATACATTAGTTTGAGATAATATCCTACTCGAAGCATTCATTAATAAAGAACTATTAAGATAGTGATATAATGATCCACTAGAGTAGATGCGATGTTATAAAAATAAAATAATGAGTTATAAAATAAAATTACTAAAAAAGAAAAGCTATTGAGGTTAATTCTGTCGTCATACGGAATAAATTATTTGGTATATATTAAAAAATAAATTGTTTAATATTTGAAATATATAATATAGTAAAAATTATATATCCCTCTTTACCCAATCTGCCGGTGTTCCTCATGGTAGTGTCCTAGGCCCCATCCTCTGCACAGCGTATACAGCTGATATCCCAACTCATCCTACTACTGTCCTCACCACTTACGCTGATCACACTTGTGAGTTATCAGTAAAGAATGATCCCTTCATTGCCTTTCAAACACTTCAATCCGGTATCCTAAACCTTCAAGAATCGTGTCAGAAATGGAGAACCAAAATTAATCCTTATAAATCTCACCAAATAACCTTTACCCTTCGTTGTAAACCTACGACCTTCTGCCCTACAGTATCCTTATTTGATATTCCACTAATCACTGTTAAACAGATCAGCTACCTAAAACTCCAATTGGACAAACGTTTAACTTGGAATCCACATACAATACTAAAACGACAGGAAACTGCTCGTCGTTTTCGACTTGTTCAACATTCACTAGACAAACGCTCAAACCTTCCGTTTTACTACAAAAGACTCATTTACATGACAGTTATCAGACCAATTTGGACATATGGAGTTGACCTTTGGTGCTGAGCTAAACCTTCTAATTCTTCCCGTATCCAACTCTTATGGTGTAAAATTAATTGAAGTGCTACTAGTGAGTAGTTCTTCACAAGATATTGACATGCCATTGTATTCTCTATTATTTATATATAAGTTAGCTATGTGTAAGATGTAAATAATAACTTAGGTGCCGAAACCCGGGATAACTTCTGAGACTCGGTTCTTCAAGTAACTGATCTACGAGTAATTCAAACAAAATGGTAGACACAGACGAGTGAGCTAATTTCGATTACCAGCTGGCCTAGGCGGCAGTAGAAAGGGCTAAACTAGAGACGCAACTGACGAAGGTAACCGAAACACAGCAGTTGGGACTCGTTAAAATAAGAACGCAGAACTCAGCATTTATCCATGAGGTAATTAGTCAACTAGAACCCTTTACAGGAGTAGTAGGAGACCTCGAGCACTTCATCAAAGGAGGCGACCAGATCCAGAGCTTGATAATGTCCCGCAAGGATAATGGAACCTTAGTAGACTCAGATGTAAAACTCCTGGACTCCAGAAGAGGACGTCTTTTATTTATTTAAAGAACGACGAACTCAGGGCCAGTCAGAAGGAGAATTCGCGGAAAAATTAATGGTCCTACATAATAGGCTTACGGAGAAGATGATTGAATCATTCGGCCAGGCGGAAGGAGCTCACAAACTGGAATTTCTGCGCGGAGTCTTGAAGGTGCAATTAAATCATTACGTGGACCGTCCAGGATCGCTCCCGAGGGACCGTGACTTCATCGAGTGCGCCCACGACCTCATCGATGCTAGGGAACGGAATGTGAACCGCCTCAATAGATCAGAAGCAGAATGGACGAAAGTCAAGTCGTCGAGGAGGAGACACAGGAGCCCGCCGGGACGAGTCTCTAATAGCCGGAACTTTGAGAAACGGCCAAGTAGGACCTTCAACGAAAGAAGGCGGAAACCGGAGCGGCGCTGTTACGAATGCAATCGAACGGGCCACATTGCGGCCCAGTGAAACCAAACTCGATGCTTCGGATGTGGCAAGCGAGGACATCTAGCAAGAGAATGCCCAAGGCACAGTAACCGACCTAATAGGAGGGAGCACAGAGACGAACCGATGGAGGTTAACAACCAGGACTGGAGCAGCAGGTAACCTGACAGGAGGAGCAATAGGCACTTTACCAGCGGGGAATCATTAGAAGAGGAGAGCGTCCGATCTTAACGCAGCGGCCCGTCTACGAGAAGACACGAGGTGAGTAGTCGGAATCCCTGAAGGGGTGGTCCTGCTGGGGCCGAAGTGGAGTCGGGGCGTTTGCGTAAGGATTGAGGGTACGGTAAGGGGCGGGGCAACCGAGCGGGAGATTTGATAATTAATAACAGCGTGAGGAGGACGACAAACGCGGTTGCCCGTGGCGAGGTTAGAGGAATCAGGGGTCAACTTTCTTATTGACACAGGGAGTACGAACTCGTTAATAAGTAGGGGAGGGGCGGAAAAAAAACTAGGTATCTGGAGCGGGTGTAAGCCATGCGAATGCGCGGTATCAACGGTTAGTGGAAGGTGCCGGACCCTAGGCGAAACATTTCTGAACCTCCGCGAATTAACAGGGCGGGACTTGCGCGTAAAACTCCACGTCATAGAAAAGTTAAGGGCTGGGTATAAGTTAATTGTAGGCTGCGACGTATTACAGCGGGTCGGAATGAGGATGAGAGTCAACCGAGAAAATTGGCGTTGTGGAATAGGGAACCGGAAATATCAGGTTGTAGCAGGGAGCAAAAACAGAACGAGCATCAATATTGGGGCGGTTGAATGTAGGAAGGAAACCATGCTACAGTAAGTGGAACACTATGACGAATTGTTCTATAAGGAGAACGAATTTCTGCCGACGACTGGTAGAACAGTACACCGGATAAATTTGAAGTGCGAAACCCCCATTTACGTTAAGCATAGGAGGTATCCACAAGCAATGAGGGATATAATCAGGGAGCAATTAGGGGACCTTCTCAAACAAGGCATCATCAGACCCAGTAATTCCCCATTCAATAGTCCTTTATGGGTGGTCGAGAAGAAATAGGGACAAGGCGCAAAACGATATCGGGTAGTGGTGGACTATCGGAAGCTAAACGAAGCAACAAAGGACGAACGTTATCCACTTCCCCGGGTAGAAGATATATTAGATCGCCTCGCGGGTGCAACTATCTTTAGCACTTTAGACTTAAAGAGCGGTTACCACAAGGTCCGAATGGCCGAAGAGGATATAGGGAAAACAGCGTTTTCATGGGAAAGGGGGCACTTTGAATATGTTCGGATGCCCTTCGGACTAAAAGGGGCTCCGTTAACCTTCCAAAGTCTTATGGACGAACTCCAACGTGGACTCGGCGAGGATTTTTCGCAAGTGTATATGGACGATTTAATCGTTTTTAGCAAGAACGAGGACGACCACAGACGACATTTGAGACAGGTCTTCGAGAGGATACGCGAGTTCGGACTTAAATTGTCTCGCGAGAAATCAAAATTCGGGTTACGCGAAATTAGGTTTTTGGGTCACATAGTATCGCGGGATGGGGTGCGACCAGACACGGATCGTATAAAGGCCATACAAGACGCTCCGTTACCTAAAAACGCGCGCGGAATTAGGAGATTCCTAGGAATGGTAAATTATTACCGGAAATTCATCCCCCGTATAGCGGAGTTGACTCACCCCTTGACCGAAATATTGAAAAAGGGAAAGCGATTTCAACTGGGACCCGAACAACTCTCGAGTATAAAACAATGCCGGGAAATTTTGACAACCCAGCCACTCTTAGCGTTCCCCGATTTCCGGAAAACATTCCTAGTCACAACGGACGCAAGCGAGGTCGCTATTGGGGCTGTTCTGTCTCAAAACTTAGCGGAAGGCGAAAAACCAATAACATATGCGGGACGTAAGCTAAATGACGCCGAACAAAGATATAGCGCGATCGAACGAGAGCTCTTAGCAGTAGTCTGGGCCGTAGAATATTTTCGCCCCTACGTCTACGGCAGACGATTCGAGTTGTTTACGGACCATAAACCGTTGACCTATCTGGGAACACTTAAAGAATCATCCGCGCGGGTGTCGCGATGGAAGGAGAGGCTTGCAGCATACAGTTTCCATACGGTGCACAAAAAGGGAATCGAAAATGCGGTCGCCGATTGGCTATCCAGGGACCTAGTCGTGAACGCAACAGAGGAAGAGACGCCCCCCGCGGAACCTTTCGCGTTGAGGTATTTGAGTGAATGGGCAGAGAGCGGACCTGACATTCCCCTAGTTAATAGTGAATCAGAGGGCAACATGACTGCGTCCGAACGATCCTCGGAACTGCCCGAGACTGATGAAATTATTAACGATAAGAAACTACAAATCATTTTTCGATCAAAACAAGACTCGGGGATACAAACGTCGTCAAGCATCTACGAGGAGCTACTGACGATTGTGGTCCGTACGCCTGCAGCAATAAACGAAGAGGAACTGGAGATGATTTTTGCGGAATTTAGACACCCAACAAGAAGCTGCCACGTGTATATCGGGAATAGGGTACTAGCGGACAAAATAAAGAGACTTTATAGGCAAGAAAAAATCGGAGTAGGCTATCCCCTGACTCGGTGTTTGCGTCAGGTAGAGACTATCACTGACCCAGCGGCACAAGCAACAATCGTATCCGAACACCATACAGGTAAGACAAACCACAGGGGAATTGAGGAGACTTTGCGCGAGATAAAATCTCTTTATTATTGGAAGGCTATGGGCCGTACGGTGCGTGATTGTATCGTTAACTGCGAAGTCCGTCAACGAGCGAAGTACGACCACCAACCCATGGTAGCAACACAAATTGCTACACCAACCGCGACGGAACCCTTAAGGACCATACAAATCGACATCTATTCCAACGAAGGACAATCGTGGCTAACGGCGATAGATGCTTTTAGTAAACTCGCGATGGCCCATCCTATCGAAGCAAAGACGCCCGGAACAATATGGGAAGGCGTTTTGCAGTGGTGCGCAACGTATGGAATACCCGACGAAGTCGTTTCAGATTGCGGACGAGAATTCGACAACGCCTTGATTCACGACGAGAGTAAAATCTGGGATTTACTTGGCGCTTAAACACTCCTCATCACATCAAGGGTAGAGGTGCCATGGAACGCCTGCATAACACGTTGGGGGAACATCTTCGGCTACTCAAGATAGGACGGAACCTTACCACGTATGACGCTATGCCGCGAGCGATAATCGCATATAACAATACGATTCACGCTGCAACTGGGCTATCTCCCGTGGAAATAGTTTTTGGGTAGAGACGAAGGGAGAGAGGGGATCTCATAACGGCCAACAATAATAGATTAAGGAAGGATTTATTCCACGACAGATCACGACGGCAACAGACGTGGTCAAAGATTCGGGAGAAACTAATTCGGGAAAAACAAGCTCGGGTAAACAAGGCAAAGCTCCGGTCTCGAGTTTATAAGAAAGAACCGCTATCGCTAGGAACCATCGTCTATAGGCGATTAAGAACAGCAAGAAGTAAAACGGCCGCGCGGTATGAGGGTCCTTATAGAGTCACCACAATTCGGGAACATAACCTCTTTACTATTAGGGATGTAAATTATCCATTCCGTTCACGCACGGTTCATCTAGAAGAACTCCGGGTACCCCACAGAGTGTCAGAACTCGAGCAGGGTGGCAGCGCTCAGACTGATACATATTAACAATCAAGAAATTAATTTTGTTTGTGTTCTCTTTTTGTTTTACTTACAGGTGTCAATATTAAGTATGTTAGTGATATCACATGTTAATGTAAATCTCTTTTCATTTTATATATAATATTAGTATTAGGTAAAATAACTTTATGTATTTCTGTTCTTTGTTATTGGCATTAGGTTAAGAAGTGTAAGGTGTTTTAGTTATAGAATATGCGAAGTGATCATTTAAAGTTATAAGTTCTTTTGTTTATTTTATTTTAGTTCCTCTTAATAAAGGAACTGGAGGGAGGGAGTTAGCTATGTGTAAGATGTAAATAATAACTTATAGGATAAGAGTCTTATTGTTAGTAGGATTAGTAATACCATCTCTATAAACAAACCAAATGTATATATATCTGTTCAGAAGCCACAATAAAGTCAGTTATCGTTCTATACTTGTGCCGTTCACTCTGTCACCCTAAACCCCCACCTTGTTTTAGTGTGTTCAGTCAGCCTAATCATAACTTATATATATATATATATATATATATATATATATATATATATATATATATATATATATATATGTGTGTGTGTGTGTGTGTGTGTGTGAAATAATTCTTGGTTGTTAATAATTATTTTTTAAATATATTTTTTATTTTTGAAGAGAAAAGATTTGACCCGGTTGGGATTCGAACCCAAGTCTCCACTTCTCTAGCGTGGTGCCTTATCCACTAGGCCACCGAGCTCGTATCCGAACCAGGGAAATCCTCTCTCTTCACTGATCCATACCCCCGGGCACTCGAAATTGCGATGTACAAATCGGGGATGAATGTTCATTTGAACATTACTGTTAAATGGATCTATTGACATACGTCATATATATTATAAATATGAAATAATTCTTGGTTGTTAATAATTATTTTTTAAATATATTTTTTTTATTTTTGAAGAGATAAGATTTGACCCGGTTGGGATTCGAACCCAAGTCTCAACTTCTCTAGCGTGGTGCCTTATCCACTAGGCCACCGAGCTCGTATCCGAACCAGGGAAATCCTCTCTCTTCACTGATCCATACCCCCGGAGCACTTCCGTCCGTATATCTTTGGGAGGAAGTTTAGGGTTCATACAGACCACAGACCCTTGCATGGGTATGGATCATTGAAGTGAGAGATGGAAGGATTTCCCCGGTCACGTGATCCTAAACCCCCTGAACTCGGCAAATTAGCGATGTACTATCTGTGGAGGAAGTTTCGGTGGGGGATGAACATATCAATTAGAAAAAGTGGTTGGAGAGCGAGTGGGCAATCTGATGGCCAGATCGGATATATATTGGAATAATCTAGTTGGTATAGGGAGTGATGTCGTTGTAAACAAGAAGTACATCATAATCACCATCCGGACGCGGGCACTCGCAATTGCGATGTACTAATCGGGGATGAATGTTCATTTGAACATTACTGTTAAATGGATCTATTGACATACGCCATATATATTATAAATATGAAATAATTCTTGGTTGTTAATAATTATTTTTTAAATATATTGGAGGATACGAGCTCGGTGGCCTAGTGGATAAGACACCACGCTAGAGAAGTGAGTCAAATCTTTTCTCTTCAAAAAAAAAAAAAAAAAAAAAAAAAAAAAAAAAAAAAAAAAAAAAAAAAAAAAAAAAAAAAAAAAAAATATATATATATATATATATATATATATATATATATATATATATATATATTATCAGTTTTTTAAATGAATTTCATCTCTTAAGCATATTCAATAAGTAAAGAAGTTGTTTTTGTAATTTTTTTTTTTTTTTTTTTTTATAGGAGTTTTCCACTAATGTGGTTTTCTTCCCCTAAATATCCCTCAGGATCCTTCTCCAACCTTCCCTGTCCAAGGCCTGTTCCTCTGTTATGCCATGTCCCATCAGGCTTTCTTCAACTCTGTCTCTCCACCTCACTCTGGGTCTTCCCCTTCTCCGTCTTCCATCCACTTCCATGTCCATAATCTTCTTCGGTAATCTTCCTGGAGGCATTCTTCTCACATGCCCGAACCAGCTGAGTCTTTTTTCCTCAATGGTCGATAGGATATTCCTATTTATCCCCATCATTTCTCGGATATCTTCGTTTCTAATTCTTTCTCGTCTGGATTTCCTCGCTGCTCTTCTCCAGAAGTCCATCTCAGCTGCTAGTAGTCTTTTCCGTTGCCTTACATTGATTACCCATGTCTCAGATGCATATGTCGTTATAGATTCGAATATTGATTTATATATTAGGATCTTAGTACTGGGTTGTATATTTGAGCTCCAGAGAACATCATTTAGCATTGCTGTGACTTTCCTTCCTTCTCCTATTCTTCGTTCAATATCGCTGGTGGAAGTGCCTTCATTATTGAACGTTGATCCCAGATATTTAAACTTTTCTACTGTTTTGATACCTTTTTCAATTGGCAAGGTATCTGTCGAGGTGCCAAGATGCTCTGTTTTATTATAATTAATATTCATACTCCATTTTCCATATTACTCTTCAACTCTCCTGAGCATGTAGTTAATGTCATCTCTATCTTGGGCCAAGATTACCTGGTCATCAGCAAACATAAGGTTATTGATGTACGCTTCTCCCCCAATCCCTATACCCATCCTCTCGCATTTTCTCATCCACTCTCTGAGAGCGACGTCTATATAGTTTTTAAAAAGGGTTGGAGAAAGGCAGCATCCCTGTAGTAGTCCTTTCGAGGTTTGAAATTCTCCAGAAAGTTTCGACCCCGTTTTCACTTGGCATGTATTTCTGTGGTACATTTCCTTTATAATGTTTACCATGTCTTCCGCAATATTAGTCTCTTTCAGAGCTTCCCATAATTTCTTTCTAGGAACCGAGTCGTACGCCTTTTCCAGGTCAATGAATAGACATTCCACATCTTTCGATTTCTCCAGATGCTTTTCGAAGATTTGTCTCATTACAAAAATGTGGTCTATGCATGATCTTCCCGCGGTGAATCCACCTTGGTTTTCTGTACCTTTATATTCCTTTTCTATCCTATTCTTAACGAATCTACCCAGGACCTTCATACAGGGATTCGTCACGCATATCCCTCTATAATTTGTACATATCTTTTTATTACCTTTCTTGTATATCGGGCATAGATACCCTAATTTCATTTCTTCGGGTATTTTATCTCCAGCTAAGATCCTGTTTATCATGGTTGTGAGAAGTAATGTGATTTTTTCTCCACCATATTTCAAGAGTTCCATAGGTATTCCACCAGGTCCTGGCGCTTTCCCATTCTTCCCCTCCTTTAAAGCTTCTTTTATATCTTCATTGGATATTTGCCAGGTTGTACCTCTGTGTTGGTGCTCGGTTTCCTCTTCAAACTCCTGTCTATCTTCCTGTAACAAATTCTCAAAGTATTCCTGCCATTCCCGATTACTTATTAATTGTAGATTGGTTTTTTATGCGTTGTCTGTTTCCTCAGTGTCTTTAGGGCATTCCAAGCTTCTGTGGATTTCTTATATCCTAATTGTGCATTAATATTTGCACACATTGTTTCCCATGTTTTATTTTTTGCCTTTCTTATTTCGTAGTTAAGGGTCCTCTTTATTAAGGTATATTTATTTTTACTATAACTGTCTTTTTTTGAGAGCCATTTGAGGTATGCTTTTTTTTTCTCTTTTATAAGTAGCATTATCTCCTCACTCATCCAATTATTTGTTTTTTTTTGTTGGTGTTCCTCTTCTCCTAGGACTTCGGTGGCTACTTCATCGGCCGTTAGCATGATGTGTTTATATATTTCTTTCGCATCGCCGTCAAGGTTCTCCTCAAGTGCGTGGTTCATTCTTCGTTCATATAGCCAGCGTATTGATTCTTCTTGTAGCAGTCCAATTTTATATTTTTTTTGCGTTATTCTTTTTTCCTCCTGTTGCTCTCGATGTCCGGTATCTTTTCGATTTCCTCTCCAAGGCCATTCCGTTTTCCCCTTAACTAGAAAGTGGTCTGAGCCACACTCAGCTCCTCTATATACCTGAACATTATTAATTTTTATGGAGCTATTTTGTCTCATTATAATGTAGTCTATCATGGACCTAAGGTTCCTTGTGTTTTGTGTCCAGGTGAATCTGTGGATGTTTTTGTGTTGAAAGAAGGTGTTCATTATAGCAAGTTCAAACTCCTCACATATTTCTCTAAGAGTATTTCCATTGTCATTTCCACAATCCTCAGCATATCCTCCCATCACCTTACTTCCATTTTCCCTCTTTATTCTGGAATTCATATCTCCCATCAGAAATATTTCTTTTCTTCTAGGTATCTTCTCCAAAGTATCTCTCAAGTTGTCCCAGAACTCCTCTTTTTCATTCATTAGGTTTTTGTAATTCTCGTAGCAATAGTAATACATTATTACTAATAATATATTAATATTAATAATAATGAATATGGAACAGCCTAGAATTTTGTAAACAACAATTTTTGCTTAATCACTTCTTAATGAACACTCTAGTCCAATTCCCCTTTTAAATACCCATTCCCCTTCCAAATACCCCTTTTAAGTTTTAACAACTTCTTCTTTTCTGTTGTTGCTCATAGAACATTTCTATAATTTGCTTTTTTTTGTTAACGGCTTTCATTTTTTTTTTTATTCCTCTATTTTTTCTCTAAGCTGAGCCCAGGTAATTTTGACTAGATATATTAAGCTATTGCAAAAGTCAGATAAGGTATATAGTAAACCAGGCAGTTATTGAGACCCTTTAGGAAATATTCAGAAATATTTATACTACAATTATGGAAAGAATAGTCCAATAAAGTTGAAATTTACAGTTATTTTTCTTTAATTAATACACTTTAAGTTAAAAAATAAAGTTTAAACCATGCATTATTACTGGAATGTATTTTACAAGATAAAGACAATAACTAATGCAATATCAGTTATCGACCCCTTAGGATATCTTTATATGGACAGAATTAAAAAATGTGTAACAAAGTGGAGTTGAAAGACTCAAAAGGAATTTTATAACATTACTATTTGGTAATGAATCTTTTATTTTCTAAGTTAGGGTGTCAATAACTGTCTGATTTACTCTTTGTTTTTATGATATACAAGATGTCCCGAATTTAAATGGCAAAACTTCAGGAACTTATAGGGGAACGAAAAACTAAGACAAAAAGTCCTTTAGAGATTTGCTCGTTTTTGCTTAGTTTTAGAGAAAATCGCAAAAAAAACAACAAACAAACAAGTTTTCATTTTTATACTTATTTATTTACATTTATATTTATGTTATGTTCTTTTTAATGTAAATATTGCTCAAAATGTTGTCCTCTTGCACCAATGCAATTATTACATCTAGCACTCACTTGATAAATTGCAGCTAAACATTGTTCTGATGATATTTGGTGCACTGCATCTATGATTCGGTCTCTTAATTGCTCTCTTGAGCTGATTGACACCGAAAAAACTTTCTCCTTCAAGGTTCCCCATCCTAAGAAATCCATGGGTGTCATATCAGGTGATCTTTGTGGCCAAGGTACTACTCCTCCACGTCCAATGCATCGTTGTGGATAATTTATATCCAGCCAATCTCGAGCAACGCTGATATAATGAGCTGGACATCCATCGAGTTGGAACCATATTTGAAATCCGCTGCTGTAAGGGAATGAATAATTAGAAAAGTCGTTCTCCAAAAAATGTGTAAATGAGATACTATTCAATCTTCCAGGTAAAAAATATGGCCCCACCAGTAATCCGTTCCAAAATCCAAGCCAAACGTTAATAGCAAATTCATGCTGAAACCTATTCTCTCTAATAGCCCCGGGATTTTCAAGAGCCCATACATGATAATTTCTTTGATTAACAATTCCTCCTCTTGTGAAGGTAGCTTCATCGGTTCATATAATTTTTAATGGAAATAAATTATCATCGCGAATTTTGTCAAGAAACCAGTTACTAAAATTCAATCTCTTGACATAATCTTGAGGTAATAAATTCTGAACTTTTTGAAGATGGTATGGGTAGCGTTTATCACCTTTCAAAGTTCACCATATCGCTTGCCGCGATATTGCTAATGCAGCAGATGCTCTTCGGATGCTAGTCTCAGGATTGTTATCGAAGTGGCGTTGGACACAATTTCTTCTCCAATAATCTGCTCTTATTGCTGCCTGAAATTGGTCGCCTTTATTACGTATTTAGAATGACCCAGTCTCTCGTAGTCTATTAAAAGTTAACGAAAAGACTCGTCGATTAGGCACTCTTCTATTTGGAAATCGGCGCGCATACTCCCGCACCGCTTCCAAAGCATTACCGTTACAGAAACCATACACAAAAATCATATCAGCGTATCCAACATTAGAATATGTATGCGCCATTGTGGCTGATGCTATTCACACAAAAATATCTGAGTAACTGACTAAAGACTAGAAGGAAGCCAAAATGTAAACAAATAAAAGAATGTAAACGATAATATAAGTGTTTACATATCTCACTGCCTAGCCTGACGAACTTTGAAAAGTGATAATCGCTACCTGTAACATTTTTATTTTGTTTCTTTTTTTGCGATTTTCTCTAAAACTAAGCAAAAACGAGCAAATCTCTAAAAGACTTTTTGTCTTAGTTTTTTGGTCTCCTATAAGTTCCTGAAGTTTTGCCATTTAAATTGAGGACACCATGTATATTGCCAATAGTGCTTCTTCATTGAATTTGATACCCACGTGAAATATAATCCAAGCCAGTAATACATTCTTCTGCTGATTTTTTATCATTGATATATACACCGGGAGTTTCTTTAAAAACTGATATTTTAATAGAGGCTTAGGTGGAGGTATTGTACAAGGGTTGATCTTGTACATTTTGATTTAGAAAAGGTTGATACAAGATGGTTTGCTCTGTATTATCGGTATCAGACCTTCGGGTTAGCTAAGCCTTATTACATTTGAAAATATATTTAAATGAGACAGCCACACTTTGGAATAGAAACCATTAACTTTTTAAGTACCTTTTTTTTAAAATGTCCGTCCCAGTTCCTCAATCACACAAGTCTTTAAATGCTCTCAAGGAAAAGAGCTCATAAAAAAAATCCTCATAAAAACATGTTTAGTGCCGAAGGAATTGAAATAACAGCTCTAAATGGTTCTTAAAGTTAGTAGTAGCAGTTATAAGGTTTGCCCCCGGCTATTTCTCGATCGATTCCTGAAGATTTTAGAGTAAGTAGGAGGTAGATGACCTTGCCTTGTAGATTTCTATAACTAAATATTTGATTAGCGGCGGTCGATCCTAATCAACTTGAGTAGGAAGCAGTCTTCACTCCGCTTCTAGTTTTCTGACGCCTATCTTATTTATTTCTTTACCTATACTCGAGGTATTATTCTAGTATTATTATTATTTGTTATATTATTTCAAATATTCGGCCATTTAGAATATTACATCCATGATTCAATTCATTCAGAGCTTAATATACAAAAAACTTTTTTGGCATCATTCCATAAAATAAAAATTTATACATCCAACGCTATCATTTTTATTTTAAATGAATGATAATATATTAAAAAATATTTCTCACTTAATGTTACTTTTTTTATAAGTCTGTAGCCTAATAATTTTTCATATTTTCTTCTCTTTAAACATATACCTACATAAAATGCCAACTTTTGTTTTGTGTTCAGATAAAGGATTGTTTGAAATAGAATGTTAATAACATATTATGAAAGAATTATGTTATTCAATGAGTTCAGACATAATTTTCATATAAAACGATGGGCTTCACAATTATTTTAACAGTTCTTAACTATTAATTATTTCTGACATATTTAATAAATACATCATAAACAATATATCAAGTCAAATTGTACAATCAACAATTTGTATGTTTTTTTTTTTTTTCACTCTCAAAATGGCTAACATTTTTTTCATACTTAAAAATGTAACATTTTGACACTCTCTATCTCTGTTGCTGTTGCGCGGATCGAATATTTGACAATAGTTTTCCGATCAGAAATTTAATGGATAATATTTTTTTGTTATATAACATTAGCTTCTTTTAATTGAATTTATAATTAAGTCGGAGATTTGAAAAAAAAAATATAGAAGTATTTTGATTATCTATCTTTATTCTAAAATGTAAATTCAGAAAGGCAGTAGATTATAGATAGACAAATCTATGAATTATTGTTTTTCCCAGTCAGGAAGAAATTGAGTGAGTTTTTTTTTTTATTAATTAATTCCTAGACATTCTGTTAACAGTAAAACATTCAAATTAAATTCTTAAATATATGAGAATCCTAAGTATTTTTCCATTTTTCTCTAAGCACTGTGTCATAAGTAAGGCGCTGCTTTTTCTAAAAACCTTAGGAAAAAAAAAATACTTTCAATACAACTCTTTTTAGCATAACTCCTAGTTTATTCATAAATATGTTGTTTTAATATGGACCTATTACATGCAAATAATTCAATGTGCAAATAACAACAGCAATAGAGAAGACTAAAGATGAACCATACTTGTGAATAAACGAGGAGTTATGCCAAACGGAGTTGTTTAAATAATGAAATTTCCTTTTTCATAAACTGTAATTAAAATACTTTCAAGTTACCAGTTCTTTTATCTGACCTTATGTTAATCTTAATTAAGATATCATTTATTTGTTTTTATTTTATTAATTTCAACAGTTTAATTTGCACCTGTGATACAATATTAGAATCTGCAAATGTAATATAATACAATAATCATGGTATGGGTTGGTATGCACCTGATATTCAGGTTACATAAAATGAAAATAAATAAATTAAAAAACAATAGTAGTAATACAAATTAAAATTTAATTAAATGTTAGAAAAGCATATAATACTCTATTTACAAAATATACACTCAGCTTAGGATCTTCAAACCAAGCCTGTCCCTTACTTTACAAGAAAGGTCCAAAGATATCCTCTCTCGACTACGCCACTGGTGTGAAAACCCAATGTACGCCGAGTGAGAGCTGTTTAGAGGAGGTATTCAGAGCATGTGTAAAAAAGCTGGCCATTGCTAAGATTCCATCTTAATTCTTACAATAGATCTCGATGCCACTTTTTAATCTTTACGGAGAGTTATAGGGGTCATTGGGACTGGATAGGGATGGTGCTAGAGATGATTTGAAAGATTTTATGAGTTTTTATATATAGGAGAGAGTAGGATAATATGACGCAAGGCTGTCAGGAAGTAACTGTGTATAATATTTAGAGCGGCATGAATGGCACTGCCACCTAACCAACAACAAAAAGATTCGTAAACAAATATATTTCTCATTCACTGCAGTAGTACTGTTGTTATTGTTTCTCAAGAAAATGATTGTATTTTGACCACTTGTCGTTATAATTTAAGAAATTAAATTGATAGGGTAAGTTGCGCATTTGTTTTTTGTTTTTTTTACCTTTTGTACCTAACGCGTTTAAATGAAATGAAATTAATCTTTCTTAACTTTTTTCCTAAAGCCTAGTGAACACTAGGGTGGGACTGCACGGACTATGGAATTCGGTAGAGATAGAAATAACCCTGAACCTGTTAGGGAATATCCAGCATATAGAAATAGCCATGCATTATTGTATGCTTGCAGAAAATAGTCATAAACTGTCATTTTTGTTCTTATATGTTAATAATGTCCCTTTATGGTTGTATCCGAGCTCAGGGCTAAGACTTTTTCTTTTGCCAGAAATTCGAAATTAAAACATAAAGTTAAAGTTTGAGATAAAGTTTGAAAGAATGTGATACTTTCATTCTTCTCTTCTTTTTCAAGTTTAAAACTGATAAGGGTCGGGAAAAAAGGGATTTTTCATCTCTTTTAATTACATGTTGTTATTAAAAAGGAGAAATTTTAGCTCAGTTCATTATTTTTGTTTTATAAAATTGAAAAAAATAAAATAAAAACAAAGAAGGTCCACAATGTATAAGTCGATTTTAGCAGGAACCAATTAAAAAGCTTTTTTACTCGTTGTTACAGAATTTCTGTTTATGGAGTGTTTTCGAGAAATAAATATAGACACGTATACATAATATATTCAGCAAGTGTAAATTTAATTAAAATTTATATATAATCTTAATTAATACATTTTGACATTGATTCCCATATTTTATTTTGAAATGTTTCGGAATTTTTTTTAAAATTTCATATCTTCAGGATTAACTACATTTTTTTTTTTCTCTTTCAATTTTTTTATACACACCTATATCATTACATCTAAAATAATTGTATAATTCAATATATATATATATATATATATATATATATATATATATATATATATATATAATATTTACCGTTACCTTTTACATAGTTGAGATTAGGTCAATTATATAATTTTATTTTATTCTTTGAATACTGGAAAACTGTAGAATATTTATTACCTATTGGCACCACTTAAAAACGTATAATTTCTTTCTAAATTTAGGCTACGATTTTCTGCATTATTTTTTTAGAACATGCATGCAAAAATGAAATATAACGTTTTAGAGCTAATAATTATAGTATTATTTAATAATTATCATAAATTTTCAGATTATCATTATTTATTATTGACTTGTTAGTAAGCTATTAAGCAATGGATAATAGTCAATAATTTATGTTAAATTACCTAATTCCGATAGTGAATACATTGAGAGAACAGACTCTGAATCTGCATAAATTAATACAAAGCGATAATGCCTCAGTTATAATATGTCATTTTATATATTTATGTATGTATTTATACGCCTGTATATATGTAATTTACATAGATTTTAAAATATAAACAATAAGTATAGTAACGAAGATTATACATTATAAATGCATCATTCAATTTTTTTCTTTTTAGTTTAAAACATTTCGTGTATTGTCTTTTAATGCATGTATATGGGTATCCAATATATTTTATTTGTATATGAATAATATCTCGACTGATCGTATATTGGCTTCTAATGCCATCAGCTCACATTTTGATTAAACCTCTTGTTATAAATGGAATACAGAATTGTATCGTCAACAACGATTAATTGAATATTCCTATATATTTATCCCTTTATATACGAACAGATTTTATTAGACACTGATTTATTGGAGTCCAAATATAATCCTGCAGCTTTCTATTATTTGCATACAGAAAAGTTTAAAGAATTAACACTGAATCTCATTGAATCATTCAAATAACATTGAATCTCACAAAAAAAAAATAAATCAAAGAATGTTTGGTCGAGCACTCGACACGGCTCAGATGGCAACCTCCACCATAGTTGAGGCTCTACAGACCAGCAGTATTAAGGTTAACCCTAAGAAGAGCGATGCCATCGTGATGTCCTTTGCCAAAAACAGAAAGCAGCCCAACTCCAGCTCCGTCCTATATCTTAGTTTCAACTTTGACCGGTACCTCACGTTTACCACCCACGTGAAAAGCAGAATCAAGCAGGCCAGGGCATAAACTATCGCCTCTATCATCTCCTGGCCTCTCCCCAACTGTTCCTCCGCTCCAAGCTCCAGATTTATTAATCTATCAAGACCCACCCTCCTCCATTGCGCACCAGTGCTACAGCATATCTGGGTCATTTTCAAATAAAATGGCAATTTAGCTTTCCAAAAAACCCAAAAATCCTCAACAAAAAAAAGTTACTTATTCATGTTCAGTGGCATACTATGATGTAGCCAAACTACGTGATAATATATATCTGAGTTGGTTCGTCAAATTTTCGCTTCCTTGATTATTTATGAAATTTAAAAGAAATAAAACCTTTAATAATTTGACGTACGTAACTGGGTTTGTAACATGTCAGCATTATGATTTTTATTCAGGTTTTGGTAAAGGATTCTAAAGGTTGCTAATTTAAAGTGATATCTCAGGATGAGGAATAGTAATAGTAAGTTTTTTTCCCAAAATTTTAATTTTAATTTTTTTTTTTCACTTTATTAAAAAGTTTATGGATCTTATTACTCCCCCCACCAAAGTTATTAACATCTGTTAAGAATGTCTAGACCCTTTCAATAATCTTTCATTACCAAAAAATTATTATTAACTGATTAATTTATTTATTTTTGATTGCTGGTAACGCACGTCAAAATATTTTCACGCTTAATGGTGACTTGTAGAAACAAAAAAGAAAGCTTTTTAAGAAAAAAAAAGCTTTCTTTCATAATTCTTTTTTTTTTTTTTTTTTTTTTTACCATAAATTTAACAAATGGTACACCAGATTTAACGTATGTTACCAAAGTTTTAACATACGTTGCCATAATGGTAACGTATGTCAACAGTAACGTATGTCAAATTTTACGAATTGTAATTAGAAAAAGATCATTTAACTACATTTTTTTCAAATTTAACGGGATTGAAACATTCGTAATGTAAAAAACTACGAACCGTAAAAAGTTAGATTGGAAGTGGTGAATTGAATGTGAGAAAACAATGGTAACGTATGTCAAAATGAATTAAGACACTCACTATGTTTTGGGAATCAATGTCGTCTTACTTCGTTTAATATAGCGACCTGGGCCCTTGGTTGCGAATGGTTACAATACATAGTCTGGAGAGTGTTAGGACGTTATCCCGACTCCCCTAGCCCCAGAACCCATCTTCTACACCTGATCACGTACATCAAATGAATGAATTCGGAAATTCTCGGACACAAAGAAAATCTTTTCTCAAGCCCATCAGATTTCATATTTTCAAAAGAAATTTCTAATTTCATTTAATACACACATAATTTAACAAGAAATAACAAAAATACCAACAAAAGAAATAACCAAAGTACCACCACCGCCAGCAGAGTGACTCCTCCTCGCACATCATAGAAGAAAAGAAGCCTACAGAGGACCCACCAGCATCCGAGGACACCGATCTTTAAATGCCGAAAGGCAATCCATGATCCTAAACCCTAAAATTCCTATTATCTTGTATGTAAATAAAAAAAATGGAAGATTAAGAAAATTTCTCTCCCATTGGGAAAAACAATATATCATAGGAATAATCTACTGGATTTCATATTTAAAAGGATCAATACTTCGATTAATAATTAAACTAACCTTCCACCGGTCGTGCCGTTGTACTTTGTACACCTGCAAAAGTTGGCTTTACCTATTCCTCGAGGTAATCCTATATTCGCTGCTAGTAATTTTCAGTGAGGGAATAGGATAAATAGGTTTCTGCATATTAAAAATATTTAATCATCAGTGATGCACAAAGTACAACAAGTGACCGCTTTCATTTTGATTTTTTCGTGTCCCTTTCTCGGCAATCAGCTGGAGTTGACATACTGTAAGCAGGATTATTTTGCATTTTTACTTTAATTTATTTTAGTGAGCGAAATATTAATTATTTGGAATATTTTTTATTGAATTTTTCAGGAGCTAGACGAGGAAGAAAAAAGAACCGAGCAATCAAATCAAAATTTGGATTTAAGTAAAGATGAAATAGAAAATGTTCTAGGTCATGAAACAGAAACCGATGTTGAGAGTAGTGATGGAGATAATGGGGAGAGGTAAGAGCCTGGGGATTTATACATTATAATAATGAAAATCATTCATAAAAAAAAAAAAAAAAAAAAAAAAAAAAAAAAAAATGTTTGCTATATTTGCTCATAAAAACAGCCATTAAAGACATGCAAATAATTCTATCTGACTTTAGTATTGTAAACCAAAATTTATCTAGTTATAAATTTGTTTTTTATAATTTTCAATCATAAAAATATTTTCATATACGTTATATATATATATATATATATATATATATATATATATATATATATATATATATATATATATATATGTATATTTAGTATGTTTTAGTTACGAAACACTAACATAAGACAGTCCTAGCGCCTAATTTTATAACTACTTTGATTCAATTTACGTCAAGCTTATGTCAACCTTAAAAGATTGACTCGAGATATTCTAATATCGACTTTTAATTTTATTTATTTTAAGGTACGGTTTACTGGATCGTTGCTCGAGACACCATCTTCTAATTTCGAATTTTTTATTAAATAAGCCTAATGATTAGTTTATCTTGGTTAACATCAGGACATTCAATTGACTGTTTTAGTTCCAGATTGAAAATAGGTGTTTCTGCTGTGAGGTGTTGGCAACAACATCTGAATATGTGCTCTACTGGGCGTGGCACCTTGAGCACATTGCCTGTGAAGTAGATGCTAATGTGTGAGCCCAGTGTGTCCGATGCGCAGCCTAGTCAAACCCCTTACTACCTCCTGGTGCCGCTCAGCAGGAGCAATGGTTGTGCTTCTGGACAGATCTTTTGTAGTTTATTAGTCTCTGGTACTCATAGAACAATTAATCCATATCTCGTTGCACTGTTGTTTGATATGCCATTTGTGGCCTCTGAGGACAATCGGCTAGTCGGGCACAGGACCTGTATCCATACATGGCTGGGCACCAAAAGAAAATGTATAAGTTTGTTTTTATTCTAATAGAATATTTGATTCACAAATCATTGACATGTTATATTATATTCATCGTCCCTGATATTTAATTACTATCTGTTCGCGCCAATCGGCGCTTTTGTGAGGGGGGGGGGAAGAAGAAAACTTTAATTTACTGTTCATTGACGCCCTCTACGGATCTCTGGCCTGTAACGTTCATTAAAGATTTAGTTCTTTCCCTAATGAGTGGTGATATAAGAGGAGGAGAGCCTAGACAAATATTGCAGCTTAGGAGAAGCATTTGCCAGACCGTAAGGATTCCGGGGGCTCCCGGACAGACCGTCGGCGGCAGTAATAAGGTAAGAAGTTTCTTATGTACTATTTGTTTATGCTACCTAAATAAAATCTCCCCACAGGTGCAAAACCTCGTTTTCATATTTTCCCATACAGTCCATTTTCTAGAGGCCGAGGCGGGTTTTCCGTTTCGGACATTATCACTCTTTTACTATACACTATATTTATTCTATAAAATTGTAAAAAGGCTTCATAATTATGTATTTAATTATAACGAAAAATATAATTCATTTTTATTATTATCTTTTTGTTAATAATGATACTTGATTTTAAACAAAAAATTATTAGAAAATAATCTTATATGTTGGATTGATTATGCTACGTTGCTGAACTGACCGAGTTTGGACATTGCTAATAGCGTTGTTAACATTCTTACGAAGAAATTTATTTATTTATTTATAATTTTCCGGTTGCACCAAACATAAGGTATTTTACCTGAAATAAAAGTAAATCTCAGTACTATCTTGAATTTCTTACTAGGCCAGCAGAGAAGAAGAGAGTTGTAAAACTGTAAGGACAGTCAGTAGCTGCCACTGTCTCCATCCCAGTCTAACAGTCCAAGTCTCGATCGAAGGCTCTATCAAAGGTTACTGGATTTCTCAGCTTGTCTTGAATTTTTCAGTCTAAAAGAAGATCCCTCCTTCAGGATTCTTTCCACTTCCTAGTGTCTTATGACCTTTTTATTTAGCAAAGCCAAATGTCGTCTCCACGTGCTAATGAGAAACTTCATCAAAGATATCAAAATATTAAAAAGTTAGTCAATCGTTTATTTATGTATTTTTTTTTAAATGTTTGGATCATTAGTAATTATTTTCACACCTGAATAAATCAACAGAACAAAATCCAAGGCTACTACTTGTACAAAAATGGACACCTATAATAACGTAGTGAAACCTATTTGGGCTTGCAAATCACAGTTATAGTTAACAGCTAAAAAGACACATATTAACGAACTCCAAATTATCCAGTCAAAAACATTCAGGACTACCACGAACGAGGGCAAGCAACATAACTGACCTTCGCATGTCACATACAGTTAATGATCAAATATGGACAGTCTACAAACGATTTCGTGAAACATATGGACATCCCAACACACCCATAAAAGACATGGCAAGAACTCATATTCCAAGCAACACTCAAAGAGAACACCTTCGAAGTATGAGGGATCACCAAATTAACTGATTTTTAACAATTGCTTAATTAATTAATTGGAGTGAACAAAATTTCATGGTGGTTTATAACAAAAATAAATAATTAAAAATAAGTAAATGATTATGAAAAAATAACCAAACTTATTTATGTTTCCTTATGATTTTACGTGGTAGATTCGCATTGAAAAATATAATGTAAACCAAGAATTTTCCTTGACATTGAACAGACCTGTGACTGAGTCTGATATTCCATTTACTGGGAGTTCTTATCATTCTGATATATTTATATTATTTAACATTATCAATTACTTATAAAAAAAATGTATACTCAATTGACTTATCAATTAATTTAATATATTTTTATATTGTGATATTTAATCATATTCAATTGTAGATAAAAAATATTGATAGTGCTAGTCCGCATTCTACTTGTACTCCTGAAGGCAGTATCATAGGTTCCATTCTTCATTCTGTGTAAACAGTTGGCATCCCAATTAATCATAAGCTATACTCATAACCTGAATGACATTTATCATTTAATGATTTTAGCTTTTCATTTAATGATTACAGCTATTCAGTCACACTTCACGTGTTTTAAAAATTATGCATTGTAAAAAATGAAGAATAAGGACAAAGACAGAACAAAATAGTTGCAACTCACGTTTATTCTACTTCAAAAACTTGTCCTGCCCTTCTCTTTTAATTAATAATATATTAATTAAAACAGTAAAACAGCAACGACATCTTGATTTTGGTCTCGACTAGAGGCATACATGAATACTGAAAAGACAACATGCTGCTCGTCAGTTTCAACTCCAACACTTACTCGACAAACATTATAATCTCAGAAGCTACAGAAGCTCAACAGGACCATTTCTCAAGGTGATTTCACCTCAGCGAGGCACCTTTACCCTTCCATGAAATACTATATACCCACTCAAATCCACCAGTGTCTTGACTTTCATCATATTAAAAAAAAAAATAAAATAAAATAAAAAATTCTATACATGTTATTCCTTTCATTTTTAATCAGAGGTATTTTCTAAATATATATTAAACCTCATATTTCTAGTATTAGTCCGGGAGGTATTCTCACTTTCGAACAATCGATCGATCTCACGACGAATTTTCTCTCAGAGTAGTTCTCCCCTTGCTTGGGAGTCAGAGAAAGAGGTGGGAAAATGTTTTCGAAGAAGTCAATACTCTTTTGGCTATAACGCCGAAACTAGTTGTTTGATCAAATACTTCTTTTTTCCATCTAAAAGCTAGTTGAATTTACTATCAAACACTATTACTGAAACTATAATCAAGTCCCGTTAAGTACTTATTCCAGAAAATTAGCCAATCGTTGAATGGCTGTGGTGGGCATACCGCCTAATCCATTTTAAGATCAATTCACGCAGAATTAACTGTTTAAAAAAAACAAAAACATATAAACTTTTACTTACGGGGCATTAGTTTTCGAGATACAAGCCGGAAAAAGTGCCAACACTCAATCAACCTATAACTTTTGGTTTTATTGACATATCGCAAAGTAGGAATGGGCAAATTTTATCTATCTAAATTATATCTTGCACAACATTTATTGTGCAAGATATCTACAGCTTTTTTTTTAGAACATTTTTCGATTAGATTAGCCGCTTATGTGTTGTAGACTATTAAACATGATTAAAATTATACCGGCTGAAGAGTGGATTCCATGCAGGCAATAGGAGAACTACTCTTTTGAGAAAGTTAATCGTAAGATTGATCACTTGTACGAAAGCGACGCTATTTCCCGGACTGTATTGACAGTTTTAAACAAAAACAAAAAATTATGTTTATAAAAAAAAAGTATACTTGTCCCTTATTTTTATTTTCTTATCTACCAAATTTAAGGTAATTCTGTACTTGCGATTTTTTTTCTTATCTCCCATAAATTTTCCTGTCATTAAAAATGGTTAATAGAGGGGAAAAAAGGTTGCTCTATCGTCGACTCTCAGGCCAAGGGTCATTCATTTTCGTTTATAACTGAACCAGTCCCAATGCTCCGGAATATTCCGTGCTCTAAAAAAAACAGAGTTTAATAAAAAAAAAAAAAGTGGAGATATTGGCAATTACATCATAACTAACTCTATCAACTGAATTGAACATGGTCAGTTTATTTACAAAATACATTCTCCGATAAAAATTCTTTATAATTCGTAATATTTGTATCCACCTTCAGTTTCCTAACAGAAATTTAATGGAGAATTTTTTTTGTATTATAGCATTTGATTCTAGGATCTACTGTTTTTTCACCTTCAAAAATGTAACATTTTGTCATCCTATAGCTGTGTTTTTGTTGCCTGGATCGAAAATTTCAGACTGTTTCTTTTTCATAAATTTAATGGAAAATATTTTTTTATGTATTAAAATTAAGTATTAAATTTGTCAATAGGACTTTCCGTTAAGGGACTATGTTGGTTTAAATGAAAAAAAAAAAAAGTAACCTTCGAAACTTCTACTTTCTCTCAACTTTGTTTGTTTCGAATAATAATAAATTGTTAATGTAATCTTAATATATATAAATTACGTGTCGCTGTCTTGGGGCAGGCTGATACCTAAACTACTGAACCGATTTTAATCAAATTTGCACACAGTGTGCAGTTTGATCCAACAAAAAAGATAGGATAGCTTATATCTTAATTTATAGCCGCAATATTATTTGTAATTATCTGCAAGTAACAATTATCTGTTAGCTCCATACGATTCTACCATATGGCGGTATAAGGTTATACTATTATATAAAAGGACAAGCCATTTTTCGTTTGTGATCACTAACCGCCAAAAACAACTAAACCAATCTCTACCAAATTTTGACTTCATCATCTTTATAGGATGGTTTAGCAATAGTAAAATCTAATGATTTTCAACTAATTCTTTATTGAAAAATGAATAATAAGTAGATAACAGTGAAGTTCAAAAATGGCGACAATTGCCTGAATGGTTAAAAGGTAGTGTTACATAGAGCCGGACATTGATAATAAAATTTACTTTTTTTTCAATTAAATTGTTATTAAAACAGCTATATGTAGTGAAATATATCAAATTTTAACTAGACCATTTTCATAGTTCTAGATTTAGCAACAATACAATGTTGAGTGTTACTTTTATGGTTCGAAATTAAAATCCTATCAGATCAAATCATTAACATTATTTCTGTCGAATGAAAATTATTACAAATCAAAATGCCGATCCTCAGCTGTTTAATATTGTGCGTAAAAATATGAATTTTGGACCTTTAGTTACAACTAATGATAATGCAGTCCATTATATGCAACAGTTTCTTAATAGTCTCTGTCCATCTGGATTACCAACTCATATATTAAAATTGAAAATTGGATGTCTAATTATGCTTTATGTTACCTTCAAACACCAAATCAATCTAAATTTAACCAAGTTAATAATGACTGCTATGCGTGAAAATATCATCAAAAATATAATTTCCAATTATTCACTTTGATACAAGATTTTTATCGATAAACATAAAAAAAAATCAATTATTAGTTAAAATTATCTAAGATCCTCACTTTTGAGAGAGGGCGAAGCCTCGACGGGGGATGATAAAGTTATATATAACTATAGACCTATTCTGTACCAAATATAACTACATCATATTCATAGTTCAAGGAAAGTTTAGCAATAATAAAATTTAGATATTTTCTATAAAATTACTGTTTAAAAAGCGATAAATATATGGTGTGCAGTAAAGCAAGCGCCATTCAAGAGAGGTGTTAAATATAGCTAGAAATTGATAATAAAATTAGCGACAATAGCGTTTTAGTAAAACTAATGAACCAATCTGAGCCAAATTTTAACTACATCGCCTTCATAATTCTTCAAAGATTTACAATTAGAAAATTTACTATAATAATAATTTATACTATTATATAAAAGGACAAGCCATTTTTCGTTTGTCATCACTAACCGCGAATACTACTGAACCAATCTGTACTAAATATTAAATACATCATCTTCATAGTTCCAAGAAGGTTTAGCAATATTAAAATCTACTGATTTTTAATTTATTTTTTATTGAAAAAAGATAATATGTGGACAATAGTGAAGTTCGAAAATTGACCGATAGGTGGCGAGTGCCATTCTACACGTGAAGTTACAAAAAGAGCTTGAAATCGGCAATAAAATTAACTTATTAAACTATCAAGAAAATCATTAAAAAAGATTTTAATATGGTGTGCGATATTTAGATCCCAGTGAAGCTTGAAAATTGACAAATTGTGTATAGCGCCATCCCACAATAGAGCTTACAATGGTAAACTGAACCTATCTGTACCGACATCTAAATAAATAATTTTTATAATTCTAGGAAGGTTTTGCAATAGTAAAATTTACAATAACTAAAATTTAAATGTAGAAAGTTGAGAGGCAGAACCGAGGTTTGCCACACTGTCATATACTTTTATAGTTCGAAATCAACATCCAACCAGATGAAATCAGCATTTATAAGTTATTTATGCCGAATACAAATTATTACTAATTTAAAATGCCGATCCTTTGCTTTTTTATATTGTGTGTAAAAATATGATCCACGGGCCTTTTGTCGTAAGCACTGATAATGCAGTTTATTTTCCGCAATAGTTTCTTAATAGGCTTTATCCATCTTGATTACCAATTCATACATTAAAATAAAAAAAAAATGTCTAATGGTGCTTTTACGTAATCATCAACCACCTAATCAGAGCAATTATAACTAGATTAATAATTACTGCTATGCGTGAAAAAATCATTGAAGAAATAATGCTCAACCTCATGCTAAAACAGAAGAATCTTATCGATAAACAAAAAAAACTTTAATTTTTAGTTTAAATTATCTTTACTTATGAGGGTGGGCGAAGCCTCGACGGGGATACTAGTTAAATTATAAATTTAAGCAATTCGATGCTTTTAATAAATATTGTAAATTGGGATTATAGATAGATTTATCCATGATCTATTGTTTATCGTAGTCAGGGAAGAATTGAGTTGTTTTTGTTTTTACTAATTGCAAAACTATTAACACTTCACTAACACATGTTAATGCGTAAATATATGAAGTAAACATATGATAAAAGACTGAAAATTTTTTATCAAATAAATTTTGTATTAGTTTTTATCAAGGGCATGAAAACTGGTTGGTCGCAGAAACCTGCCCAAACCAGATAAAACACGAGCCCTGCCGAGAGAAAATTATCCTCGACCTATTGAAATTTTGATAAATTCCAATTCAGAGTTCCTCGTAGAATTACAACAAAGGTCTAAATAATGGAATCCTGAGCCCATTAGTAATTGAACCTTTATTGGACTAGCTATTTTCCATGCAAATGATAAAGGTAAACGTTTTATCCATTACTAAGTTTTTTTTTATTCATTAATATATTTGGAAATATTTATTGTCAAATGTAAATATAATTTTATTTTCTTTAGGTTGTTATTACATTTGTTTTTTAAATTACGATTTTTTGATATTGTAATACCAATGGCAAGAAGTACTTCTTCAATGGCCCCAACGACAAAAGCATTCTATCTAGAGCTTTAAATAAACTAAGCCACCTTGTAGGAACATGGCGAATGATTTCTTTGTATTCGTTTTCGAAGAAATTAAAACACTCCTTCAACTCTTCTCGTTTTTTTACGGAACAAGAGGACAAAAGGTTGTCCGGTTTACTGTGACCTTCTTGACCGGACAGACATGAAAAAAACCGGACTGTCCGGTGGGAAACCGGACATTTGGCAACCCTACCAACAACTGTTTTGAGAAAGTTTGGGTGGGGGCGTTTTGTTAAAATCAATTTTTGTACATATCGCCAAAAAATTGAGGATTTCAAACATACATTGAGTTCATTAGCAGCTGTTAAACGCAGAATTGCTGGTAAAGTTTGGCAAAAATAACCAGACAATAAAATGAGAGTGCCACCAAAGAGCTGTTCATTTCCTCTTAAATCTTTTAATGTGCGATTAAGTGCCTCGAGAACCTTAGTGCATTCATCTTACCGTTTGAAAGCCAATAAAGGACACACACACGACTATTGATTTATATATATTCTTTTTTATTGGCATTACAATCCACTAGGGTTCACGGCTTCTTGAATCCGAGTACGCCACTCATTCCGGTTTTGTCTATATTCAGAGAGCTTTCTTTCGAGTTCCCAGCATGGATCGCATAACCTCTTATAATTTAGATAACAGAATTATAAATATAACTTAATAAAATATAAATAGATAAAACAAAATTGTTAAATAAGCTGAAAATAGTTCTTACAATGAACAAATTTACATCTTGTAAAACTTCTGTTTTTTTCCTTATTTTCTGTACTTAATTTAGATTTTTATTTGAACTGTTGCATATAACATTTTTTAAATTAATTATTATTTTTGCAAAATTTCTGTGGCCCCGTGCAAATATAAAAAGATAAATATTAGTGATGAAATTACAGGCCAAAAATAATGACGTCTCCTTTAACAATATCTGCTTTATATTTCTACTAATTAAGTTGAATATTTTAGTATTTCACGTCTATTCCTCGGTTTCCTCAGAATTATCGCGGAGTGTTTAGCATTAATTACCTTCCTAATGATTCACCAATTATCCAGTCTTCATCCTTAAAACTCCGTTTTATAGGATGCGAAGCTTTCAGTTTTATTGTTTAGATGCTGAATTCAATTCAATCAAACTAATCAACTATTCAATCCCAAGGAGAATTTATTCTAAATTCACCAGTTATTACTGTTACCAATTAATATTATTAAAATATTAATTCTTACTATAAGTGGATCTTAAAAAAGTGGATAACACAGCAAAATAATATCCATTATTTTCGCTCTACTCTTGACACGTTTACAATATAAATTATTTTTCTGAACTAGTTTAGGATAGATATTGATTTTTTTTTTTTTTTTTTTTTTTTTTTTTTTTTTTTTTTTTTTTTTTTTTTTTTTTTTTTTTTTTTTTTTTTTTTTTTTTTTTTTTTTTTTTTTTTTTTTTTTTTTTTTTTTTTTTTTTTTTTTTTTTTTTAAGACACAGCAATGCATTTAAAATGCATATTTATGGGTTACCACATTTCTGATAAAAACATTTTTTTTTCAAATCTACACTACCAATTAGTAAGCATTGCCATACGGAACTTTACAATCCTATAAACTGGGACTGGTCTTTAATTTTGTTGAATAAGTTATTGCCAGATAATGTTAATAGTGACTGAAAACTTAAATGTTTTAGGTTAATCATTTCTGCTACCGTCTGAACCTCTTCATCAATCAACTTTTTTCTTCTTTTATATTGACATCTCCTTTACCATTTTGTTAATAATTCCAATTTAGAATGATTTCTACCGTTTAGTCTATGTCTTTCCTAAATAGAGTAACATCGGTGCTCAACAGAGTAATACGGGATGGAGTAATGGAAAGAAAACATAGTACTCGGCCGGTATTAAGAGTTTTTAGAATAAACATTGAGTTCGATTTTATTTTTTTTTTTTTGATATTTGATATTCACAACTGTATTCATTATATACAACAAGTAAAATTGATGAAAATTATTATAATGACATTTCAATAGCATGTAAATGACAATTCACTAGTAGCGCCTAAATAAAATATCTACACGTGAAAACCATCTTCTTTTTACATACCTCGGAGGAGAATCGGGAATTGAGTGTGAGGCAAGTTGGGAGACTAGTGGATTCGAATGGATATGGAGTATACAATGAAATCATAGGTATCTGCTTTGGGCCCTTTCAGCAACATCCGAAACATTAAGATCTTTATGGATAAGTTTCTTTATTACATAATAAGGAGCATTAATGATTTTGCGAAGGATTTTGGATTGTAAGGATTGCATATGATCAGAATAGGAAGGTTTAGTGGAGCCCCAAATCTCTACTACGTATGTCCAAATGGTCTAATTACTGTCATGTTTATGAGTGTTTTGTAATTTATTGTGAGCTTTAAACAATTTAGAAAATGTTGCTGTTGTCAGAAACGACGAGCTGTTTCTTGGATTTGAATTCTGGTATGTGGATTTTAAGTTAGGCGTTTGTCCAGATGGAGTCCTCGGTTTCGAATATGTCTATATGAACTTGGATTTTTAAAATTCTTATAATATTAAACTTATTAAACTAAATGTATACAAATATAGTATACTTATAAATTTTCTGATTTCGGCCCAGGGAAGGCAATACACTAATATTGTATTTTATAACTAGAAAGAAAGTTTAACATTGAAGTTTTATAATAACTTTGCTGAATATTTAATGATTTTCTCTAGTTGGGTAATGTCTATGAAGTACGAATATTTCTATTTTGTGGACAGCGCACTCACACAAAGGAGCTTATAAATCGAACTTATCTTATCTGTCAGGGGAGACCTTCACTCCCTGCAATCGATTTCTAGTAATCCTTCTGTTAAGAGTGTATCCAGTCTAAAAATAAAAATATTTTGAAAAAGATATATTTATTTATACAGCGGCCATAACATTTAGTACAAAAAAAAAAAAGTATCTAAATGTACTGAATTACTTTCGATAGACTAATAAACAATGATGTATATTACGCACTGGTGTGAAGTAACAATATTTAGGAAATTTGATTAAAAGTAATTATAAGTCATCTGTATATACAACAGATTTCACTTGTTGAGTAATAAGATATATATTATTCCATTATACTGAATTTAGGCTCATTGTAGACTTATTATTAATATGAAATTTTCAATGCTAATATAGCACAATGCAATAACAATAAAATAAAAAGTATAATTAAAAATAATAATACAAAAACTGATAAAATTAATACAAATATTAACATTATAAAATGAACTGCATATACTGTAATAAAAATTATGTAAGAGAAACATAGCATAATTTAAAAATAAAAACCCAAAAAGTTTATGGCCGTGCTGCTATTACCTGAACCGCTGATATTTACCGAATATAACTTCCGCAGTTCCACGCTATTACGCCTTCTCAATTCTCCCATTTCTCCGTCCTTTATTTGGGCCAAATAGTCTACCTAGTACTTTATTTTCAAAAACATTAGTGCGTTGTTGCTCTCTTAACGCAAGCGGCCTGATTTTGGATCCATAGAGAACTTCTGGTAGTATAATAATTAGTTATCCTAATTTTATAATCTCTGGAGAGAAATCGCGAGAAATGGAGAGAAAGTTTAACAAAAATAATATATAGTTTTTGTTTATGGTCAACCAATGTATCATATATAATATGGGATGTAGTTGTGATTTGCACAATGCACAAATAATTAATTTTGAGGGAAAAAATTAAATAGAAATATAATGGAAGAAATTCATACAAACAAAATTATTTGAAATTCTGTTGACTGAAAAACATAAACTTCTAAATTTCCAACTCATTATTCAATGATTATAAGCAAATAAAAATTATGATAATGGAATGCATTAATCAAATAGTAGTAGTAATTAATGAAAAGGAAATGTAAATATTCCAAATAATCAAAACACATAATCCGATATTGGTAATGACGTTTTATTTTAAGATAAACAACTGATAATACTTTATTTTTCATGATTCATAATTGCAATAGCCCTTAAATCACTGATGTTTGGTCAAAAGGG
Organism: Euschistus heros; assembly: GCA_003667255.2. NCBI lineage: Eukaryota > Metazoa > Arthropoda > Insecta > Hemiptera > Pentatomidae > Euschistus > Euschistus heros. The sequence goes on along the minus strand of RCWM02000694.1, from coordinate 354,045 downwards.
CTTAATTCTTGGAATGTAAAGTTTAGAAGTTGATTTTCCAAAGGTTTGAAAGCTCAGTTAAATCCTGCCTTAGTATTTATTTATTAATGAATCACTATGTTGCGTCATAAGAGACTGTTCAGTATAGTTAAATAAAAACTGAAACAAAATATTATTGAATTATTAATTTTCATAAAATTTATGATGTGTGTTCCCTTTAGGCGAAAGGGAATAGGATAATAATTGTTTTTATATTTTAAATACGGGATTGGTTCCTCATTTACTAAATTAACCCACCTTTGGTGGATATAGGGCCGTAATATTCAATTGAAATGTATTTTTTCGGAATGGGTTTTTCCTTTGGGGGTGTTAAGTACACACATAATAATAGGATTTTATTTTAGACTTGATAATCAATGTTTAACATTGGAAACTACCCTTTGCGTAAAGGATCTGACTAGAAGTGGAAAATAATTCATCAGTCTTAATTGGATCAATACATTTTTATACCTTCATACCTGCCTCAAACGATTCTACTTAATTGTTTCTAGTGGTCTTTTTTATTTATGTTTATATTCATTTTTTTTTTTTTTTTTTTTTTTTTTTTTTTTTTTTTTTTTTTTTTTTTTTTTTTTTTTTTTTTTTTTTTTTTTTTTTTTTTTTTTTTTTTTTTTTTTTTTTTTTTTTTTTTTTTTTTTCTCCATTCTATTTCAGTTCTTTCTTTTAGTATTCGTATTTTAGCTTGTTTTCAATTTTCTTCTACAGCATTTATCAATGTATTACATGGCTCTAAATGTATTTACTTTTTAAAATTTCCTATTTCATAAGGCCACAATATATATTCCCGACAAAACCCAGAGAAGGCTAAAAAGGAGCTGGATGAGAGACCTATGGTTAAATAATAAAAAAATTAAATTCAAGACAAGAGGAAGCTGTCTGCGGTTCTGCTCTCCCTCATGCCTTTCGTGCAATTTTCTTTCACACAACAGGTTCACTAATTGCCTGTATTGTAATAGACAGCTTTGAATGAAGATATAAAGTAATATACATATATATATATATATATATATATATATATATATATATATATATATATTTATACATATATTTGATAATTTATGTTTCTATTTTTATTTATATTTAATAGGTATCGTTTTCTAATTAATTTAATTCATGTTGAATATAATATATTATAACAAACCAATTTTGTTAATCTCTTGTTTCTTATTTTGTTTTCTGTTTTTTAAATTGTAAATATACTAGTTACATAGTTATCGAATCTGCTTATTGTCATATGTCGAGTGACAAGTATGAATTAAAATATAAAAAAGCTATAAAACGACATAATTATCATTCCACATAACATTTTCATTTATTGTTTTTTAGCATAAATATAGTTTTAAATTATGTTTATCTTTCACTTTTTTAATATTCTATTTTCTTAGTTTGTATCTTGCATATCTCTTTAGTAATCCAGATGGTGGTGATAATTGTATAGCTGAAACGTCAGTATAAATTAAATTAAAAATTATTTTGTATAGTTTGAGTTTCATTATTTCTTTATTTTATTATTTTTCACTTTATGTATTGTATTATATATTATCAGTTTCATCATTTTTTTATTGTTTTCATTTTTTTTTATTTATTTCATAATGTACATATTAATCCATAAAGTCCTGCATATTACTTATTGCCATCTTTGAGGCAGATATTAATATTTTCTCAATAAAATATTGATTAAAAAGAATAATATTAAAACTAAATAATTAAAAACCATATATAATTTAATAAGTTTTGTTAAAAATCATACAACCACTATCAACCAGAAAAATAGCTGAATTAATATGCTACAAACATAAATTAAAATATAAGGGACTTGATGGCCGAGCGAGTTGGGACCAGGATATCAGGACCCACGAAATGATTCTCTTTACCTTCCCACCTTGGATAGAATAGGTTGGTAACCTATATGATAACCCGTCCTTCCTGCCGTTTGAGCCCCAATAAACCAACAAATAAATTATAATAAAACAAAACTTAAAAATGTGAACTTATTAGAATATTTTATGCTTGACACATCGTTATGGAACATCTCTCATTTGCCCAATGTAGTAATCCTTTATCTGTTCGCTTCTAGAATACCTAATTATCAAACATTACCAAATTTACAGAATTAGTGAATAAGAAATGGATATTACGTGCCAATGAAGGACATAGTTAATCGATCACTGTGTTTAAATACATATCGACCACTAATTGTACCTCAGAACCAGAAGAGCCTAAGTCTAAATTTTTAAAAATTTTCAGATTATTTCACCATTCATTGTATGTATAATTTTATATTACATTAAGCCATTACTACTTAATTCCCTTGAATAATCGCCTTTACTATTTTCTAAGGGTTGTAAGAACGTCCTTACCTTGCCTTGAGCCAGACAAACGTAAGTACACTTACATTATTCTTCTGAAAAGTCAGCCTAGTGTGACTTACGCTTTTCTGGTTCTAAGGTACAGTATAGTTATATCATATTGTGTTGCAACATACATACATACATGCCAGGATGCTTTCTTGGGGTACTTAACCTTAATTGATGCAAATGTCACATAAATTAGTAATAATATTATTCCCATAAAATCTATCCTAAGATTACTTACATTGTGTGGAATAGACAAAGAATAGATATATAAAAATACCTGAAAATAAAAAAAATATAATTACTAACCCATAATGTTAATGAAGATACTATAGCAAAGGCAATTAATAGTTTGGAGGAACAGGTGGATAAAATAAGAAATCTGTTTTTGAAAAACGTTAAAATCTCAATCCGAAAAAAAAAAATAAATAAATCATACATACTCTGTTTAAATTGGATAATGGTTCAGTCATTTTCCTTTTACTTTTAATGGAGAAAACTATTCTAATCCTATTTGTAAATTGCCTAAGCTGTTTTTGTTGAATAGTTACATTGTTGCTTCGGATCATTAATTCAGTAACTTGGTGATGAAACATTAAAAAAAAGATTAATGTTTTAAAAGGTGCTGGATATTGACTTTGCAAACTAGAAAGTAACCGGTTATATTTTAAATAACAGAACATAAAGTTTCTGCCCTCACCTAGACTCGAACTCGGTCCCGGGAGCTTAGTAGTAACTGTAACTTAAGTTGTTCCTAGGCTTTTGGTCAACCATGGTTTTGTAATTATAGTTCAGTGAACAACGTTTTAAGAATATATATATATATATATTTATATATATATATATATATATATATATATATATATATATATATTGAAAGTACATTGATGATTATAGTTACAGATATTTTTTATTTTGTTATAAGCTAGATTTTGAGGATTCCATATTAATAACCTTTACATTTATGATCGCAACCTTAGAACCTTAGGCATAGAGTTTCAAAACCAATTTTAAGATTTTTTTTTTTTTTTGTAATACATAGTTGTTTTACTAGATTATCTTTAGCAGGATGGTTTTCTCCCAAAAGCAGATCTAAAATAAAAAGCCTCTTCCTAATCCAGCAGAACTTTATCTTTATTGAACATTTGTGAAAACTTTTCAAAAATTGATTTGGCTGGATTTGGATTCTCCTCATTTATTATTTATTTTATAACTTAACTTTAACAAGAGTACTTAAATATACAATACACTTTATTATCTTGTGTTATTATTTTTATTATTGCTACTGAAATACTTGATTAAAATAACTAGTAGACTAAAAACAAAACTGGTTTGCTTATCCTCAATGGTTATCACAGGAACGAGTGTGTGTTTGGAAGAGTTTTGAGCAAGTGGATATCTGTTTATAAATACTTCGGGTTGAGTGAGCTTAAAATAGTGATGCACTGTTAATTTAAAACAGATGTAGAGGTTGAAATGTTTGTTATGTTGGATTAGCCAAACAGGTTTAATTTAGTTCCATGGAAGTCCCTTCCGAAAAGAAAACGTCTGTACTCAATCGAGACTCTTGTTTATTATTACTAACATTCAGCATCCTCAAATAAGCTGCACCGTTATAACATAAGTTGTATTTTTATAATAGTCTTATTATTATAAATATTATTTACAAAATTATTATAAGTAATAATAAAATTATTACTGATTGTTTTATTAGTTATGTTCATTCAAAATAAAAAATATTAAAAAAAAACAAACAAACAATATAATGTCATTTTATTAGCAATAGAGTTTGAGGATTGGTTAAAGAAGAAGAAAAAATAATTGAGATTCTTTTCAGGGCTGTCTTCCCAAAGTTAACAGGAAAGTGGTGATGGCGATGATCATGAATATGATAAAAACCATATAACAAAAAAAAATCAAATCCTGTAATCTGTCATGATATATATTTCTCATATTACTTAACTCTATCTTATTTCTTTAAATAGAACTAAAAATTTTCTTAAAACGATTTTGATAACCAATATCCAGAAAGACTCTAAAAGTCACCTTAGCTGATAATAGCTATGTGTACAGTCAGTGACAGTCATACTGATTAAATATGAGATTCTACGGTGTTTTTTTCACTTCCAAAATGTATTTTTCAATTTTATTAAAAATACACACACCCATATTTAAAAAAGACTTATTTCATATCAAGAAAATAATAGAAAACCAACTCGCAGTTTGTGTTTGAAATTAGTTTTAAGTACTGAATGATGCAACTCAAACACTTCTGATTTGATTTCATGTGACGTAGAATTAAACTTGAAGTTAGATTTCCCGTACAATAATGAAGATATAATTTACAGGATTACCCACCAATCTTAGAATCTCAATCTGCTCTAAATAAATATTAAAAAAAGAATATTATCAAGTCTGGAATCAACCTAGAAGAAGCTCGACAGATAATAAAAGACAATTTTCGGGAACACCTTATTTATTTTAATGGCATGGTCAAATTAATTTAAATATCGTCCTATAAAAGAAGCTTTTGTAAATTCACTGATAATAAAGAAGGTCTAAGAGGCATGCTTGTCGAAGCAAAAAAAACAACATATATATTTTAAATTAAAGATTACAAAGTTGCTGAAATCTATAGAAAATTCTTCAAATGCAGGCAATAGCACAAACAGGTAGAAATAGAATTGCAACAGGCTTTATAAACATTATGAATATTTGAAAGTTCTTATAGCTGAAGGGCTTGGAGACCTATTTTAGGTAAGCAATAACAAACGTAACTTCAGGTAGAAGTTCTAAAATGACAAGTATATAACACTTTGATAACTCAAAAACAATCAGTATTTTACAGTATTAGTAACTTCTTAACTAATTAAGTATTTTTTTCTTCAGAAAAACCTAGTTGTAAAATAATTTAAAACGTTTCCCCCAACCGAAATGTGTAAACGATCCATCTATCCACTAAATGACCCAACTTAAGACAGCGGCTATTACCAGTAGGTAATGCCTAAGGTACTAATGTCCATTTACTACCTAACGCTATAAAATCTGCATAATTTGCATATTTCCTCCTAGTGAATTGAGCATTTCATTATGTTACTGCAATTTAATTCATGGGGAGCCTAACTAATGGATGGATCCCTTGTTCCAACACTAAATATGCTCCTTGTCAGGAACAAAGACATTTAGAGGAGGTGCCCTTTTAGCCTCAATTTAGAGCCAGATTCACAATGTTTCACACCTAACTGCTACCACTCCCCAACTTCTGAATTACAACTTTACTCTATTGTTTCTAATTTAATTTTGTAGTTTTTATTTTATTTTTTAACCGACTTCAAAAAGGAGATACTCAATTCGACTGTCATTTTTATTATTATTATTTTTTTCTTTTTGCTACGCAATTATTTCTTCAATTATTAATCGATTTTGATGATTCTTTTTTTTTTATCGGTAGGTCATACTTCAGAGGTGGCCCAATAAAACAATTATTGAAATCAACTAAGCGCATTTTAAGCAAAATTAACAAAAACAATTAATAAGAAAAAATAACACAACTTTTCAGTTCACGTTTGTACATGTAGGTTTAATCTTAAAGTCGTTATTTGTTTTTGTTTTGTTTTTTCTATAAATTAACTTTTTGATACACTGTAAATATAGATATATCTTATGCAGAATTTATTTATTTATTTATTTACTTCCTGGTTGATAACTATTACTATAATTCATTGTACAGGTGTGGTTGTTTTAAAAATCTAATAATGTGGTTGTGGAGATACGAGTTGTTTTCGAGCAATGTTGAAATGCCTTTATTCATCAGACCGTTCTCTTTTCTTTGCTTTTAGGACTTTTGGCATTCAACAAGAATTTGTTCTATCGTCAGGTTTACCTGACATTCGTTGCATTTTGGGGGTTGTTTGTCTTCGAATAAGTAATGGTGGTATAATTTTGAATGTACAATTCTTAGTCTTGTAAAGATGACTTGTTCCGGTTCTTCTTTCCATGGTCCTGGAAATGGTCTATTTTTTAAAAGTTTTTTATTGTAGTCGGTTCTTAGCCATCTTTTATGCCAAACTATATTGATTTGATGTTTTTGGAATGATTTGAGATCTCATAAAGGGGTAGGGATTAAGGGTAATGGAAAGAAGGAACACGCTTCTTTGGCCGCTAAATCCTCTTGTCCATTACCTTCTTTTTCTGAATGCCCCGGAACCCACATAAAGCTAATAATTTCGAATTTCAAAATGGAATCAAGTAAGGTGGATATTAGAGATATTATGTTTTTTTTTACATTATGGTTTTTGTTGCTAATGCTTGTGAAAGCCGAAAGTGAGTCAGAACAGATTAAGTATTCTTTTTGGTCCTTGTCCAGTGTTATGTGTGTTCTAGCGCTAGTATAATAGCATACAATTCTGCAGAAAAAAATAGAAAAGACAGATGGTGATGAGTAGCGTATTACTTCTGACCATATAATCACTGAGCAACCCACACCTTCATCAGTTTTTGATCCGTTAGTTAATATAAGCTGCGTATTTACATAACTCGAAATTGCCTCTTTAAAGAAGTGCATTAACGAAGTCTGACTTTATAAATTTTTTAAACTAAAATTAATATATTATTTATAATAAACAAAACAAGTGTTGCTTTAAGAAAAATAAGAAGCCTTTACCTCTCATAATTGCGTAATAATTAGCAATAAGTTCTTCTTTCTATTTTTTTCTTATTTCATTTATTAGAAGAAAAATTATAGTGTTCCAGACAGAATGAATGACTAAATACGTCTTGGAACATATTCAATCCTCATGGTGCATGTCATCGAACTCATGAGCTAAGTATTGTAAAACTGCTTATGAGGTAGTTTGGTTTAAGACGGTACATTTTATTTTAATACTTGGAATAAAAAAAAATGACTGTCGGTCTCTGGGTTCGGCTGCCAACAGTCTATAGTGTTTTACTAGATTTTTTTTTTCTTGTTTATTGATATTTACAACTGTACAAAAACATATACATCAAGTAAATGTGTTGATAGTGAATACAATGGCATGTTTATAACTTGTGAAGAACTACTCAGTAGTAGCACTTCAATAAAAATCTACACTAAAAGGTCTTTAAGCCATCTTCTTTTCAGACGCCTCGAAGGAATGGAGTGGGAAGCAAGTTGTGAGACTAGTGTATTGGAGTGGTTATGGAGCTTACTATGGAAGGATAGGTATCTCCTCTGGGCTATATCAGAAACATAAGGAACATTAAGATCTTTATGGATAAGTTTATTGGTCACAAAGTAAGGAGCATTGAGGATTTTTCGAAGGATTTTGGATTGTAAGGATTGGATACGAGATGAATTGGATGGTTTAGTAGAGCCCCAAAGCTCAACTCCGTACGTCCAAATAGGTCTAATCACGGCCATGTAAATGAGTCTTTTAAAATTAATTGGGAGCTTTAATCGCTTGTCTAGTAAATGTTGAAATAATCTGTAACGACGAGCAGTTTCTATTCGTTTTAGTCTTGTTTACTGGATTTGAAAATAGAAGTAGTTACAATTTTCGAAATCGAGGCGATATAGGACTTCAGGGATACAGGTTCTCACCTATGGATTATATTACTGCGCTCTAACTAAAGCTCAACTACATTTCATCCCCGAACTGAACGCTAGAAACTGAGGCAGATATTTTGGGATGATAATAAATCGTCAACCCTCTTAAAGTAGGCTTCGATGAGCAGGCAAGCTGATAAAAATGTCGGGAAAACAGATTTTGAGGAGGAAATTTGAGAAGTAAATTTATAGAAGAACCAGAATTTGAGATGGACCTAGGGCTGATGTGACTGACGATGCTAACAAAGGACGAATCCATAAAGTTACTCAATATTCGACCACATCTTATGTTCAGACGAAACCTAGCAATAAATTATTCAGCCAAACTACGAATATATCTCGAAACATCACATACATCCCACAAATATACTTTTAGCTCTAGTAATTCCCAGATATTGCTAAAAAAAAAAATTGATTTGTAATTCATAGGCCGAAGGAATGTCAGAAGTAATTAGACTGATAACAAATATAACTGAGAACTTCTATACTTCTAAATTACCACTATGGATCTTTTAGAAAGCAACATTCTATACAGTATTATCAAAATACAACATATAATCTATTCTACCAACACAGTACAAAATATTATTTGAAGAATACCTAACAAAATATAACCAATATGTTACATACCAGTACTTAATATGTCGCCGTAACATCTTACGATATCTGTAAGTATATGTTATTGATTTTGTGTGGTGTATACACCACAGAATTAAATCCATCAATTATTTATGTATAATATTACAGATAACATAATTATTATCATCCACTTTTTTAGAGAGTAAAAGGTATGTATTCGGGCAATAATAATGTCTTAGTTATTACGAGATACTTAACAAAGATTCAGAGGCCCGGTAAGAATATACATATATATGATGAGAGATAAAACAGCTCGAGGGGCTTTACTATTACCTGGTAGAGGGCGAGTTATGGTAAATAAAGCTGAAATAAACCGTCCTCTCGAAGCTTAAATAATACAAGAGTGGTATCCCACGTGGGATTAAAGTCCTCCTAACAAGCTGAAGAAAATAAAAATACCGTCTAGCTCTGGAGTATCTCAACTCGTAATTTTTGAGAAGAAATAGCCTCGACCCTTTTGAAAATATATCTCATAAAAACAACACATGGATGCTTACAATTAGTAGTATTAATGGGACAAGTACACAAATGTCCTCAATCTAACCGCTTCCTCACAATCGAATATATATCGTCGCTTAGGCAATTTTATGCTTTAAGTCATTTTCAACTTAACAGAAGACACATAAAACTAAAAAATTGAGCGAAAAACTGGTTTACTGCTTTAATTTATTCGATCGTTTTTTTTTCAAAACGTGATCTTAGAAAATTTTACGTAAACGATATAGTCTAACTAATTTTGGCCGACAACTGGCATAGAGTTGATGTGGCATATGTGATAGTTTTTTTTTGCTAGAAAAATATTGAAGAAAAATATTCTGCTTGGTATCTTCCTGGCTCTTGGAGAGATTAAATTAAAAATAAAAATAATCATAAATTTACTATCGGAAAAAAATTAAATAAAAAATAGAGATTATTTATTATAGTTTGTATTATTTATTGACAAGCGTTGATAACCAACAGGCTTTACGTATATAAAAATTTCAAATTAATCAACCATCAACTTCTTTAGCTGTCCTGGTCCTTTAAGGATTGCTTAGCTGGCGAATAATAGGCAGAAGTTTTCAATAAGCTAAACAAATAGCGAATTGACTCCGAAAAAAATTCAATTGAGATTTAAATGTTAAATTAAACTAACTTCGATTGATGTTTCTATGATAAAAACCGAGTGTTCATTCAAATTTGAACATCAAATCTAATTAACTTTCGATTATGAGGTTGAATGTTTACTTAACCTGGATTAGTAAAAGATTTTATTGAGACATCAAATGTTGAATAAATCTAACTTCAACTGATGGTTCGATGATAAAACCGAGTGCTTATTCGAATTTGAACATCAAGTCGGATGAAATTACGATTACAAGTTTGAATGTTCGATTGAACTGATTTAGAAAAATATTCCATCGGGACATCAACTGTTTGAGTACATTAGAGTGAGGCATTAAAGAATGCATTCATAAAAATATTTCACTTCAGTTTGTTTGTTTACTATTACCTGAACCCCTGATGAAGACTTGCAATACAAGTCGAAACGTTGGCTTTAACAATTAAAATAAAATAACAATTTTATTTTGATCTGCTGAGTATCTATGACTGCCTACCCTAACTATCTACATCTCCTATACATCACAGTCAACTATGCCTTATGAATAAAAATATTTTGTAATAATTTTTAAATATGGTTGGTAAAATGCCATCTAGTACTTAACCCTAATACTAACTTGGCTATTTAAATTACACAGAAGTACAAGAAGCTTGAAATCCTTGGATTTGAGAGGGACTAGTGTAACTTCATCAATGTGGGCTTGTAATCCTTCTAATGCTTATCTCACTACGCTCTCTAACGAGGGGTTACGATATTCAATGCATTGTGGGTATAATGAGAATACCGGCCAGAGAAAAACCTGGTTTAATAGTGATTTAGCAGTATTATCACATCGCACATGCATTTCAAATGTGGCTGAAATCGAAAATCTGCTTTAAAAAAAAATGTAAAATCGCACAGTTTTGTATTAAAAAGCGAAAGTTTACCTGAATTATCTTTTAATTGAAGAGCTATGTTGAATGGCTGAAGGATAGAAATAAAAGGATTTAGAGTGGGATTAGTCATAAAAATTTAGGCAATGCTTGATAATTATCGCAGTGGAAATGTTTGTTAATCTTCTCTGATCCTATCCCATCTTATCTACCCTCTTCTGCTGACCCAACCCTAGCATAGTCTTGAACGAAGAATCCTAAGGCAAACAGAACGGTAGAAAAACGTGTTTTGTAACTCAAGAATATGTGAGCACACCCACGAATGTTTTTAAATATTTTATTTTAAATTATTCGTTGTAAAATTTGTAATTTAGTGGTTATTTAAAGTAACATACAAATTGAATTTACACTTGATTGAAACTAGCACTGAAAATAAACGCACTTGTATGTATGAGATACGCGCGACCTCTAATTATTGTATCAATTCATCTATTTACGTTTGTATTTCTTATACAAACTTATTTTTTAATCACACGAAAGAAATCAAGAATCACCCGTTTCAGTTGTGGGATATGTTTATTTGTTTAAGGCATCTAAATAATGTTATGTAGTTTTTAAGTATAATTTTGTATAGCTTATCATTTATGTAATGGAATTTTGTTGTTTTTTTCAAGTTGCTTCAGGAACTGTGATAAAAAAAAAAACCTGTGTAATGATACCAAACAGCTTTTTTTTTAAATGAATTGTTTATAATAATTGTTTTATTTTTTTTAAAACCCATGAGCCATACTAAATTTCAAACATGTCATAAAATAGGTACAGCGATGAAAAAGCCATATATGCTTATTTTATACAAGTGGTATAACAAAAGACATACAAGACTGATAATCGGAAAAAAGAAATGTAATTTTACTATTTTTCAATTTTCTATCTGATATGTTTTTTTAGTACTTTATTCTGTTTTTAATTTACAGATTTTTGAGTTTTGTCACTTCTGAAATACATGTGCGATATGGCATTTAATAACCTATATTTAAAACCAAATGGTTATTAGTTTGTGTACTAAATATTATTTTTGTCATAGAATAGCCATTGAAGGATAGATCTATCCGATCTAACGATATATGTTTGGTGGCCGAATATCCTCTTAGCGGCCTTCTCAACAAACTGTTGTCCTTTTAATAATTAACTAAATTTTTAGATTTAAAAAATTGGTATTTTAACATAAAAACATTAAATAAAATGCCTCGTAAGGGAAAATATTCTGAAGACATATTAGCACCAGTAAAGATAGCTCATTTAGTCAATACTGTTTGAAAAATTTTAGGGCTCCATTCGAAACTGAACTATGTCAATAATATTTCTAGGTTATGTTACATTTTATGCAAAAATAATATATGAAGCAATATGATTATTTAATATGGTCACCATATTGTAAAAATAACTTGAATATATACCTACTTAAATTTCAATAATAATATATATATATATATATATATATATATATATATATATATATATATATATATATATATATATATATATATATATATAATCATCTTAATAACATTAGTACGATGAAGTCTATCCCCAAAACCTTGGATACGGCAATATTGTGTAACTTTCTTTAAGATATGCTCATTTTGTTAACTTAAAGAAGTTCAGAAAAAAATGTTTCAGCATTGTAGCATTGAAACACCAATATTTATTGTTATTCCGAAAATATTTATTTATTCCGGAAAGAATGAATGAATGTCAAAGAAAGCGGGGAGTAGGATGAGCGAGAAACTTAAGAAGTAAAAAAACTCCCCGACTAGAGTAATATAGCTCCTAAACGGTGGGTTATAGCGACAAATGTTATTTAACAAAAATATTTAACATTAACTTTCTAATAAAAAATCTCTGCAAATTTTTAAAAGAGTTAGAATGTGTCAAAATGTTAAATTTCCGAGGGTGAAAAAACGTTACAAACAAAAACTGTAGACAGCCAGTCAAAAGACATATAAAACCATATTTTCCGTTTATTGATTCTTAAACGAATAAAAACAATCACGAAGAAAAGTCAATGAATTCCGTTGCCTAAAACATCATCATGTATTTTAAAAACTAACAAAAACATAAATGGGGTATTAAATAGAATATTTTTACTCTCTATTTAACAGAAATAACGATAAATTCATTTTCAATTGCTATGAATATTTCATAACAGATTGAAAAATAAATCGTAATACAGAGAACTGCATGATAAAATTCAGAATTCAGAATACATGTCATAACGATAAATGTTATATAACAAAAAACATTTAACATTAACTTTCTAATAAAAAAATCTCCGCAAATTTTCAAAAGAGTTGGGGCTTGTAAAAATGTTATATGCCTGAGGGTGAAAACCCGTTATAAAAAAATAAAAAATAGAGCCTCGGCCAAAATACCTGCCAATTATTAATCTATAATACTCCAAAATGAGAAGAAATAAATAATTTAATAATGGAATCTAGTATTTTTAACTAAAATTTCCATAAAAAGCTAGTATTAAAAAAAGCTAGTATTAGAAACATTACAACCATGGTTAAAGTTTCATATATATATTAAACGTTAATTAATTTATAATGGTAGCATTATCGTGGCATTAATTTAATATTCAGAATAATCCTAATTACCTACCATTGCAATTTATTACTCTTGATAAATTTAAATTCATTGAGTCATTATTTTAAACAATAACTGAATATAGATAAAGTAAAATAGGGAGTTTTGAATAGAAATAACCATTCACTTCTTTGTTATTTTGATAGTTATTCAGTAATATATTCTGAATTTTATCATCCAGTTCTCTGTGTTACGATTTATTTTTCAACCTGTTATGAGATACTGATAGCAGTTAAAAATGAATTAATCGTTATTTCTGTCAAATCGACAGTGAAAATATTCTATATAAGTTGTTGTTAGTTTTTAAAATACTTGATAAGGTTTTAGGCAACGGAATTCTTTAACTTTTCTTCTTGATTGTTTTTATTCGTTTAAGAATCAATGAACGGATAATATGGTTTTATATGCCTTTAGGCTGGTGGTCTACAGTTTTTATTTGTAATGATTTTTCTTCTCAAAAATATAATATTTTGAAACGCTCTAGCTCTGTAGGTATTACTCAGATCGAAATTTTTTGTATATTTTCTTATCAGAAATTCAATGGAAAATATTTTTCTTTTATGAAATCGGTCCCTAGGACAATTCATTCAGGAGCTATATTGGTGTGAATGAAAAAAAAATCGCGTTTGAAACTACTATTTTCTCTTAACTTTGTTTATATTAAATAATCATACATTGTTAATGTACTTTAATTATTCATTTAAGTAATTTGATCCTTTTAATAGGAAAATGTAAATTGGGAATAGTAGTCGATTACAGATAGACATATCCATGGTATATTATTTTTTATTTAGTCAGAACTTTCATGTAAAACTTTAAATTAATTTAATTTAAATTTAAATTTAATCAATTTTAATTATATCAATATTTATATTATATTAATATTTTATCAATATATATTATCAATATACTAAAAAGAATGTTTTTTTTATTTTTGAATACAATAAGATTAAAAAAATTAAATCTACACATCTCTAATGAGATTATTTAAAAAAACTATACTGTAAATATATAATTTATTCATTTTTTTGTTGCTCATTTTCATACCATTACTTCAAAAATAACTTTCATTACGACGATGTAAGCTAATTTTTATATATTATCTATGCAAGATCTGCCTCTTTATATTATCGATATGTAGGAAAAAGAATAACCTAAAAAGTATTTAAGAAAAATTCATTAATAAAAAGGTAGTATTAATTCTGAAAATTTCTAAACATAATTATAGTTTCACTTTAGCTCATATCAAATGTTTATAAAATAAAATAAACAATGTCTTTCATTATATGATAATCAGAAAATAAAGTTTGACATTTATTTAAAATTTAAAAATATATTATTTATTTGTATTTTTCACTACTTCTACAATCAAAAAAATTGATACCAACGAATAGGGGAAATATCTGATACTTATCAAAAAAGTTTGATCATTTTTTTATTCATTTCGAAATTGCAGTTGGAATACAACTCGTTGATATATCATTACTCAATAATTCAAATCCAGATTAGAATTGTTATTATTGATTTGACATTTTATAATTGCTATGTTAATTATTCATTCTCTTAGAGGTGAACACAACTATACTTGTCAATTAAAAAGGCATCAGATGTAGAAACTTATAATAATAGTAAACATTTTTTTAAAATGATTTTTTTTCCCCCTCTTTTATGACGTAAATAATCTTCTTCAGATTTTATTTTTGTATGTTTTAGTTCAGAATTAAATCTTGTATGGAAGTTACCTATATATATATATATATATATATATATATATAATATATATATATATATATATATATATTTATAAAGTCAATATAGAAACGAAAAATTACAAACTATTATAAATATGTTTATTATGGATTTGTGTTGCTAGGTTCTGTTCCAGTTCTTAATCTCATAACTTAAAAAAACAAAAAAAAAAAACAATTCATACAAATTTAATTGGTGGTTATAAAATAATTTTACTGTTCAATATTTATTTATCTAATTTAAATTTCCAGATAGAAAAAAATAAATACGTACTTACGATAATGGTAAGAGGATGAGTTTTGGCGGGAGTTGTTCTCACTTTGAGCGGGTGTTTGGGTCAGCGCTGTTTGGACGACGCCAGTGCTGCCAACCCGAACAGCGGTAAAATCCTAAACAGTTCTTCAGCAGTTGCAGTCGTGGTAGATGTTTCGGATTAATTCATAGAATTTTTAACTTAACAAAGCATTTTCAGGCTGATTAGGAAAACAGATATCGAGAATAAAATTTTTTTTTCTGGAAATAATATCAAGCACACCAACAGACGAAAATAAAAGCGGGTCAGTATGGGTAAAAGGAAATAAACAGAGTTTTGGCGGGAGTTGTTCTCACTTTGGCGGGTGTTTGGGTCAGACTGAGCGCTGTTTGGACGACGCCAGTGCTGCCAACCCGAACAGCGGTAAAATCCTAAACAGTTCTTCAGCAGTTGCAGTCGTGGTAGATGTTTCGGATTAATTCATAGAATTTTTAACTTAACAAAGCATTTTCAGGCTGATTAGGAAAACAGATATCGAGAATATACGCACTAAATATTTTTGAATATCTTACGTTATGATTTAACTGTAGGAAAGTAATATAAATATTCCATTCATTCGGATTTTATATTTTAAATTCTCAAATCGATATATATATATATATATATATATATATATATATATATATATATATATATATATATATATATATATATATATATATATATATATATATATATATATATATTTTTAAGTTTATTTTCTATTTTTTTAAGTTAACCTTATTAATAAATCAAATTTTTTTGGCACAATTCCTAATTTATTTATATAGCTTGTTACTACATGTTTCGGGACTTTAGTTTCTCATTTGCTGTGGTTTATGCACATTGTCCACCATCATGATGGGACTAAAGTCTCAAAACATAAAGAAACAAGCTAAATAAATAAATTAGGAGTTGTGCCAAAAAAAATGTATGAGTTAAGAACCAAATCATCTTCTGCAGAAATTGTAATTAGCCTTATTAAACATCTAATAGTAACATCTAACGAAATATATATATATATATATATATATAATATATATATATATAAAGTCACCAAATATAGTTTAAAACAGGACAAAACAATATAAAACGGTAAAGAATTTATTTATTGCAGGGAAAAAAATAATTTACAGAAATCAAAATATTTCTCCTCTTCTCGGATATCACTGTAAAATTATTTTTAAATAAACATAAGAACAAGAAAAGAAAGCGATTTCACATGTTTGAAGTTTAGAATAAACTCCAATTTGCACAATATTTCACACTGCATTCACATTACTTAAAAGAATGGTTCCAACTGCTCTCTGCTATCTAGCCACTAGAGAGGGGTGACCATATCTACACCTGATCCCATTTTTCCTTCTTTTCCTCTATATATATTCGTGTATATAATATTGAGATTTTCTTTTCTAGCCTATTTACCTTCCACCGTTCGTGCCGCTGTATTTTGTACAACGCTCGACTTGTTTTATCTCTCTCTTGCTTCCGGTGAGCTTCCCGGAAAATTGGCTTTGCTACTCCTCTATTTTCCGCCAGTAATTTTCCAATGTGATTGGAAGGTTAGTTTTATGATTGGAAAATGTTTAATCCTCAGTGTTAGACAAAGTGCAAGTGACCGCTCTCGTTTTTGTTTTATTCTCGTAAGTAAGTAAGTAAGATTAATTTGCATTTTTACTTTTGTTTATCTTATTGAATGAAATATTAATTACTCGGCATGTTTTCATTAGGTGGAAACATAAAATTGGATGATATTCCTCGAATTGCGGTAGCCTAGACGAGGAAGAAAAAAACCCGGACAATAAAAATAAAAAAATTGGATTTGAGTGAAGAGGAAATAAAAAATGTTCTAGATCATGATACAGAAACCTACGTTGAGGGTAGTGATAGAGATATCGCGGAGGGGGAGGGGGGAGCAGCCAAAGGATATCTACATTTTTTTTGTGAAAATCATTCCTAAAAAAAAAATTGCTTTGAATAATTTTTTAGAGAAACTAATATTTTAGAACGCAAATTATTATATTTGACTGTAATATCGTAAAAAAGAATTTAACTAGTTATAAACTTGTTTTTAATTATTTCCAATCATTAACTTTATCTCATTTAAGTTTGATTTAATGTTATTTGATTTAATAGATTTAATCTAAAATTTGGACAGAATTCGAAAAAAAACAACTAGGTGTTGTACGTTGTACAACGCGCGACCGCTCGTGTTACGGAAATGGTCGCAATCGGTGGAAGGTTAGTATTTCATCTGATTTAGTTTTAATTACGCTGGTGAATTTAACAGTAAGAAACTATATAGTTATCCCCTCTGGCAAAATAATGTATTATGCAAATATATAAGATTCGTAAGTGATAGTGGTGATGCTAAAGTAATCGTAGATTTTCCGAACATGTCATAACCAGTTCTATCAGCACTTTTTCTGGACTAAATGAATAGTAATTAATTAGTGAGTAGAGTTTTATATTAAAATTTTGAAAATATATTATAATCGACATGTATGTAAGTTTTTTTAATCATGAATTCATAGCGATAGTGAAATAAAATTTTCTTAATTTATTAATTTAACTTTTTAAAAATATATACAAAACAACAAAAAAAATGATAAATATAGCAAATTATTTTTTAATTCTACTTTTAACTGATCCCTCTATGTTATTTTTTTAAAAGCCCATCTAGCGCTTATGTCCAGTTTCTTTGAATACATTTTTTTTTTCTTTTTTTTGTTCCTAATAATTCTTGAGACCAGCCGATATTTTTCCCATTTTCTTTTCCGTCATGGGTTTTTGACTGGTTTTAACTTTTGGTAGTGGCGACCAAGATTTCACCATACCTCTAGAGGTCGACCGATCCAACACATTAAAGTAAAAAATTCCAGCAGAATCTAAGTATTTTTGTACTTCATTAAGACGCAGACTTCGAGCCTTACAGCTTTTAATTATCGAGAACATTTTCTTGGTAAACCTACTGTTGTCCATTCTCAGCAGAACTACAGCAGGTACCCAGTAGTACTCCTGCCGCCTACGTCGCATACTAGTGTTGGCTGCTTCCAATTGTCGGTACAATTAGTGATTTGCCTTTAGCCTGTAGGAGAACTCGCCATGAATTTATCTGAGAATAAGTCTTTTGGCTTTTTCGAGATGATCTAAGGGAACTTTTTTGTTCATTAGTAAGATTTCAGCTGTAAATAAGAACTGGGGCCTTACTACGGTAATATCGAATTTCGGCGTTCTTCGAAATGCACCTCTTATTGTATAGAATTCGAGATAGCTTGTAGGCTGCATTAAGTTTGGTACGTCTTTCTAATATCGAGGTACCGAAATTGGTTGACTCTCTCTATTCTTCCATAAGCGGTTATTAAAGGGGGTTTTCCGGGTTTTCAACTCTCAATGTACTTGGTTTTTGACAAAACTTAAAACTTGCTCAAGATCGCGATGTCGTCTGCGAAGGCCAGACTCAGGATTTAAATTTTACGGTTCCCTGCACTAATGGTTACAGGCTTCATTCAAAGATTATTTAGGCTAAGCTTCCAGATCCTCATGACTTTGTCGAGCACCAGGTTGAACAGAATTGGCGAGAGACCATCTCCCTGCCGCAACCCCAATGTTGATCTAGAAACTCTGAGACAGTTCCCCTCTGAACTTCACCTTGGATGTGGTGTCCTGGAGGGTCTGTTCGAGTTGGGTTCGTGTGTCGTAGTCCACACATTGTTCTTGTTACACTGAAAATAGTGTCTGACGGTCGACCGACCACAGTGACATTTGTGCCCTTACATGTTTCAGTTGGAGAATCCTCCATGGTATTCGCCAATCGTCTCATCACTCAGTTTCTTCAAATTGCCCTGTAGAATAATGGAGGGTACTTTGTATACCACTGACAGAAGTGATATCCCCCGGTAATTGTTGACATCACTTCGGTCGCCTTTCTTGTGCAAAGGGTGTATTACAGCTGTCCGCTATTCGTCAGGTATCCTGCCAGTCTCCCAGCAGTTAACCAGTATGTGTTATATGGCCCCTAAAATTGTATTGCCTCCTGATTTGAGGCCTTCCGCAATAATGCCCTCACGAGGTACCTTGTAGTTCTTTAGACATTTGAGAGGAGTAGTGACTGCAGCGAAGGTGTTATTGTTATGCATCATTTTTTTTTGTAAAAAATATTGTTTTTGTTTTCGCTGTTTATAAGGGTATTTTTTCTTTCCTTAGCTAGATCTCAGTTTTTTTTATTGGTAGCTCTGATAATATTTTAATGTTATTAACAGCCTCTTGTTTATTGTTTTATTACAGAAAAAGGCAGCTTCATGACTCTTCGCAGTGATATTTCTTTTGGAAAAATTTTAAATAATTTTTGAATGATTTTTTCAAGACAGTTTTTTCGAAGAATCCAATAGGTTGACATGATCCTTCAATTATCAAAAAGACCGTATATTCTATGTCGTCAGTCCTATAACTGGAAAAAAGCAGGATTTGTTACTATACACTATTATTCAATCAGTTGAAAGCTACATTTTTTTAAGGTAGTTTTGTAATTTATTTCTGACGATCCTCTGTTCTGAGTGGTAATGGCGGTCATGTCCTAAGTTGTTCCTCTTGAAGCTCATCGTTCATGAACTCGTTCCTTTTCAAACAAGGCAAAATATTCCCATCCGTCATAATTCCTGGAATAAGCTCTAATTGAGCTATCCCGAAGACACGCAAGGTCAGAAGTAAGTAGCGACATTGTGGGTTCGGCTCTGTCGTTATGGCATTATTGATGTTACTATTGAACAATGATAGGGATAGTTAATAACAATAATAGCTCCCTACTTTGCTCAGGGCTATTACCGTATAGCAATCAAAACATTTTTTTTACCTAGGTTTCATGATTCAGTGGATAATTATTGACAAGAAAGAACAAAATCATACAAAATTCTATCAAACTTTGAAATTAAAAATAAATTTCTATTTTAAAATAGTAACTAGGGAATGAATCGAAAAACAATAAAGAATATGTTTTGTTTCTTTTTCTTGGCTAAAAGTATTAAAAAGTATTATATTAATAAAAATAATTTTTAGACAAAAAACAAAACCCACCTTCAAGATTAAGACATATATATATATATATATATATATATATAGATATATATATATATATATATATATATATATATATATATATATATGTATGCCCAAGGAGGGCAGCTTAATCCTACCTTTGCAAGACACTTTCGAATGGCACAAGACAGCGGTGTGGCGGTGATGAAGTAGTGGGGAATCTTTACAATTAACATTTTTTTTTTTTTTTTCGAATTCTGTTTGTTTCGGTTGGCACCGACTCCAAAAATAACTGATCATAAATTGTGAATAGGCATATAAGTATCGATAATTTTGTTGATTTTTATTTAATTCTCTTTGTTTTGAAGCAACTAAAATATTATTTTTTTACTTTTTAGTTCTAAATATATATGTAGGCTTAATCTTGAAGTCGGTTTTGTTTTTTTTTCTAAAAATTATTTTTATTTTTCACTTTTTAGTGGTGAGTGTATTTTTGTTTATACAGTCAATTTTCGATCTTCAAGCTACCCTGAAAAATAGTTCGACTTACTGAACAAAGACTTATCGAGATTATCATTCCAATTATCGTTTCACTTATCTTCATGTAAATGGGAAAATGGAACACAAAATTGGAGTTGAAATCATTACAGTATATTTTCATTAATGGGTATGTGTATGTTGTTTGTACATATGTACATATTAAATCATTACTGAACTGCGTTTTTTTCTGAGGGTGCCTAAAAGTTGACTTACCGCCTTTTTATCAGCGGCGATCTTTTCTTTATTCTTTAGGATGGTTGATAGAGTACTACGCGGAATTCGGAATTCACTAGCAACAAACGCCCAACTTCTTTCTCATTTCTCCACTTTGCAAATCAATTTTAACTTTTCGTTAATTGAAAGAATTTTCAATAGCCACTGTAAAACCACTCGAGTGAATAACTAATTATTAGTGACTGGTGTAACTATGAACTGAAAAGATAAACAATGACGGGAAACAGGAAAACAAATCACACATGAAATTCTTTTAATTTGAGTTCGAGCTATAGAGGCGATGACTTCTAATACTTCGTTTCATAGAGAACTTCTTGTCTCTCTTTTGAACCTTATTTTCAGTTTTTACTTATTTACACAATTTTTCACGTCTTTTGTCTGAAATCGTCTCATTAAGGTGAAATTTAAGTGTAATGTATTTCCGACCATAGATTTTGTTTGACTTATTTAAGAATTCAACTTATCGAATTAAGACACATCGAGAGTTGACTGTATATGTAAATTTTTTTTGTTAATAATTTAGAATTAGTTACCATGGAGATTCTACATTATCATAATTATAAATATGTATGTTTAATGTTTAATATAAAATTGAGTATATAAAATATTTTTATGGGACCACCTCTTAAGTATGCCCTACCGATCTAAAAAAGAATCATCAAAATTGATTCAGAATTGACGGAGTAATCGCCTAACAGACAAAAAAAAAAAAAAAAAAAAAAAAAAAAAGAATACAGGCGAGTTGCGAACCTTTTTTTTGAAGTCGGTTGATAATTAAAATTACGAATTTTTAAATTAATATGATTTATTGCATCACTAATTGTTGGGACAACAAAAACAACACATTAAAAAATCAATCAAGGTATCAATCACAACATACTCACCTTGGTACGTCAGTAATAGAACACTGCATAGCGATTCGAACCAACTGTTCAGGAACATTTTCACACTTTGTTCAAAAGACTTTATGAAAAACATCAAGGACATTAAGACAAACAAATTCAGAACATGGTGACTTTGGATATACCTAAGACAACACGATGAAGGCTCAATGGGAGATGGCTAACAATTGACATGCGAATTTTATATCACATCTGCACATTGTTATGGTTTGAGCGGCAGGTGGGTATATGAGAAATATAATATACCTTATCCAATGCAAGACGTAATGAACGCAAGATGTTATAGATTATAAACCTTATCTATTAAAAAATAGAAATTGCTTGGCAGTTTTTTATTTAATACTGCTTGCTTGTATTTAATTGTATTTTAATAATCCTAATACGGTTCATACGCCCTGGTAAGTAAATAGAGACAAAAACCTCTAAACAAAAATTGAGACCTAAAACCGAGAAATGAAAAAGTCAATTGAGTGGGTATTTTTTTTTGTTTTTTTCTAACAGTATATATATATATATATATATATATATATATATGTATATATATATATATATATATATATATATATATATATATATATATATATATATATGTGCATATATTTTTAAATAAATCTTTATTTTACCTGTCTGTCTAGAGTATTAGAGTTTAGGCTGTATTTTAATATTATCGTATTTTGTGGTAAGTTGAGACAGAATTCGTTTAATCTCTAAATCCCTTGACCCATTTCAAAGTTGCTAAACCTGACCGTGGTTGAAAAAGTCTAACTTCAATTTTCGTGATACTTGGCGCCCTCATTTTCATGCATATAATGTAAATTGAAATGGAGGTATATCCTCTCTCGGCTTTTTCATTCCAACTCATCACGGTTCGAGTATTTTACATTTAGTTACACAGAATATATTATTAATATGAATTATTATTAATCAATATAGCCATTACAAAAAAATTCGTATTATTATAAAAAAAAAAAAAAATTATAAATCTCAAAACAATAAGTTTCAACGCAATTCAACGAACGTAGATGATTAAATGTGCTATTAATAAGAAATAAAAAGAAAAAAAAAACAGAACTCTATAACTCTATTGTATGAAAAAACAATAAAAAATAAAATAAAATGTGCAAATTGGTGTTCATTTCGGACTGTAAACTTTAGAGAAACTGAAACGGTTTCCGTTAATTTTCTTATGTTTATTTAAAAGTAATTTCACAATGGTATCTGGAACGCGGAGATCTTAAGCTACTTTTTGAAGCACACCTTTATTCACGCCCTCTTTTAGATTACATGTGATAATGGTAATTTATCATAGATAGAGTTTGTGTAAATATGGGCACCCTTTCATGGTGTAAATATGGACCCCATTTCCCCGGGAACTTCAATATATCTGGTGTCAAAGATCACAACTTGCACTTTTTGCTATGGAAAGCTCTCTGAAGATACTGCGGGAGAGAAGTGGGTAAAATGTTGCGAAATGTGGGAACTTAGATCGTGCCGGTACTGAAAGAGTTTAATTTTTTTTTCCTGTGAAAAATAAACTCTACCGTTTCGAATTATTTTATCTTTTTTAAACTATTTAGAGTGTTTTTTTTGAAGATGGCCTATATTTACACGCCGATTTTTCAGATGCTATTTTGAATGCTTTTCACAAAACGTTGTTTTGGAAATAAAATAATTGATGTTAATCATCGTTTTGCCTTCTCGCATTTTAGAAACTTGTTTTTTTTTTAATTTCTTTTCCTTATATGGTACCCCGATATAAGGACTGTTTATTTGTATATTCACATGTTCCATGCCTTATAGGCATACTACATTTTAGAAACTTGTTATAGTTGTTAATAAATGACAAAAATCTAGAATTTTTTAAGTTAAAAGTAAGTATAAATCAAATACAAAAGAGGTTGCCCATATTTACACCTTCTGGTCTCTCTTTCTCTATACACAAACACACACACACACACAAACACACACACACACACACACACACACACACACACACACACACACACATATATATTAATATTTCCTTTATATCGTATTTGAATTTAGTTATAAATAATATTTTGAAATAATTTTCCTATTGGAAATTATTGGAAATCTACTGATCTTTTTAACTTTCAAGTATAATGGGCCATTAGTTTGAAATCGTACCACATTTCATGTTTAGAAATTGACGGATTATTTGTCACATCAAATAGTATTTCGTGTAGTTTTGAATGTAGAACATTCATCTTTAGTTCTAAAAACAGCGAAACATTTGAAGAAGTGTAGACTCCTTCAACCCGATATTCCAAGGTGTGAAATATGAGAACACTATTCTTTCTAAAGAAGGGTGGGGGGAGATTACCTATGAACCTAGTTAGGTGAATAGAGTAGGTAATTTATAAAGACCATTTTCAGCAATTACTCCTCAAATATTCTTTTATTATTAATTTACATAGTAACATGTTTTCGGAATTCATTCCCATTATTAGACCGCAATTCACATTATTTTAAGTAATAAATTTTCATTTTACTTTAACAATGTGCACATTTAATGAATATAATTTGCTTCTTTTTTTTTTTTTATTTATTTATTTTTATTATTTTTTTTTTTTTTTCACAGTGTTTACAAACTAGGCCATTCTTTTACTCACTATGTGAATAATTAATAAAATAATATTTGAGGAGTGATTGCTGAAAAAGTGTATTTATAAATATATTATATACTCATTTATTAAATAATTAATAAATTATGTAATCTTATATTATCTTTTTGATCTGTCAGTGTTTTTGTCCCTACTTTATTGTATTTTAATTACCAAATACCGATATGGTTGATAAATAATTTATGAATTTCCGATTGTTACTGGTTATTATTTTCAAATTTCCAGGAAATCACGAACTTTTGACCACCTTCCGTTCAAAGTACGGGATTGCCAGTTTATGCCGGTTTTTAGCTAACCCTATAATCGCCGTCAGTTTGTCTCCATTAATTTGATCAGCTGGTCGCTGGAAAACGGGGGCGTCAACACCACCTCCCACTTCTCTAGTAAAGTACTCGTTACTGCGTCTCGTAACAGTTCCCGCCATATTGCCTTATTGTAACGTCAGTTACAATAACGTAATAATTAGTCTAATTAATTTAGCACTTTCTCTCCTTTCCCTTACTGCTTTGCATATTACAATTTTATTCATCCGTTTATTATATATTCCATATTTTACAAAATGCTTCTGAAGACAAAAAACATCATTTTGCAAACCACAATTATTGGCAAGGAGGGAAACAGTGTTGCTGTTATAACTAGCAGTTGGGCCCAAATAAAAAGCTTTTCTGTTGAGGATATTTTTTATGTTCAGGCTCTTTGCGAGGATTTACCCTACTACTTCAAGCTAAATTTGAAACGGTAAATGAAAAAATCAATGACCTAAATTTAGATCCTATCAAAACAGAATCAAGTAAATACCCAAGCCCCAGCGATTAGCCTTCAATGATATAGCGCGTTAAAATAAATCCAAATATTTCAGGTAAAAAATAGAAAACCCAGTATAACCTCAACACCGGTTGCCACCCCTATTCATTTGGCTCAAAGGTGCTTTCTCCTTACACCTATCAATCATCAATCATGGAAATCTTCGGAAACTGAAAATATTGAAAAAAAAACTCCCAGTTGAACAATCCGTGAGTACAGACCGCATAAACAACTCAAATGTTTTCGGACTATATCAGAAAACATTGACCCTTCTGTTAACACCAATACATGTAATCACCGATTATATAATTTTAACGTCCCAGGAAATACAAATCATTAACCAGGTGATTTTTCAACTTAAATCAAGTTTCAAAATTTAATCCATCGGTAAAATAGGTGGTGTGATACAATTGTCAGTGATTCATCTGATGAAAAGTTTTTTGTTTCTCTTACAGATGAGAATAACTACATCTCATCCTCAAACAGTCACTATTCTTTAGCCAATCAAGATTGTCCAAAATTCCTCACTGTTGAAAATAAAAATAATGAAAAAAACCAGTATACACACATAGTAACCAAGATAGAAGTAAACAAGTAAAATTTCCCGGTTCTCGAAGTCCTATTGAAACTACTTTTTTAAAACCACCAGTTTAGATATCAAAAAGGTCTGTACGATCTAAAATTTCGATGTATGTTAAATTTTCCCCGGTAGGATTTGCTGATGTTTCTTCTCTCACTAATCATGCCCATATTGACTCTAGGAGTCTTACTCCTACTCATCCCACGCAAGCCAAAGTTTTCTGTTTAGGGAACTCAAGATCCCCTCCTCTTGGACCAATTGCCAGGAAACATTGGCCACCTCCTTACCGTGACCCCGACTTAAGCACCGAGCCATTACCGGCTCTTAAGTCTACGTCCCATTGCGCTCATCACAAATGAACCTGACCATACCTTTAAACATTTTTCTGGGTCTTACTTAATATCCGTGCGATAAGCCGGCAAAGCCGCACCATTGTTGCCGTACTCCTTACGAGCACTCGGTTAGCCTGGAGGTCCAAGGGTGGGCGGCATACTGACAAAAACGCCGTTCCTAATTATAATTCACAACGTTATAAGTGGACTTCAAATTCCAAGCTCCGTTGTGGAACCAAGAAACTGGGCGACGTTGTTGGGAGGCAAGGGACTGAACAGCTCCTCACTCTCCCGGCCTTTAGCTCTTATTTCCGAGCATTTTCAGGATTCTCGACTCAAAATTCGTACCGGAAAAGCCGGCAAAGTCGCTTTGCAACCTGACGCCTTTCATCGACAGCCTGGGTGGTTCTCAGGGTGGTGGGCGGCCCGGGCCGACTTAAGAACGCCAATTTAAAGTACGATTCCCGTCACCCAATTTGCTCCTAAGTCCGCATATCTATCTCTGTTAATCTGCAAACGCACTTTCACATTTCCTCCTACACGCTGGGCCCACTACTTGCCAGGCACTCATGTGTAGCCGTTACTGGATTATCTCGTTGCGTCAGCTGTTAAGCCAGGTGATCCACCGTTGTACCACATGACCTTCGTTTCCGTGCTCCTACCGTGCAACCCTCCATTATGGCTGACCTGCCTTCGTGCCGCGTTCGGCCCAGCAGACCTTTCTTCAACACCGGGATTGATTTCGCGGGGCCATTTCAGGTTCGTGCCACGTCGCGGCTTCGTAAAAAACTGCTCTTACCAAGGGTTACTTCTGCGTATTTGTGTGTACCGCCACCAAGGCCGTGCACCTCGAATTGGCCTCTGAGCTTTTATCCACTGCCAGTTTTCCTGGCTACCCTAGATTAGATTCGTTGCACGCCGCGGTCTTCCGCATTCCATTCTATCTGACCAGGGTCGTATTTTGTCGGAAGCTACTAAGCAATTA
The DNA here is from genome assembly GCA_003667255.2 of Euschistus heros. Taxonomy (NCBI): domain Eukaryota; kingdom Metazoa; phylum Arthropoda; class Insecta; order Hemiptera; family Pentatomidae; genus Euschistus; species Euschistus heros. The sequence goes on along the minus strand of RCWM02000694.1, from coordinate 326,706 downwards.
AAAGACGTGCATCTTTTCCTCCGCGCTCATCACGAGGAAATTTCGAATGTCTGTCGAGTCGAGAGATAAGTTGGGTATTCAATCCTCCTTTAGCGCCCAATTTCGGTGGTCTTCTGGGAAGCCGCAGTCAAAATCCGCAGAACCTTTGTTATCTCGGTTTTATCCACCTGAAGTGTTTTTTTATTCACTTTCGAAGAATAGCCACTCTTTTCGCTCGGATCGAGGCTATTCTAAATAGCCCGTTCCTATTGTTCATTGCCTTATGCCCCCGCGGATGCCGCTGCTTACTTAAGTCCGGGACACTTCCTCATTGGGGCTCCACTTTATCCGTTGCCGAGATTCCTATTTCTGAGAATCATCATTTAACCAATCTAGATGGGGGCAAGATCATTTCCCGGTATTCGCAGCACTTTTGGCGACGATGGTCCAGGGAGTACTTAAACTCGCTGATGCAGCGTACTAAGTGGACCGCAATGTCCAAACCAATAAAGCAAGGTAGTATCATTTAATCAAATAGTTTTTCTGTTTTATTCTATTTTTAATTATTTTGTATAGATATTTATTAAAATTTACAACTGTACAAAAACTAAAATTAACAATGCATCAATTAAATGAGATGATAATGTTTGTGATAACATGCGAAGTGCTTGTAAAGCAACTACTCATTAGTAACACTTCAATAAATTCTATTTTTATCAAACAGTTTCAAGGCTTCATTTTAGACATCTCGGAGGCTTATGAGGAATAGAGTGGAAAGTGAGTTGAGATTCTAGTGGATTTAAATAGTTATGTAGTTTCTTATGAAGGGTAGATATCATGACAAATTCAGAAATATATTTTCTGTAAATATTGAAGGAGTTAAAAACGAAGGACAGTTTCTTGTCGTTTTAGTCTAGAGTTCTAGAAAGTGGGTCTGTTCAAAGGAGACTAGTGGAATATCATTAAAGGGTACTGTAGGACAAGTAGTCGGTTTGCGACGAACAGTAAAGATGATTTGATAAGATTTATTTTAATTCTCCAAGTAGGATTACATTATTGAAGGTTTATGATATGGCATTGAGTGTTTAGTAGGCTATGAAGGAATCATCGACCCAAGTGTCATCGGCATACGTGGTGAGGACGGAGTTTGGATGAGTCGCGATTTTTCAGTTGCAAATATAACATTAGAGACCAACTATATTACTTTGAAATATATTGTAATCTAAAAAAAAAAAAAAACATTGCTACCTGTTATTTGCGTTTATCATGGAATGTACATTGTCTTATGACGTCAGAGGGACACTCCCAGACCTCCGGTTTATCCCAGTTTAGATCGAGGATCAATGCAAGGATACATGTTGCATATTCTTCGAAGGCTCTTGGGTTCAGTACTTAGGTAAGGATGTTCTGTTACTAGACCAACGGTTGTGAAAGGAGAAGATTTGGCCAAAATCTTGCTCAACTGTCAGGTTTTTCCCCAATTAAGAATACCAACTCTGTAGAGGCTGGGTGTGCCACAGGAGTGCCTCCCGACCTCAAACCCGAATACAACCGAAATAACAGAAAATAAATGTTCTGGTAATAATATTTATATTAATTTATAATATCACTTTTTTATTAATGAGTAACAATAAAATATTTGTTTCGAGAGTTATGTTCGGGATGGTTACACTCATGAAAGTTAGACCCCGTCAAAACATGTACCATGTTTAAAAAAGATAAATAAATACTGAAAGAAAGGAGCCTTCTTCTTAATTTTACTGTTAGAATAAATTGGGCACAGTTTTTTTGTACTGTTGACAAAAGAACGGAATTATGTAATAAGACATAATGCTAAGAGAATCAGATACAGTTCGGGTTAGTTTTATTCATTTTTCTAATTTTTCTATTGCCCATTAGGTGAAATGCGAAACTATGTTATGATTGCCTTAAGGTTTTAAATCTCTGATTTTAATTTTGATTAAAATCTGCAACAGACGTTGCAGAATCTTCCCGAGATAGTTTGAAAGGGTTTAGCAATTGAATGAATTTATCTCTTTTTTATGACTCACAAACTCTTTTAGTGACTAAGTGTATAAATTAATATATAATTTTCAAATTACAGTGTCTTAATGTTATTAGTCAATATTCTTAAAAGTACAAGCCGCATATTTTAGTTGTTTCTTAATCATGCTATGAATATCTATCAAGTACTAATTTTCAACATGGAATATTCAGTACTTTTGAAAACAAAATCATATAAAAGTAATAGATATGGTTATTAAAAATACCCTTTCCTGACGAGTTACTATTTTTTGCTAATGCTCCTCATTACTAATGCTTAAGAATTAATCATTTACTAATTGGTATAGAATATTCCTGAGCAAATAACTTAAACTGGGTTTATTACGGAACCGCTTAACATTAGTTAAAAATTTACAAATTATAACTTAAAAAAATCAATAAACAGATGCTGAGTCTTCTAACTTGTTGGGACATCATCGTAGACTACAAAGCGAGGTGACTTAAACCATTGGCTTATTATTTTCCTTTACTGACTCCTCCTCTGTTCTCATCTCTCCATGATTCCATGTTTACAACGTTATCTCTGCTTTATTTGTGTAAAATCTATATTTTTTGATTTATTACAAAATTTAACAGCTTTTATAGTTAGTAGTAGAAGAGTTGGCAGCACTGCTGAAACAGATAGAGATATAAATGAGCAAGATGATGAAGAGTTCCAATGTGCTACAGCAAATATAGAGCCTAAACTGTTTACTAAGATTGAGCTTAACGACTTAGTTAGGGATCTTGGGTAAACAAAAGAAAAAGCTGAATTGCTTGGTTCTAGACTAAAAGAAAAGAACTTGTTGGCAGTTGAACTAGCATATATGTGTATAGGAAGAAGAAGAGGAGCAGCAGTTTTCGAAATTTGTTGAACAAGAAGGTGATTTAGTGTACTGCTCATACATTCTAGGTCTGATCAGAGAGTTTGGTGTTGAATACAAAAAAGATGACTAGAGGCTGTTTATTGATTCTTCCAAAACTAGTTTAAAAGCTGTTTTATTACATAATAGTAACACTTATGCATCTATACCTGTTGGCTATTCTGTACATATGAAAGAGAGTTATGAAAACCTAGAAATAGTGTTGAATAAAATTGGCTATTCGGCTCATAGCTGGATGATAAGTGGTGACTTGAAAATAACATGCATGCTTCTTGGTCAGCAAGGGGGTTTTACCAAAAGACCTTATAACCCCCAATTAGCCAAATATCGATACTCAATAGTTTCACAGATAGCAGTAAGAGGTGAAACAGAGATTTGAGAAAGATAAATTATTGCGTTTAGGAAAATTTAGGCTAGGAACTTATTGTTCTAATAATCAGGCAGAATTTGTCGCTATCCTTCAAGCTACTTCATTTATTGAAATCCTTAGTATTGTTAATGATTATTGTATAACCACAGATAGTCAAATCAGCCTTTTTAAGATAATAAAAATGCATTTTTAAGAAGATATGAAGCATGCATTGATCTTTTGCTAAAGTCAAGGATTACAAATTTCTTTCAAATAAATAAAAGCACATAAAGCTTTCTTGGGAATGAGCGGGCAGATGCTGGGGCAAAAAATGCGGCAATGAACACAACCCTTTCAATTGTATTTATTAAAACAGCTATCGGTACAGTCAACCGCATTTTAAACGGAACAACTAAACAACGATAGAAAAAAAAAATTAAAAACTGATATACAAACTAATCCAATTTTTGACCTGACATGGTGGAGCAAAACGTTACTAATACAGATTCAAACTAACTGAAAACAGCATTTGTAACTGCATCGGAAACTGAAAAAAAATCTACAGCTACCTTATTTACAACTGTGCTTAATTGAAAAGATACAGACACAAAATCAACGGATACCAATAGCCGCTTTCAAAGAAGCATCTGACAGAGAAATATTTCGAGGAGTTTGATGCATTTGTTCTAATTGCATATTTATTTGTTTTCAGTTTTTACGTTTGTTAATTAAATTATAAATATATTTCATTAATTGATATAATATTTGATTAATTATAAAATATTTAATTATCATTATGTAGGTATAGTATTTTGACTTTTATTAATTAACTTATAAATCTTCTAGATTAATTATTGTTTATATTTCAGCTTAACTCAGTTGTTCAAACCTTTATTATTCTAAAAATATTTTATGTATTACTATAAAAAGTAGGTTGTATAAATTGTTATGCTGAGATTGGTTTAGTTTTTTCATATCATTTTTATGTCGTTACGGAGAGAGATCGAACGCGTAGAACTATATGCACCCATTTCAGGGATACTGCAATATGGAATACTGGAACTTTAATAATTCTAGTAAAAACAACGACATTTAAACATTTTAAGTCCTACGACCTGACTTTAAAAATATAAAAAGTTCATATTTTCAATGTTATGAAAAATTTGGAAAACTGGCGTACGGCGCCAGAATATCTTTTATCTTATGTAAAAGCTAAAATATCTAATCGATTCTACATTTGATAAAACTGAAACCTACATTACTTCACAGTTAGTTTCCATTCGCCACCTCAAACCTCAGTGTTAATTCTACTTAATAATTTAAGTTGGGACGTTAGCTCTAAGAAGCTTTAACGTGCTGAGCAGCTAACTAAATGATAAAGATGGCATATTAATTACAGGGACCTTATAACTGGAAAGTTTAAGGTAATTACGAGGACAAGCTCGCGAATAAGTTAATAATTAGCAATCCCCACGGTCCTGAGAGGATACTCATCTTTAAACTAAACTTGGGGGCCGATCTTTACGTGGGATTTATAGCGAGGGTGATGTTATAGTGGTGTCAAATTCGAAAATAAATTCATCTGCGAAATCATTTCAACAATAAAACGTCTCCTGGTTTAAAAATTGGAGCCATTCTGTTGTGGGCCATTCGGTTTCAAATCAACACACTAAAAAAAAAATACTTTAAACAAATATTGTTCTTATTTTTATATTGCGCAGCGGATCCACCTGAATGATATATAGAGAAAAATGTGTAAATATGACACCCTCTTTTGTATTTGATTTAAAGTGACTTTCAATTTGAAAAAAAATTATTTCATTTCAAAAAAGACGAATTACTAAAAACATTCAAAATAGCACGAAAAAAATGGGGTGCATATAACAATCTTCAAAAAGTCACCAAAAATAGTTTAAAACAGAATAAACTAATACCAAATGGTAGAGACGTTTTTATTACAGGAAAAAAGTGATTTATAGAAATCGCAAACATAACTGGCTCTTGTGATGGCTGCACAATCTAAGTGTGTCTATATTTGCACATAACACATTTCACCAATGTTCAAATTGCCTCGCTTGAATCTGGTTTATCCTCAACGTTGAGATTTTCATTATCATTGCTGTCCATTAGGGGAGGATCATTGTAGTCGAATGAATCCGATGATGAATCGTATCATTGCATAAGTCGAATTTTTATTTTTCGTAGGCCTTTCTTCTTTCAACCCTGCCCCCTTGCTGGTCTATTCCCTAGGATAACTCAAGGAAGTCTTCTTGAAAGCACTTTTGTCAAGCGACTTGGTCAACTGATCCTTGCATCGTGATCCAGTAACCACTTTGCGTCCATGCGTACTGGTTTTCTTCTTAATGTTGGGAACAGGATATATGTCAATTAGAGGAATTGCATTTAAAGTTCTCGTGGAAATGGGGGCCCTTATTTACACCAACCTCATCTAAGAATGATGACCACTATCACAGGTAACCTGAAAGCGTGCGTGACTAAAGATGTGCTGCAAAAAGTAGCTTAAGATCTCCGCTTTCTAGATATTACTGTGAAATTATTTTAAACTAAACATACAAACATAAAAAAAAAATCAAAATCGATTTCGCGTGCCCCTCAAAAGTTGGCAGTCCACAATAAACACCAATTTGCAAAATTACTCAAGCTACATGCACACGACTTAAAAGGATTATTTCAACTGCTCAATGCTATCTTATATAAGCAAAAGGCTCCATAGACAGTCCTCGCCGCCAATCTTCAATATCTTCATTAGCCAGTAGGAAGGGGTGCGTACCCATATTTACCTCAGTGTCCATATTTATAGGCATTTTAAAAATATTCTCAAAAAGCACTTTTTTAAGAAAATAACTACGCGTAACACTCTTGTAACTTATCGCTTTTGACTTACTTGGTCACCAGTAAATAAAAAAATAAACAACATTTTTCTTTATCTCTAAGAAGGCATTCTTCATACCAAATGTCATCAAATAATAGGGTGGTCATGTTTTTATCATATGTTGACTTGATTTAGAATGCCCCTTAGGATAAATTGCAACACATCACATTTACATTTCTATGTGAAAAATGTAATCAAGTTGGCCTTGAAAATACTCTAATTCGATAGATTTACTCTCCAATCTAGGTTGTTTGGATTTATAGGCTCATAATATCTCCCCCCCCCCCTCCATATCCATCCCTAGTCACATAATATTTCTACCAATTGATGTCTGATCTCTCTGATCTATTGGATTATATCTTTCGTGCTAACTAATTATACTAAGGAGTGGCAATCAAGTAATAATTAATAATTAATTCTAGTGAATATATTTGTTTTTATTAGGGCTTAATATCCTTATGTACTCCAACTACGGCAGGAAGGACTAGTTATAATATAAATTACCAACCTATTCTATTCCATGCTCTATTCAAATATATTCTAGCCATGGTGGGAAGGTCGAGTATCATCATATATTCGCATCGTGGGGCTGCTCGAAACAAATTTTTTCTCCCCTCCATGGTGGGATTCGAAATTACTATGTCCAAGAGAGGATCACTAGGATCTCTTAGGGTTTGTTCTTTCCTCTCAATGAGTGAGGGGCAGACTTTATTTGACGTTCCTAAGGCTGAGCTTGTATCTTAATTTTTGTTATTATTTCATTTTTTATGATTGTGATTAAAATAAGTTTTACTTTTATCCACTATCATTATTGTTATTATTTTCTTCATAAAGATAATTATTATAATTGTAATAAGTACCATTATTTTTAACCCGTCCGTTTCATTTGTTTTCTTATCTATTTATTTGTTTCCTTCTAAAAAAAAAAAATTATTAAAAAAAAAAATGTGAAAGTGAGAAGTATGAACTTCATGCTACTTATCCCATGCCAATCCATGTTATGATTATTTGTTATCTTAGCTCATTTGCTATCTCATAATACATAATAAATGATAAATAATATAGTCACTGGTATTACTTATTATTAGAGATTATAATTATATAGTTTAAATTTGATTTTTTGTCAATCATCATTTCATAGTAAAACAATATGATATTTTATCCATTTTATTAGCTATATTTAAGAATAACACTTTCTTAGTAATTAAGATATAAATATGTTTATACTAATGATTTAGTTAGGCAACTGCTTCAATAAATTAAATCTAGACAAGCAATTTGGTTAAATAACAAAGCTTTTTTCGTAAGAATAATTTTGGTTATAAGATAACAATTTCCAAGGGAAATATTGATATTGACCTTAATGTTAGGAATGAAAGGCAGCGGTAAAGTGGTTGGAAGGTTGGAAGAGATGGGACACTTCCTGACGTGATGTCAGGGCAATGAGCCTCAGCTTCCGTGACTCCAGCCTTTTAGTGAATGTGGGTTAGGTCTCAGCAATGTGCCCTGTACTCTCTGTCTGCCTCGTTATTAGCTTTCAATACATCGTCATTGCAGTAGTAAGTCAAATAACTCCTGTAATCCTTGAATTTTCTAATACAGAAAAATTAATGATAAGCTCATTTAAGACAAGCCATCAAAGGAAATATGTTGCGTTTTATGAACTATAAGTATTTAAATTATTATGATCCTAATAATTAGTAATATTGATACAAAAAATAAATAAATAAAGAATAGCTAGAAACTAGTTAAATGTGCTTATATATATGTATAAGGCTTAAACTATTTATAATATATATATATATATATATAAATGAAATGAAATGAAATGAAAATGAAAATGAAATGAAATGAAAAATAAACTTTATTCTGGGACTTATTGTCCCCTAAGAATAAAAATAATGCACAATTAAGAGTACAATTGTCTGGCCAATTATTTACAAATTAGATGTTCCAGTAATTAAAGCATACATTTTTTACAGGAAAAAAAAAATTAAATTGAATAAAAAATAAAATAAATTAATATATGAAATAATAATTATAACATAAAATACAATCGTGTATATATATATATATATATATATATATATATATATATATATATATATATATATATATACATACATACACACATACACACATACACACATATATACACACACACACACATACATACATACAAAAAAAAAAAAAAGTATTCATTTGATTATTGACATCTTTGCGGAAGATTGATTGTCTAAAAGGTACTGGAATAGGTTATTTTTAAAGGAGGTTATGGAAGCTGCTTTACGAATAGAAGTGGGTAAGGAATTCCAGAAGGAGGTAGCACGAATGATAAAGGATTTGTCAAAGGAAGCGGTTTTATGTGAGGGTATATATAGGTTAAAAGGTTGGGATCTAGTGTTTAGGTGGTGGATAGAAGAACGCAGAGTTAATAAATCAAGGATATAGGAAGGGTTTTGGGTTTTTTAGGCATTGGTATATAAAGGTACCCAGAAAGTATTGCCGTCGGAATTTAGGAAATAGCCACCCAAGCTCAGAGTATCGGCAAGTAACGTGTGACCGCCTAGGGATCCCGAAGATAAACCTAATGAAACAGTTCATCAGTCTCCTCAGCTTCATCTCGAGATCCCCAGACAGTCCCCCATAAACCAAACAACAGTAATCAAAGCAAGGGAAAACAAGAGAGGACACTAAAAGTTGACGGGTACTCTGGGAAAAGAAATCTCGGGATCTATACAGTTGTTTAAGGATTATGATGGATTGGATAAAACAGGAAATGAGCTAGTGCTGCTGACCTAGCGTCTACCAGTCGCTTACCGTGGGACCTTGAAAACTTATAACATAGTACTAGCCTAATTATATCTACTCCTCCTTGGGGAAGATTCGGCAATACTCCTGGATTGCTATTTTTATTTTTTACAATATTTTGACCAGGGTTGGTATTGTACTTCATAATTAGTTACAACTGGTGATATTTTTGGTACAATGATTTCAGGGGATGGGGGAGTTATTACATTTTTCTTTTTATACCAATAACAATAACCACATATACAAAGTATTATAAAGATTACAATGACTAAACTATAAAACCATTCATTAGGAATAAAGGAAATATAAGAAGTTTCAATAAATGTTGGTAAAGAAATATTTACATTTTGCATTAGTTCTAACTTAAAAGATTTATACAAAGGTTTAAACTTAAAATATAAATTATGAATATAAGTTTTGTTAAGAATAGAAATACAATCATTATGATTTATGTTAACAAGTGCCACTTGCGGCAAAAATATAGAATTATTGTGACAATTATCAAGTTTAGAAATATTGTAAGTAATATACATTTTTATATGCTCGTTAAACATAATATTAGTACTACAATCTACATAAGTACAATAAGCAAAACTAGAATTATTTATAATATTCAGAATACATTTATTTGATGTTTCTTTTATATTTTTACAATAATATTCATTATAAAATATGCAATCTGCGTGAACATAATAATTATTTTTCTTAATAACTAGTTGTTGATCTAATTCTAATTGTTTAAAGGTATTATTAATGTACATTGGTACTGGAATTATCAAAAATCCATTATAAGATTGCTCATGAGTAGGCAAACTTATAAATACATGAAATGTAGAATTATAATAAGAACAATAGATTTTAGTATTTTCCCATATAATTTCAATGTTTCTAGAAATTAAAGTAACATTAGAGGGTATGTTGTTTATAACATCAACCATTAGATCAGAATGAATTATTCCTGTTTTACAAAATTCCATTGAAAGTAATAGTGAGTTTAATTTACGTTCTAGTAACTGCGTATGCATATAAAAATAATAAGCTTTGTCTTCCATATTTAGTTCGTTTATAGAATCTTGAATCTTGTTATAATTATTATTAATAGTTTTTACATCTTTTTCATATTTATCAATCAATTGTTTGTTTGTATCAATTATGTTTTTCTCGTTAATATTATTTTGAACCGTGTTACTTAATGTCTTCTGAATCAGGTTGTCGTAATATGCTTTATCGTCAGCATCCATATTACCTGTTAACCATGATATAGCGGAACCGAGTCCATTTATTAATCCTCTTTTTGTTCTAAGTTCATTTTTATTTCTTGGAGTATATTTTAAAATTCGTAATTGATTTTCTATAGTTTGTATGTTATTTAATAAAATATCGTAAATATCGGTTTCATTAAAGCGTTTTAGTAATGTATAAAGATTACTAACTTCCTTTGAAAGTAAGTCTGTTCTATAATAATGGTATGTTTCATAATAAGTATCAATAATTTTAATTTATTTATAGTATAATGAAGAATACCTGGGGATTGTGTCAAATCTTGTATTTTTAACAAATTACATTGTATGAAGAGTAGTTGAAGAATGATTAAGATCTTCATCTGAAACACGAAAATAAGATTTCTTCTTCTTTTATTAGGACGTTTTATATTATTAACATGCTCTTTGTTGATTTTTAATTTACTGTATAGATTTTTATTTTTACTTTTAACTTTAGGAGTTTTTACATAAATAGTGTCTTCATGAAATTCTGGTGGTTCTTCTCTATTTTCATTAAGTTTATCTGTTCGTTTTTCCTTTTCCTGAGTTATTTTATCATACACCATTTTTTGTAATTTATTTAAGTGAGTAAAGTAATCGTGTATGTAACTTTCTTGTATATCTTCAGTTTCATAATTATTTTGAAATTTACCAAACGTAATTTCATTAGGTGTTAGTTTAAGATTTTGATTAAGTGAATTATTGTAAGCAATTACACTTGTTTGTACAATTCTATCAAATTTATATTGTTTATGTGAATTAGCGTTAAGCCTTAAGATTTCTGTTAATGTGGCGTGACATTTATTAAGAATTCCGAGTGAGTTGGAATGATTAGTACTCGTATAATGAATTTCTATTTTTAAAGATTTACAAAATTGTTTAATTAACATGTTATCAAATTCTTTTCCTCGATCACAAATTATTCGTTCAGGTGGCGGATATAACATGCAGTATTTTTCTAAAGATTGACAAATTGTCATAGCGTTTTTAGAATTAATAATTTGTGCATATAACCGTTTTGAAAACGTATCTATGCTTGTGAATATAATGTGTTTATTGTAAAAGAATAGGTCTATCATTATTTCCTGGAAAGGTCTTTCTGGTGTGTTAGTTAGTTGAAATTTAGCTTTAATTGGTTTTCTATCATATTTGCTTGTTTTACAAATATCACATTGATTTATAAGTTCGGTTATTTTATCTTTCATATTTGGAAAATATATTTCCCTTTTCGAATGTTCATAAGTTTCCAGTATTCCACGATGACAAGTTTTTCCTGTGTGGTAATTTATTATTTCTTGTTTTTGTTCATTTAAGTCAGTAATATCTGTACAAAGTAATGAATATTTCTTGATTTTAACAGTTTTGAATTCCTTTTCAATAATTTTTCTTATTTCGGTAAAATATGATTCTAATATTTGACTTATTGCAGCAAAATTAGATTGGCAATATATTCCATATGTCTTATTCGGTTCTAATATTTCTAATAATAAATCATAAATTTTATCAATATCTTTAATTCGAATTATGTACCTAGATTTTTCAAATATTTTTTCAATATCTACTTTATTTATTGATGCTTTTTTTATTATTATTTGTCTCTTTTCGATATTTAAACATTTATCATCATCAACTATCCAAAATTGTTGATTGCTGCTAAGTTGGGAGTGTTGAGTCATGATACTCTGGTTATCATTTTCTTCTTCTATTTCTGGTAACTGTAGATCTATCTCTGGTTGAATTTCATTATTATTTTCTGTACCTTCTTGTAATAAATTTTCTATAAATGTTTCATAATTAGGAGATGATGCATTTGGTATATGGATTTCAGTTGGTTCTGTTTCCATTGATTCCTCTTCAAGATGATTGATATCATTTCGTCGAGAGAGTGCATCAGCAACATAATTACTTTTTCCATCTATGTGTTTAATATCAAATTCAAAGTCCTGCAACTTCCAGATCCACTTCATAATTCTTGAATTCTGATTTTTCATAGAAAATACCCACGTAAGTGGTTTGTGGTCTGTATGTAGCATAAATCTTGATCCGTAAAGGTATGGTTTGAATAATTGTGAGAAGTAAACGATACTTAGCAATTCTTTTTCTATAGTGGAATAATTTTCTTCAGTTTTAGATAATACTCTAGAACCGTATGCAATAGGGTGATCAATCCCATCAGTGATCTGACTAAGGACTGCGCCTATAGCTTGATTGCTAGCGTCTGTAGTTAAAATAAATTGTTTATTCCAGTCTGGGTATGCTAAAATTGGAGTGTTAGACATCATTTTAATTAAAATATCAAAAGCTTCTTTAAATTCATTTGTATCATAATTTTTTGTATTTATTGCTGAAGATAAAGGTCTTGTTATCTTGGCATAATTCTTTATGAATTTCCTATAATAACCAGTCATTCCTAAGAATCTTCTTAGAGACTTTTCATCATTAGGACATTTCATTTCTAAGATATCTTTAATTTTTTTGGGATCTGTTTTTAAGCCGTTTTGTGTGACAATATAACCTAGGAATTTTAATTCAGTCTTGAAGAACTCTGTTTTATCCAGTTGTATACTTAATTTATGTTTCTTTAATCTTTGTAGAACTGTCTCTATATCATTTAAATGTTCTTCAATATTTTTAGAATATATTATGATATCGTCAACGTATGCCATAGTTCTAGGTAAATTAGCAATTGCCATATTGATCATTCTTTGGAATGTCGGCGGACCATTACACAGGCCGAATGGCATGCGCAGAAATTCATAATGACCATCGTCAGTGCTAAATGCTGTTTTTATAATCGAATTTTCATCCATCAATATCTGATGAAAGCCTGAAGTTAAATCTATAGTACTGAAATATTTAGCTCCTTTAAGTTTATTTAAAACATCTTCTATATTTGGAAGGGGAAATTTGTCCTTAATAGTCTCTTGATTCAGTTTGCGATAGTCTATGACCATGCGTATCTTTTTTTCTCCGCTCGCATCTATCTTTTTCGGCACCATCCATAGTGGCGAATTATAAGGGGAGTTGCTTGGACGAATTATTCCATCCTTTAGTAATTTTGTGACTTCGATATTAATTTGTTCCTTGAACTGTTCAGGATATCTATAATTTCTCGTATAGATAGGATTTTCATTATGAGTTATTATTTTATGTTTTATCAAATCAGTAGCTTTTAAGTTTTCATTATTTCTTTTAATAATTTCACCGTTATCGGCTATTATTTGAATTAACTTATTTTTAACTTCGTTATTTAGATGCTCATGTCTAATAACATTCTTAATTTCTAGTTTATTATTCATTAAGTGACATTCATTGGTTTTCTTATAGTTAGAATGATTAAATTTAAATACGGTATCACCGATTATTATGTGATCGTCTAAAACTTTTAAATCTTTCATCGTTTCGTAACCTAATAGAAAATCATATTTTTCGTTTACTGGATATACTAAGAAATCTAATTTAGTCTTAATACCTAAAGAGCATTGCATATCTAATTCTACTTTATATTGGCCCTCACCTATTCCTGTAGGAGTAGAAATTGAGAATGGTTGGTCAATAAGTTTTAAATTAAAAAGTTTAACTATTCTCGGGTGGACATAATTTTTAGATGCTCCCGAATCAATAAGCCATATCTTATGGTTGAAATCTTTTATACTAGGAAGTTTTGTGGTATCACCTATATGGTAAATAGGTTTTATATTAGGGTTAGTATTAGTTTGATTTTGGGGAACAGAATTAGTTTTAATTTTTACATCTTCTCCTCGTATGTTTGAATTAAAGGAGGCGGATCTTCGCTGTGTAAGCCGTTCGATAAAAAATCATTAAACCGTGTTGTTAAATTATGAATTTCATCTTTAAGAGATTGATTCTCTTGCCTAAGTTGTGAAATTTCATCATCTTCGATATGATGAGCTTTATCGGATACTGTTCGCATAGAAACTGTTTCAGGTTTTTCTGTTTTCTCAAAATTATGTTGTTGACGAAATTGTCCTGAAGTAGGTTTATTAAAGAATCTATTTTGATCTTGGTGATTCCATTGGTTGTTTTGTGGTCTTTGGTAGTTATTTTGGGGATAATTAATGTTTTGTCCTGGTTGATAATATTGTTGAGGTTGAAAGTTTTGTCTTTGATTATTATGTTGTGGGTTATAATATTGTTGAGGTTGAAAGTTTTGTCTTTGATTATTATGTTGTGGGTTATAATATTCTTGTTTAGTTTTTTGAAATTGTTGAGGTTTTTGTTGAAACTTATTTTGAATTGGTTTTTGATTAGTGAAGTTAGTCTGTTGTGTTTTCCTAACACCGTATAATTGATAAACTACGGTTGAAAAGGTATTTTTCAATGAATTTTTAACATCCTCTAAGTTATTATAAATTATATGTGTAAATTGTCTAGTCAAAACTGGGTGTAGATTGAGAACAGCGGTTGTTGCAATTGTTTTGTCATAAATTTTAAGATTTCCTGATTCACTTTCTGTATATAACTTTGTAACTAAGTCTCTACGTTTTTCTATTAATTTATTTATGTAATCTACTGGATGTTCATTAGAATTTGGTATCTAAAATTTCTTTTAATATTAGTTCAGTACTTCGCGAATCATAAAATTGTTTCTTTAAATACTCAATTAGTTGCTTAACATCATCGAATACTTTATCGTAACAAAGATCTTCTGGTTCTCCCGTTAATTTTGCTAAAGCTTGTATGAGAATAGATTTTTGATTTGTAAGTCTATAGCCGTTACTTGATTGACAAAATTCTTCTGTTAAATATTCTAAATTTGATATGTATTTTATTAATTTTTGTGGATTTCCGTCATATACTGGGACAATCTTAAAATCACTAGCATTAATTCTAATATTAGGATTCATTTCGTTAGTATTTGGTATATCAGAAATTCTTAACTTACTTAATCTATCGCTAAGAGGCATATATAATTTATAAAATCATAAAATAAACTTATATTAATTAGATCTAACCTTGTGTCTTGTCTTCTTTTCCTAAGAGGTTCCTTCTAAGATTTATTTAGACTGAGTAGATTATCAATGTTTCTTGACTTGAGTAAGATCTTAAGAGATCAGCAATATTCTTTCCTATTCAAGAGTTTGATGAACAAGTTCCACAGTGACAACTTGAATTTATGATGAAGAGATTCAGGAACAGTTACTGAAAAGCAAGTGTTTTATACCTTAGTCTTCTGTATGAAGAAATTCCTTGATGAATTCTTGATTGAAGTTCTAAGTCTGAAATCTTCTAAGAATAAGCCCTCAAGTCCCTATTTGGGCGCCAATCAAATAATCTTCAATACTAAATCACTTTTTAAAAAGAACTTTATTAAGATAGACAAAGACAGTGAAAACTTATAACATAGTAACTAGCCTAATTATTATCTACGAATCCTCTCGATATTCTAGGAGAGAGTCTATATAAGGATAAAACAGGAAATGAGCTAGTGCTGACCTAGCGTCTACCAGTCGCTTACCGTGGGACCTTAACTATATATATATATGTGTAATATTTAATTCAAATTAAATAGTATATAAGAGTACATATAAGGTTCTCGAGGTTCAGTTAAAAACAACAATTTTTATCAACATTTATTTTTTTCAACGTGTTTATCAACATAAATATAGTTGCTAGCCTATAACTAAAAACCCGAATAAACCGGACCAAACAGTTCTCACCACACATTACAGCCAAACAAAACAATCTTTTAAATTATAGAAAAATTGAAAAATAGCGCGATAAACAAAAAATCAGACGTCCTAAATCTCAACACCTGTTATTCCAATTTAATACATTCAGACTAGCACAATACATTTATTATAATATACAACATAAACCAATAATCATTTATCCATTTCTATTCACAAAGAAATACGGAAATTCCAACTACCTGAACCTGGGAAAACCTTTTGGAAACTCCCATCCATATATATATATATATATATATATATATATATATATATATATATATATATATATATATATATATGTATAATTTTTATATTTATTTTAACCAGAGGATGGTTTTTATTTTATATCGAAACATACTGTTTTAATATAAAGTTTAAGTAAAGGGAGAAAACTTAGCAAAATGTAAGGAATCTCCACGGCTAGATATATACACGACCTTCAATAATTACCGGTGTTGCGGGCTAAGTTGTGGGATTTGCGCCTTACAGGAGTTCATAGTAGCAGAATCACACCTAACGTAGGCATATTCCAAGTGACGCACAGCGGGGCAGACGTGGGAAAAATCTAAAAATGTTTTAATTTTTTTTTAATGGGCTGTTATTTTCATTATTAGTCAGAGAAAACATTTCATTTTTTTTTTTTTTAATTTAATTTTTATTTATTACTCTTAGGCCTTTTAAAGTCGGACTATACTACGCAACCCAAAAATGGTCTATTTTTTTTTAGGAACAATTTGGCTCACTGTGAATTTATTTTTATAGATAAAACCATGAAACATGGCAGATTTGTTGTAAAAAAGAAAAGTAAAAAAAAAAAATTAGACAGGTCCAGTGTATAAAGTACGGTACAAACAAATATCATAGAGGCAGAGGAAAAATGTAACCGGAGCTCCTAAACTTATGTAATCTTACTTAAAATGCTCCGCCGAGTTCCAGAACAAAATTGTCATTTTCTTTAAACTTATACTACCATTTAATCTTCCTATAAATTTCATTAATAACTTAAGGCAACTGTAAATAAAAACAAGAATTATTTACAAAGTCGGAATCGGATCTGTGTTTGCGGATCTCTATGTTCATTTAAATAGTTATAATTCTTAACCTCCTACTTTATTTAAAAAAAAAAGAAAATCAAGCAAATTAACAATTATAAAGGGATAAAGGCCTTGTTTTGACTTCCGGCATTTGAAGATCTTCCTTCTTCGCCATTCCTGAAGGGTCTAAGTTATCTGAAAGTACTCATTCTACATATCCAGTGTAAATTCTGATCTATCTCCGTTATTTTTTAGTGAAGGATCATCAGAAACTTATTAATATGTGGTAAAATTAATAAGTGTTTTTAAAACCCTTATTTTTGGTGGATTTGAACGTAAACTAAAATTAAAAAATCGGTTAATTTCTTTCAAGCTAGGAATTTCAAGGAAGTTTTTATATTTTTATTAAATTGTTACATATTAATGTACCAACACTTTTATACTTATGAAACATCACTGAATTGAGTTCCTTTTTGGCGGGGGGTTGGGGGGGAGCGGAATCGGACTTCGAAACAACTCAACCAATTTTCGTCAAATTTTATATCAGAGTTATAAACCTATTTCCCAACACTTTCATAAGGGTGAAACATCATTATTTTAAGCTTTTTTTTTTGGGGGGGGGCGGGGGGGGGGGGGGGGGGGGGGATTCACACTTACAAAAGACTCAGTCGAATTTCGTAAAATTTTATATTTGGGCTATATACCTATTTACCAACACTTTTATAAGGGTGAATCATCATTAATTTAAGTTTCTTTTTTTTTTTTGGGGGGGGGGGGGGAGGATTCACACTTACAAAAGACTCAATCGAAAGGTTTTGGTGTTGCAATTAACATTAATTTAAGAGAGGTTCCTCCCGACCGACACACTCCCGACCGTCACACCTATTTTTTTTTTTTTAATTTTAAATTGTTACATATTAATGTACCAACACTTTTATACTTATGAAACATCACTGAATTGAGTTCCTTTTGGCGGGGGGTTGGGGGGGAGCGGAATCGGACTTCGAAACAACTCAACCAATTTTCGTCAAATTTTATATCAGAGTTATAAACCTATTTCCCAACACTATCATAAGGGTGAAACATCATTATTTTAAGTTTGTTTTTTTTTTTGGGGGGGGGGATTCACACTTACAAAAGACTCAATCGAATTTCGTAAAATTTTATATTTTTGCTATATACCTATTTACCAACACTTTTATAAGGGTGAATCATCATTAATTTAAGTTTCTTTTTTTTTGGGGGGGGGGGGGGGGGGGGGGGGGGGGGATTCACACTTACAAAAGACTCAATCGAAAGGTTTTGGTGTTGCAATTAACATTAATTTAAGAGAGGTTCCTCCCGACCGACACACTCCCGACCGTCACACCTATTTTATTTTTTAATTTTATATTGTTACATATTAATGTACCAACACTTTTATACTTATGAAACATCACTGAATTGAGTTCCTTTTTGGCGGGGGGTTGGGGGGGAGCGGAATCGGACTTCGAAACAACTCAACCGATTTTCGTCAAATTTTATATCAGAGTTACAAACCTATTTCCCAACACTTTCATAAGGGTGAATCATCATTAATTTAAGTTTTTTTTTGTTTTTTTTTTTTGGGGGGGGATTCACACTTACAAAAGACTCAATCGAATTTCGTAAAATTTTATATTTTTGCTATATACCTATTTACCAACACTTTTATAAGGGTGAATCATCATTAATTTAAGTTTCTTTTTTTTTTTGGGGGGGGGAGGATTCACACTTACAAAAGACTCAATCGAAAGGTTTTGGTGTTGCAATTAACATTAATTTAAGAGAGGTTCCTCCCGACCGACACACTCCCGACCGTCACACCTATTTTTTTTTTTTTAATTTTAAATTGTTACATATTAATGTACCAACACTTTTATACTTATGAAACATCACTGAATTGAGTTCCTTTTTGGCGGGGGGTTGGGGGGGAGCGGAATCGGACTTCGAAACAACTCAATCGAAAATAGGAAAGTTTCGCAAAGAAGAAGCAGTTAACATAGGAATTTCTCTACTCCTTCAATTTTCATTACTAGCAAAAATTGTTTGCTAGAATAAAATGTATAAGGTATATTTTTCACCTAGGCTATAACTCAGAATCACAAAAGATGAACTCTTCTGGGCCATTCTACTGTAAGTTCTAACACTTAACTTGAATAATTTAAAATGAGTTTTCAATATTACTATATAATGAAATCATTTTTCAAATTTGTTTTGCTATCCTATTGACAGGACAAACCATTCTTGAGAAAAACAGATTTCTCCCCGTTTTTTAGCTGTTTTGTGTGATGTCCCTTCGACGGAAAGTGATTGGCTTGAATGGAACTTTTAACACTTTCCCCCTAAATGGTAATTTATTACCTAATAAGGTATTATGTTTTGCTGTGTGTGTAATGCTTATTATAAAATATAGCAAATTAAGTCCTGCTTATTTTATGAAAAATAGAAATACTAGAGATGTTCCTTCCGATCTCTATCCTCTTTCTCACAAAACTGCTGTATATGATAAATCTATAATACACTCCATCTCAACATTTTTCACGTGAAAACCTTCGTATCCTTTCTTTTCTAATCCTACTCTCCCTTCATATAAACGTTATTATTTTTCTAAAGAACCTAATCCCATGAAGGATCTTGATTTCAGTTCCTAGATAAGGATGTACTGTAGATTTTCTCCTTTTGGAACCGTTGGCCCAAAATGTGAAACATTTGGCCGTAACCACCCCTAGCCAAGAGGTGTTTCCCCACATTAAAGGTACCCACTGTATAGGACTAGGTGTGCCCTAGGGGGATCTCACAACATCGAAGTTAAGCCACTTGCTAAATAACAGGAATGAAATTTTCTGCCCTTTATCGGAGACTGACTCAGGCCTGGGAGCTTGGCAATTTACCCAGTGCTTTACCCACAAAGCTACTGTGTCACCCTAAATGTAATTTAGTTGTTGCATTTCACATGGTTAAGTGTGTGCAGGTAAACTGTTTTATTTGTTAACTCCTAGATGTACCTAATTATATTTTATACATAATTTATAAATTTTGTCTTTGCCCACTCTAATAAGTAAAAAGCATAGATATCATAGCTGATAATTGAAGTTTTTTTGCTTATCGATAAACATCTTGTATTGAAGTATAGTATTGAGCATTATTTCTTCAGTCACGTTTTCATACATAGTATTTATTGTAACCTGTTTGAAATTGAACAGTTTAGGTGGTTGAGGATTACATAAACGGATAATTTGACATCCATATTTTAATTGTGATGTATGAGATAGTAATCGATATGGACAGAGATCATTAAGAAACTCTTGCGGATAATGGACTGCATTATTAATATTTACAAAAAAAGACCCATTAATCATATTTTTAAACACAATATTAAAGAGCAAATGATCGACATTTTCGTTTGTTAATAATTTTTATTCAGCAGAAATAATTTTATTGATTTCATCTGGTTGTATTTAAATTTGTAAACATAAAAACATAAATTGGTTCTAACGGGTTCAGTAGTTTTATCATTGTAAACTCTATAGTGGTGCTAGACATATCTGTCGATTTTCAAACTTCACTGAGATCCACATGACGCATCACATATTTAAATCTTTTTTAATAATTCAATTGAATATAAGTAAATTTTCTAATCAAGTTTAAGCTGTATTTAACACCGTATTTTTTTAACTCATACAGAATGGCGCTGGCCACCTATCGGGCGATTTTCAAACCTCACTGCACACGACACATTTTTCGCATTTTTAACAACAATTTAATTGAAAATATGGAAATTTTATTATTGATAAATCTTTGTTACACTATGGACATGGTGTAGTTAAAATTTAATGCAGATTGGTTCTGTAGATTCTGTGGTAAGTAATCACAAACGAAAAATGGCTTGTATTTTACATAGTAATAGGGCGTATTAAAAAAAAAAAATGACCATTTTAATTCCAGATTTCAAATATCTGTAAATATCTTAATGCTGTTTATTATTTACCAATACTTAATAATCCCTTTAGAGCATTCTCTAAGCTTGTTTACTAACACTGGACCTCTTCAAAAAAGCCTCAGTTCAGTTATTTTTTTTCAAAGAAGAAACATGATAGTAACCTACGAAATTCTCGTAATTTTATGACATTACTGGGAAAAAAAAATTTACAGCCGTATGAAGCAACTCGTGAAATCATTTAATATGAAAGGGAAGGTGTTCTTGATTAGTGTACTGCGCGGCGTTGGTTTGAAACATTTAGAAGTGGAGATAAGACGTTGGAAAGGAAGAAGAGCTCCGGGCGGCCATTAATGGATATTGATGAGGTTCTGAAGGAAGGTGTTGAGTCAAATTCGTCTAAAAGTACTCACGAACTTGCCAGGGAGTGTGGTATGTCGAAAGATACTGTTAGTCACCATCTTCTCTCCATTGGAAGTTAAAAAGACCTGCCCGTCCACACACTTCCCATCGGACCAAAGAAAAGTTTACAGAACTTCATGGGTTTGAACTCCTGCCTTATCCACCATATAGACCAGACCTCGCACCTTCGGATTACTACTTGTTTCGATACATGGCCCATTTTCTTCAAGGGAAATAATTTGATCATTTTGCGGAAGTTGAAAACGTTGTCCAAGAGTTCTTTGATAGCCATCCCAAGGAATTGTATCAGCGTGGCATCGAGCAATTGGCTAGCAGATGGGTAATGACGATAAATAACAATGGACTATACTTTGAGAAGTAATGGTATTTTACATCAAAGAAATAATAATACAAAAATTTGTTTAAGAAACGGTATTTTTTTTTTTTTTTTTTAATAAACCCCATTAGTACAAATTATATTTATTTCATTTACTTTTTTTAATTTTAATTTTAATTATTAGTTTGATCAGTATTTTTTTTTTGTAAAATTATTGTTTTTTGTATCTAGACAGAATCACATCATCATTATATTAGGGGACTTGCGTCCTAGAATACTTTTTAATTTCGATTTAAATTAGTAAGCATACTTTTTTTTTAAACAATTCAGAGATATATTAATAGTAATATTGGTACATTATTAATAGTGCTATTGGCATTCATGGTTACTATCTGATTGTAATATCAGAAAAAACAAAAAAATATTCCAGATATGCGTGTCGTGGAAAACTTCCATTGTCTTTAAATGGAAACAGATATAAAGCCTAATTCAGGCTTAAGTGACTGATGGACACAAACTGTTTGTTGACCTAGGGCCGAGGAATAGGTAAATCAATAGAATCCATTAACTATTCACTATTACTGCCGCCTCATTTGGTTTACTTCTTTGTACACCTTTAAAAATGTTTCGTCACTTTTTTTCCCATGCTCATCATTTGCATGGATAAATCAACATTGATTCAGAAAGGAATTAGTGTAGAAAAAATATAATTAGCGACTGAGGAGAACGTAACAGAGTTTTTTTTTCTGTCACAAAGAATATTAAGCCATCTAGAAAATTAAATAAATTAAATTTAAAAATATAAGATTGTTATTAAAATTTAAAACCTTGCTCAACAATAGACTTCAATGGTTAGAAAAGAAAGTAAGGGAAAGAAAGTACAGTTTGCCTCTAAACTTCGTTATTCTCGTATCGAACTACAGGGTTTGCATCTGCTCAATACACCTTCTTAAAATATTAAAGAAATAACAGTCCCTTTCGATTGTTTCCCCGTTCTTTCCTTTGTGTATCCGCGTAGTAAGCAATTTTATATTTGTAACTCTATTAATTTCTTAGTGTTCTTGCTATTTATGATGGCTTGGCTAGTTCTGAGAACAACAGCATTGAATTACGTTGTGGTTAATTTAAAAATTAGTTTAAAAAATCTTATACAAAAAATAAATATAAAAACAATAATAATACTAAAACTGAAATTTAAATTAAAATAAAAGTCAAAAATACATTCATAATGTATTTTCAATGTACACAAATCTGTGGGATCCCCTTACCAGACCTTTCCCTCCACCTGTAGAGGGACCAGCCAGGTTCAATGAGATCACATCACTTCTCTCTCAGCTGCGCAACAGGCAAAGAAAAGAAAAAAAACCCAGTAGAGGCTGAGTGAGAGCGCTATAGTACAGTCACTCAGGCATGAGAGGAGAAGCTGGCAGAACCATTGGCAGAACTCCATGTCGAATTTTGTAACAGATCTAGAGGTTACTACAGCCTTTCTAACTTGCGTAGAGGGTTATAGGACTGAGTGGAACTGGATAGGGATCGCGATAGTAGATATGAATGATGTGAAAGTTTTTTTAAATATTTTGAAAATCTGACAGGCATGGATTATCCGATGAACGATATTTTAAGGTCATTAATTAGAAAAGGTAATCTAGTTATATAAAGATTTTGAAACAAAACTTTGAATGTAGCAGCAATGAAACCAAAAGGCCATATAAAAAAAATATTAAAAAATCAATTCCGCGTTCACCATAATGAAGGAAGAATTTATTTTAAGAACAAATACCACAGAAATAAGAAAAACATATAATGCTTGCATTAGAAATAGTGGAGAGCATTATGTGCAATACCTGTGATACTCTACAAATTAAATTTATAAATAATTTAAAATTTGTTTAATTTTGTTCCCTGATTTTTATTTACAAAAATGTAGATAGAGTTTACTCTGATAAAATCTACATTCTAAGAAAGAAAGAGAAAATATGCAGTTTAACCTATGCTTTAAAGAAACACAACTATTTTTTACGTTTTGTATAAAAGGTATGATTCGATTCATTATTATTGTCAGTGTGCGCTGGCGGCGCCCTTTTGTTACTTTATATATATAAAAAAAACTAGATTTGCTGCGTGCCAGCAAAATTTTTTTTTTTAAAGAGTATTAACTGGAGAAGTTTTTTAAATAATTTGGATTTGGCTGTTGCACTTACTTTTTTTTTAATTATAAACTTGAAGTTCATAATTTGTTTTTTTGACTTTAACAAGATTTAACGATCTCCCGTTTTTTGGTATTTGTTTTTGCATCATATCTTTTTTATTTTACACGGAAAATGTATTAGTATTTACAGCAAAAAAATGGCGTTGATATATCAGTAAACAACGAAGTTATAAGGCATAAATGTTTGGATTCGGCCATTTCTACAAATAATTCATTAAAAAAAAAAAAGTAATAAAAACCGTAAGACTTTGTATATAGGTAATTGACCTTAAATAGGTTCAAAATGAACCTCCCTACCCGAGATACTTTTTTTGCCAACGATCTTCCAAGCACACTGTATATCTACACCGTCATATAAAATGGCAAGACATTTTTCGTTTGTGATCACTAACCACGAAAACTACTGTTCTAAATTTGAACATCATCTTTATGGTCCTAGGAAGGTCTGGCAATGGTAAGATTGACTGATTTTCAATTAATTCGTTATTAAAAAAGCGATAAATATGTTGTGCGCTATGAAGTTTGATAATTAACCGATAGGTAGCGAGCGCCATTCAAGAGAGGTTACAAAGATAAGATGTTATATAGAGCTTGAAATTGATAATAAAATTTACTTATATTCAATGAAATAATTAACAAAGACTCAACTATGAGGTGAGACATGTGGATCTCACAAAATTTTAAAATCAACCGACGTGTAGTTAGCACTATCCCGCAATGGAGTTTACAATGGTAATACCCATCTGTACCAAATTTTACCTACATTTTTATCGTTCTAGGAAGGTTTGGCAATAATAGCAATTCAATTGTACAAAAACAAGGTTTTCCACACTGTGATATACTTTTAAGGTTTGAAATTAGAATAAAAATTATTACCAAATAAAAATTTCGATCCTTTGCATTTTGTTGTGTGTAAAAATATGGTTCATGGGCCTTTATTTAAAACCACTGGATAATACAGTCTATTATCCGTTACAGTTTTTCCTATCCATCTGGATTACAAACTCATAGATTATAATTAAAAATTAGATGCCAAATTATGCTTTTACCTCAACTTCAACCACATAACAGATTATGCGCAGATACAATAGCACAAAGTTAAAAATGACTGCTATGCGTGGAAATATCATTAAAGGAATAATACTCTATTCCATACTTCAATACAAGATTTTTATTTACAATTAAATATGGTTAGTTAAAATTATTTAAGTTCTTTACTTTTGAGAGCGAGCAAAGCCGCGACGAGGGATGCACCTAAAATACAGTGTAAGATAGAAATTTCAAATCCAAAAATAACAGTTGTGTTACTGACAACTCCAAAACTTACATTTTTAAAGTATTCTACTATGAATGTAGCAGACATGATGCGATGCGTGCTTTTTCATTTATTCTGTTTTATTTTTTAAAATCCCCGAGTACCGATCATCGGCCAATTGTGGTTAGTCCACCTATTATTATTGGATTCCATAATTCAAATTCAGTTCAAAAAATAAAGAAATCAAGTACAGATTATTTCCCTCTATTAACTTACTTCTGGAATAGACATGTAGTTTTTACTGGGACCATAAAATCTGTTCTATAACTGTTCTGTCTTTAACTTTTTCGATTAGCATAATATAGTGATATAATTTGTAAGCCTTTTACTTACAATACAATATGGGTCATAGCGTAGAGAAGTTAATCATATGAAAGATAAGGGATAGAATTGTGTCACAAGTAGGCACTTATTCCTGGGAGTGTTGCATGTGAAAGCACTCACTGGTTATACATTGATCTAGGTTTATGATCACCTAAGCTAACCAAGACTTATACGGCAGCTGCTCGCTCCGAGGTCATGTCGGCCTTCGAACGGTAGATGGTATCTTAACTAAACGAGTACGCTCTGTAATTTTTATCTGAGTAGTGCCACTTAATTATAAACTATTATACAGAACGGAATCGTTGCAACGAAACTGCTTTTTGTTTGATAGTATAAAATTAACAAGAATATTATAACATTTGTAATAATCTTTTTTGCTTATGAGCAAGCATTTATAAATACTTTTTTTATCTCTTATTTATAAATATCCCTGTATTATACTGAAAAACCTTAACACGAATTGAAATATTCAAAATATATAAATAAAACATTATTTCCAAATATCCTACTTTCTCGAACTGAATAATAAGTTATAAGACTTAAGTAATACAATTTTTTTTTTAATAATAACTTTGGTTTCCGACTACTAATACATTTATTAAACAATATTTTAAAGCTTCCGATTGATTACAAAATACCTATATACTTACTTATCTGTAATTAGATTCATTCGCAAATATTTTAGTTAAGACTATTTTCTACGTGAAGTATTAGTATCACCCTCAAGTCGTTGTTGAGTTCATTTATTTTTATTTAAATATATAGTGAAGTTGGAATTCTACGTCTTATTAGAGTATGTCCTTATATGTTTAATCTTTGATTAACCGATTTTCAAGTTTTACCAATGAAAATAGCATAATGACCATTAAATTTTAGACCATATACTCAGCTTTTTGGGCTGGGTATTTAGGTAAAGAAAAATATTGGCAATAGTTGCCTATATCTATTTTAAATGCGGGATTTAAACCTACCTTACTTTATTTATTTCAGACTTTGGTGGAAATTGGACTGTTGTTAGTGATGCAAAGTGATGATGTTTTGATGAACTGATGATGAATAATGTATTTAAATTGAACTCGAATTAAAAAAAAACAAATTAGTTCAACTATCCTAATTGGATTGATCCTTTTATAGCATCATGCATACCTCAAGTGATTCTATTTTTAATTTATTCTGTTAACATAACGATTGATAACTATATAGTTATTTATAAGTAATTTATTTATATCTGTTAACATTTCATCTGAAGGTGTAATATTTTCATGATGTCATGTTTGGATGAGCCCGATTCGTTTTAGTTTTAGACCTATAATCGATCTCTTTGAATGAGAAAAGTCAATTTCTTATTAATGATTAATAGGCTCGGAGTTCTACGCAAGGCTCGCCTTTATTTCTCACTCAGCCGATACTCGAACTTCATACATGAATAACCTTATTCATATATATATTTTTTTAATTGTTTTATTGAATAAATATTACAAGCTGCCTCTTAAAAGGCAATGAGTAATATGGATGACAAAGGAGCCATTCATACAATATGTACAATTCAATTATTCATAAATAAAGTCATGTATTTATATAGCTATACATATAGATGTGTGAGTATTTTTTTATTACTTATTTATATTTATAACTTCGTAAAATACATATTTTAAGAAAACTTGTGGAAATAGATCACAATGACATGTAATGGACCTACCCATTAGTAACAGTTCAATATAATCTACTTTGGAAGACATCTTCCTTCTAGTTGTCTCGGAAGGTTATAGGGAATCGAATTGGGAGACTAGTACATTAGAGTGGGTATGAATCATATAATGAAAATATACATATCTGATTTGGGACCATTCAGCGATATATGAAACATTTAGATCATCATATGCGAAGGATTTTGGATAGGAATGATTGGATACGAAAAAGCATTGGAGAGCTTACGCCCCAAGGCTCAACTGCATATATCAACAAAAGTAGGATTAGTATAATTAAAATTAGCCTTTTTTCAAATCATTGAAAGCTTTGAACGTGTGTCTTTGCAAATCAACACTCGGACATCAGGCAATCACAGTGCTGAAGAAACTTCAGAAATCTAACAGAAGGCTGACGAGAGTGAATAATACAAGGACATCCAGTTAAGGGCATGATTATGAAAACTATATAGTCTCGAAATGTCGACGAAGTTGTTATTTTATTGTCAAGAACGTTATTAAACAACACATATATATATATATATATATATATATATATATATATATATATATATATATATAAAACATCCTTATGTACTCCAATTAGAGGGCAGGAAAGACGGGTTACCAACCTACTCTAGCTTGAGTGCTTCCTTTCGTACATATAAATATAATAAGGAATCTTTTGAAGATAAAACCGATTCAAATTGCTCTCCTGCAAAGTTATGGAAATGTAACATAGTTTTGTGTGCCTCCGAGGTACAGATATATTTATATATATATATATATATATATATATATATATATATATATATATATATATATATTTTTACTTTTTTTTTTTACATATTTCACTGCTTTTTTTTAGAATTTATATAATTTATTTTATATTATCATTAATTAGACAGTTGCTAAAATACATAGAATTGCCTAGTTGCTTTATTCTCGTTGCAACATTTATCTAATAAAGCAGAGCAGAGAAACATGTGAACCCTGAATTCAGTGAAGTAGTGGAGTCCAAAAGTTATAGTGCCAGTTTTAATGTTAAATAGTAGTTCTGGTCTGTTTATTCTGCTAGTGACATAGCCGGGAGATAGGATCTCTCAAACCAGGCTCAGGTTTGCCCTCCTATAGTGGAGGGACAAGCTTGATTTAGAATTTCCCGAGTATCATTTTATATATAGATATATATTTACTTGACAAACGTTCAAACCTTCTACTTAATTATAAAATACTCATTTACATAAGAGTAATGAGACCGATTAGGACATAGAGAGTTGAGATTTGGGGGTCCACTAAACCATCCAATTCATCTCGTATCCAATCATTGGATCCAATGTCCCTGACTTTGTCACAAACTTATTCACAAAGATCTTAATATACCTTACGTTTCTGACATAGCTCATACCAGATAGCTATCCTTTCATAGCTAACTCGCTAACTATTTAAATCCATTAGTATCACAACTTGCTTCACACTTCATTCTAGATAACCCTCCGGGGCCCTTGAAAAGAAGATAGCCTCGTGACCTTCTAATAAGTACTTCATTATATAGAACCTTTATAAGTGCTACCAATGGGTATTTGCCTTAAAAACAAGTGACGTGTCATTTTTATCATTATCATCATATTTACTTGATGTATTGTATCTTTATATTGTATATACAGATGCATATTTTAATAAATTGCTAATATATATATATATTAATTAGAAGTCTAAAAACTAAGGTGTTTTTGGACGAAAGAGAATTTTTTTGACTCCGTAAAACATTTTTCAAACTCTCTGTTCAGCCAAATATCACCAGCAGCACTAAAACGAATACATATGTTATTTTAAATATTTAATTTTAGATTTAGGGTACTTTAGTGTGTAAAGTATGTACACATAAAAAACGGTGACCTCCATCACCTAATTAATTATTAAACTGCACTACGGTAAATAAACCATGACTCTTAGATTTGTAAAGAAGCAATAAGAAGAGTTTTTTATAGAAACTTGGATTAACATAAAAAGAAAAAAAAAATGTTTATGTTTATTATAAATGTGATGTTATGTTTTTATAGACATCATTTAATAGGATCAAGCAAAATTATCCCTTTCTTTGATTAAATTGTTGTAAAAGAAACTTTTTTTACTATTTCCTGAATCTGAGCTTGATCGCTTTCATTATAATCGTTGTTAATCCCCTTCTTTGATTTCTTAAAGTCATTTAATTAGTTGCTTTAGGTCTGTTTTCCGGCCCTGTCCTTAAACTGAATTATAGAGGCACGATTTCGACTGTAATAATCTGCCTTTTGGATTTAATGATTATGTTTAAATAATGTTAATCATCTGTTTAAAAGCTTTAAAAGCTGGCATTAAAAGCTTTGAAATGAGGTTGCGGTATCGATCAAGCGGTTTGACTTTAAGATTTGTGTAATATGCCTCCGCCTCGAATAAAACTAAATAACTTCATTCATTCATTTTTCGGCATTCATAATATTTGTTTTTAGTTTTGACTGGGGGTCCACTTCTCTCAACTTTTTTTTTGGTGCAAGTTTTTTTTTTCACATTCAATAATGTAACATTTTGACAAGTTATAGCTCAATTAGTGTTGCCTTGATCGAGAATTTGACGGCTGCTTTCTCGTCAGAAATTTAATTGAAAATATTTTTTGTCAAATGATATTTGCCGCTAGGACCTACCGTTTAGAAGCTATATTGGATTTAAATAAAAAAGTCACGTTTTAAACCCCTATTTTCTCTCAACTTTTTCTTTTTCGAATAATTATTAATTAATTATTTAATATAATCATTAATTGAAGTAATTTGATCCTTTTATTCCTAAAATGTAAATTGGGAAAAAAGTAGATATTTTATAGATACGAGGTGTGATCAAAAAGTTCCAGGACTTTTTATATACTATGGGAATGCAATGTCTCACAGCGATGCGGTTGGCAGCATTGTATTGCCTGACTCAACAGGAACACAGCTGTGTTTGCAGATCAATCATAACATCACTGAAAGTAACATTAGCACAGTTTGTTTGAGGTTAGTTTTATAGAGTTTGGCTATTTTATGAAAATGAATGTGAAAGAAGAGCAACGTGTTTGTGTGAAGTTTTGTGTGAAACTGAACAAAACGTTTTCTGAAACCTTTTTGATGTTACAAGAGGCTTTTGGTGAAGAATGTCTAAGCCGATCATGCTGCCATCAGTGGTTCAAGAGGTTTAAAGATGGCCTTTTTGTGTAAAAAAACGCAATGACTGTCATTCCTCAGCCCCCCTACTCACCTGACCTGGCTCCAGCCGACTTTTTTCTTTTCCCGAAGCTCAAGAGACACCTGAAAGGACGAAGATTTCAAACAGTTGACGAAATTAAAGATAAAACAAGGGAGCTGCTAAACACCTTTACAAAAGAAGAGTTTTCTGGGGCCATTGATCAGTGGAAACACCGGTGGGAAAAGTGTGTAGCTTCCCGAGGGGAGTACTTCGAAGGAGACAAATTTGAATAACCTGTATGTTGTATGAATAAATGTAAAAAAAGTCCTGGAACTTTTTGATCACACCTCGTATATCTATGATCTGCCGTTTTTCCAAGTCCTTTCCAAATTTTGAAATTTGGCTAAACAGAGGGTTTGAAAGTTGTTTTACGGATTTAAAAAAAAAAAAAAAACTTCTCTTTCGCCCAAAAACCCCTTAGTTATTAAACTTTTAATTAATATATATGAATTAATTAAAATGACTAAATTAAAATAATAATATATATATTTTAGTTATTTATTGAAATTTATAACTTTGAAATTTACTCAAATAAATATGATGATAATGATAAAAATGACACGTCACTTGAGTTTAAAGCAAATACTCATTGGTAGCATTTATAAAGGTTCTATATAATAAAGTACTATAATAGATGGTCCCGAGGCCATCTTCTTTTCAGGCGTCTCGGAGGTTTATGTGGAATGAAGTGAGAAGCATGTTGTGATACTAATGGATTTGAATGGTTGGCAAGGTAGCTATGAAAGGATAGATATCTGGTATGAGCTATGTCAGAAACGTAAGGTATATTAAGATCTTTGTGAATAAGTTTGTGACAAAGTAAGGGACATTTAAGATTTTCCTAAAGATTGGATACGAGATGAATTGGATGGTTTAGTGGACCCCCAAATCTCAACTCTGTATGTCCTAATCGGTCTCATTACTCTTATGTAAATGAGTATTTTATATATAAGTAGAAGGCTTGAACGTTTTGTCAAGTAAATGTTGAAGTAGTCGAAAACGATCTGGACATCTTTGGGAGGAATCTTGCTGCAGTAGAAGAAGCAAGTCGGGCTGACCATTAACGAAAATAAGACAAAATACATGAAAACGGACCCAGAGGTAGACGGGAGCACCCACCGGAGATCAAAATAGGGAATAGTTTTCTTAAGTGGGTCGATGAGTTTTGTACCTAGGAACCCAAGTGAACTCCGACAATGTCATAAAACCAGAAATCCAGAAGATAGTTCTAGTCACCAATAGAAGCTACTATGGATTAGTTAGATACTTCCACAACAGAATCATCACAAGGACCACTAAACTCCGCCTGTACAAGACCCTGATCAAGCCAGTACTTTTATATGGCTCTGAAACCTGGACAATCCCAAAGGCTCAGGAACAAGTACTCCTCTATATTCTGAGGAAGATCTTCGAAGCAGTACAGATCGGCAATGAATGGAGTCATCGCTCTAATGCAGAGATATAAGAACTTTATGGTGAAGCTGACATAGTTAAATTTATCAGGATTGGGCTGCTGAGATGGGCTGAGCATATTGTCAGGATGAGTCCTGATGAAATACCCAGAAAGCTTCTAGAACGTGTCTATGGAACTAGAAGAGTTGGCAGACCCAAACTACAGTGGGCTGACGGTGTGGCAGTCGACGCGCAGAAACTCTTAAGCCTCCGTAATTGGAGAGCAGGAGCAGAGAACAGAGAAGAATGGCGGACATTGTTGCAGGCGGCCCTGACTCTTTGTGAGTTGTAGCGCCATTGAGGAAGGAAGGATATAATTTATATACTGGGATATTTGGGAAAGACAAATAATGCTCAGTTTGTCTCAGATTTCAAGTCCTATTTTATAATGTATATATATTTTAACTATTTATTGCTATTTACAACTATATACATATAAATTTACATAGAAAATTACATTTACAGTTACTCGATCCCTTCCAATCTGGTTTCCGTCCCGTCTTCTCAACACAATCCGCCCATTAAAATTATCACTGACATCCAAGCAGCGATGGACAAAAAAGAACTGACCATCCTGATCCTCTTTGATTTATCTAAAGCATTCGATTCTTTAAACCATAATATCCTATTTTCCAAATTGAAATCATTGAACTTTTCCTACAGCTACCTCCTTTGGTTTCAATCTTTCCTTTTCCACCGCTCCCAAGAAGTCGCCACTCCTAACCAAGGCCTATCCTCTTTCCTCACTCTACAGTCAGGAGTAGTTCAAGGTTCGAGGATTTCCCCTCTACTGTTTAATTCCTACATCAATGATCTCCCCCATTCAATTCACCATTGTCCCCACCATCTTTATGCCGAAGACTTCCAAATTTACTTCTCCTTTCCTCCATCCGAAATGTTAGCTGCGTTTTCCGAAATTCAGGAAGACCTAGACGAAATCTGTGCCTGGGCAAATCTGAAAAATTAAACGTTAAACGCAGCTAAAACTCAAGCAATTGCCATAGGATCACATTCCCTTCTCCATTCAAATGACAACTTTCCCACATTATTCCTTAATGGTCATCCAATAACTCCCATTCCTCTGTTAAAATGTTGGCTTAATCATTGATCAAACCCTCTCCTGGAAATCCCATATTTCACAAATCTCCCGAATGTCAATCGGTATTCTAAAACTATTTCACCGCTCCTGTCACCTCCTTCCCCTACCCACACGCAAACTTCTTGTATCCTCCCTTATCTTCCCCCTATTTGACTATGGTTGCGTGATATATTGCGGGCTCGACGGTTCTTGAAGGTAGATTAAAACGCATCATGAATTGCTTTATTAGGTTTGTCTTCGGAACCTCAAGACGTTCCCATCTTTCTCATCTCTACACTGAGTTAAATTGGATTTTCCCCTCCTTCCGCAGAAAGTACTTCCTAGGCTCCTACCTAATCCAAGTTATCAACACCCGTCACCTCCCCTTTATTTACAGTAACCTGAAATTCAAGTCTGCTATCAACTCACTGCATACAAGATCTTTCCGATCTCTAAACTCCATCCCACAGAAGCAATGCATTCCAACGTTCCTTCCTTGTCCGATCCTCTACTCTTTGGGATTCCCTCCCCCCCCCCCCCCCCCCTCCCCTGTATCCGCAATGCTTCTTCCCTTGGAACAATCAAAATACTACTCTTTCACCATATTCTTTCCCTCCAACCCGACGCTCTCTAATTATAAGGATGTATGTACTATGTATGTAATCGTCTAATTTAATTACTAAGACCGTCAGACATAAAACAGCAAAAATTATAGTTGGGCTATGATAATGTTTTGATTTCTTGTAATGATAATTTTTGATTTTCTATCTTTTATTTTTCTTTAAGTTTCTGTTTGGTTTGTTTTTTTTCTGCAATTTTGTTTACTATATTAACCTCTATTTTGTATATTTATTTTTTCTCTCTCTTTTTATTATTAGTTTTTTCTTTTTCTAGTTTTTCTCTGTATTTTTTTTCATACATATTTGTATTCAATTTTACCTATGTTGTTTTATTTTTATCAGCTTCTCGGCCAATTATGATCTAACGTGTATTTAAAGTTATTCTTAAGGGACTTCGTCCCAGAATAAAGTTTTCTTTCTATTCTATTCTAAATAATAAGTAAATTTGAGCAAATTATTACAATGACTTGTTAATAACTTGTAAAGAACTACTTACTCGTAGCACGTAGATAAAAGTTACACATTAGAAG
The DNA here is from genome assembly GCA_003667255.2 of Euschistus heros. Taxonomy (NCBI): domain Eukaryota; kingdom Metazoa; phylum Arthropoda; class Insecta; order Hemiptera; family Pentatomidae; genus Euschistus; species Euschistus heros. The sequence continues at coordinate 292,587 of RCWM02000694.1, read as the reverse complement.
ATCTATAGGCCATCTTCTTTTCAGGCATTGAGGATATTACGAAGTAATTCGGATGGTAAGGATTGAATACAAATAGAGTTTGAAGTTTTAGTGGAGCTCAACTGCATATGTCCAAAAGGGAATTATTACTGTCAAGTAAATAAGTCTTTTGTAAATAATTGGGAACTTTGAAGGCTTGTATAATAAATATTGGAGTAGTCAAAAATGTCGAGCAGTTTCTTTTCTTTTAAGCCTCGTATGAGGATTAAGAGTAAGTCGATTTTACAGTTGGAGTCCTAGATAGTGGATCTGTTGAGCAGAGATCAGAGGAATATTATTGAAGAATACTGCAGGACTGGAAGTCGAAGGTTTGAGACGATGGGTAAAGGTTATTTGATGATATTTGTTTAGATTTATTTTAATTCTCAATTTTTGCCACCATTCATCAAGGTTTGTAATATGAGATTGGAGGGATTGAAGTGCAATGATAGGATCATTATTTACTGATGACACATGTGTTTTATCGTGGTGAAGAGTTTCTAGGAAGAGATAACATAATTTAAATGTAGCGTTCACCACATAGCATGTAGTGAATTAATCAACACATGATCCTAATTGATGAACTGTCATTGGCCCAACTAGTTTACCACAACAGCTATTAATTAGTTTTTCATCCTGAGATTCCTACACGTCATCGTCAATGGTAGCAAACAAACGTCTAATTTGAGAATAAGAGACTTCGATACTTAAGAGACTATAGATGAGCACAGCGCAACCTTTCTTTAGGCTGATTTTAGAAAATAAATAAATTACCCAAATCCCATCATTTTGATTATTCCTTTCCACACTCCTTTTATATTCAAAGCACTGGGTGTTGACACCTACTAATGTCGACATCTACCCTTGAAATCTCGTTAACCAGTCCCTTTGACAACCCGACCCGGAATTCATCTGCAAGCTTAGTGACACATAACTTAACTACTTGTTACTGAGGAGTATTCAATCACCTTCAAAGCACTTTTTTTTTTTTTTTTTTTTTTTTTTTTTTTTTTTTTTTTTTTTTTTTTTTTTTAAATTATGAATAGAAATAGGAAGATCTTATTTTTGTAAAAATGAAAAAATCTTGAATTCGGACCAATTACAGAGCATCAAAATGAAACTTAAATTTAAGTACTTGAATACTTAGTAGATTTTTTTTTTCGATAATAATTTAAATATAAGAGTTTATGATTAGCTACCGTAAAATCTAATATATTTTTTTACATTAAAAATCCGTAAGATTAGTATGTGGGACGTTTTCAAATAAAATGACAATTTGCTGTCCCAGTACTTTGAATAGCTGTAAAAAAAAAAAAAAAATACAACCAATATTTCACTATTGTTAATTTTATCTAGTCGAATTCATTTGTTTAAAATAATGTAAGCCTTAGAATTTCAATTTGAAATGTTTGATAAAGAGAAAAAAAAAAAAAAATATATTAAAAATTTTTACATACGTTACTGTCCACAGCTCAAGTTGTCATCTTCTAACCTTCACACAAAGTACAGAATGTTTTTTTATTTCATTCCCTCTGTTATTTCATCTCTAATTAGGTGTAAATTAAATCAAAATAGTACTTCTTTTTTTTTAAATGAAATTTTAGGGGCTTGAGAAAAGATTTTCTTTGTGTCCGAGAATGTCCGTATTTATTCATATGATGTACTAGACCGGGTGTAGAAGAGTGGGTTCTGGGGTTCGGGGAATCGGGATAGCATCTTAATACCCTCCAGTCTATGTATTGTAACCATTCGCAACCAAGAGCCCAGGTCGCTGTATTAACCGAGTAAGACGACTTCGTTTCTCAAAACATAGCGCGTGTCTTAATTCAATTTGACATACGTTACCATTGCTTTCTCACATTGAATTGATCACTTCCAATCTAAGTTTTTACAGTTTGTAGTTTTCAACATGTCAAATGTTTCAATCCCATTATATTTGAAAAAAATTGTAGGTGAATAATCTTTTTCTAATTAAAATCCTTAAATTTTGACATACGTTACCATTATGGTAAGGTATGTCAAACTATTTTGTTTTTGGTCCAATTTTGGTAACGTCAGTTACATTAATGTTAAATTAATGGTCCCATCAGTCAAATCTAGGGTTAAAAAAACAGCAACAGAATTATGTAGTATAAGTCTACATCACATATATAGATCATTAAAAAAAAAAAAAAATGAAAATTTGTTGTCCCAGTACTTTGAATGGCTGTAAAAAAAAAAAAAAAAAAAAAAAAAAAAAAAAAAAAAAAAAAAAAAAAAAAAAAAAACATCCAATATTCAGAGGGTGTAGACATCCTTAACAGATGTCAATTTTTTTTTGGGTGCAATAATAAAATCTATGAACTATTTTATAAAGTGAAAACAAATGATGGCTACGTAGGTTAAATATTTGTTAAAAAAACGCTTTAATTTCTCACATAACATTTATTACTACTCCTTCCCCTAGGAAATCACTTCAAATTAGCCATCTCAAGAATTCTTTACTGGAAACTAAATAAATACCATTATTTTGACAAGTTAAAAACCCGATAACAAACATGAAGATATTAAAGGTTTTTTTCTCTTAAAATTCAGTTAAAAATCAAGAAAGTGGAAATTTGACGAACCAACTCAGATATATATTCTCAAGTAGTGTAGTAACATCCTAGTATGCCAAAGAATATGAATAAGTAACTTTTTGTTTTAAGGTATCATGGGTTTTTTGGAAAGGTAAATTGCAATTTTATTTGAAAATGGCCCATGTACGATAATTAAGTTTTTTCTAAAGATTTTCTAACCTAAAAGTGGTGATTTTTTAAATATTTACATTTTCACTTAATATACTCAAAAGTTGAAATGTCTTTGGGTATTGTTTTTTTTTTTTTTTTTTTTTTTTTTTTTTTTGTATTTTTTTTTTTTTAATTCGAGATATAAACAATTTATAAAACAAGATTACCAACACATTTTTTTCTTTTTGCCTCAGCTCCTTTGGCCTATTAGATAAAAGGATAAAATATAAATCGATATTATTATTAATAATAATAATAATGATTTTATATTTTTTATTATAAAATCTGATAGATATTATATTTTATTGCAAGTTACATATTTCTTTTGTAAGACAACAATTTATTTTTTTCTTCTGGAAGCCGGATTATTTCGATTGGGACCAACCCGTTACTTCCGTCCAACTTTGTGGGAAACTCACAAACTGACAGCTTCAGTTTCCTCGGTGTGTGCTGCCAGCTTCTACGTTTGGCCACATGTCACTTATAGGGTTTGCTGATGCCTCTGCTGTTGCCTACGCCGCCGTCTTGTACATAATTCTCGTCATTTTCCGTTTTTTGGAAGGCGCGAACCCGCGTAGCGCCTTTAAAAACTCTCACCATTCCTAGACTCGAGCTTTGCGCTGCCGCTTCTTATCGACCTTAGTACAGCTCCGCTATCCTAAACCTTGGTCCAACATCCGGCTTTTTTCCGATACCAGTTAATACCTTTGTGTCTCATAGAATTGCCCACATCATGAACCATTCTCACTCCAACTTGTCATGGTCACATTGCGATAGTGCTATAAATCCCGCCGACATGGCCTCTAGGGGTCTTACCTCTGCTCAGTACGCGCACGCCAAGAACTTCTGTCTTTGGACTCAAGGTCCCTCTTTTTTAACCAATTGTCAGGAGCAATGGCCTCCTCCGTATTCTGACGCTGGCTTGAACATCACAACTGTTCCGGAGCTCAAGGTTAATACCGTTTCTCTCATTGCGTCGCAGCCTGATTTCTCATTTGAGCAGTTTTTCGTCCCGATTATCTTCCTTCCTTCGCTTTCAACGCACCGTAGCATGGATAATCCGTTTCGCATCCAACTGTCGGTCTCGCAAAATGTCAAAGCCGCTTTTACAGGGCCCCTTAACGGTTTCCGAGTTGCAGGATGCCTTGTTCACGATTGTACGGCGTACTCAGTCCGAGCATTTTCAGGATTCTCTACTCAAAAATTCGTACCGGAAAGCCGGCAAAGTCGCTTTGCAACCTGACGCCTTTCATCGACAGCCTGGGTGTTCTCAGGGTGGGCGGCCGACTTAAGAACGCCAATTTAAAGTACGATTCCCGTCACCCAGTTTTGCTTCCTAAGTCCGCATATCTATCTCTGTTAATCTGCAAGCACTTTCACATTTCCTCCCTACACGCTGGGCCTACTACTTGCCAGGCCCTCGGGTGTAGCCGTTACTGGATTATCTCGTTGCGTCAGCTGTTAAGGAAGGGTGATCCACCGTTGTACCACATGCCTTCGTTCCGTGCTCCTACCGTGCAACCAATTATGGCTGACCTGCCTTCGTGCCGCGTTCGGCCCAGCAGACCTTTCTTCAACACCGGGATTGATTTCGCGGGGGCCATTTCAGGTTCGCGCGTCGCGGCTTCGTAAATCTGCTCTTACCAAGGGTTACTTATGCGTATTTGTGTGTACCGCCACTCAAGGCCGTGCACCTCGAATTTGCCTCTGAGCTTTCCACTGCCGTTTTCCTGGCTACTCTAGATAGATTCGTTGCACGCCGCGGTCTTCCGCATTCCATTCTATCTGACCAGGGTCGTAATTTTGTCGGAGCTAATAAGCAATTAAAGACGTGCATCTTTTCCTCCGCGCTCATCACGAGGAAATTTCGTTCGAATGTCTTGTCGAGTCGAGAGATAAGTTGGGTATTCAATCCTCCTTTAGCGCCCAATTTCGGTGGTCTTTGGGGAAGCCGCAGTCAAATCCGCAAAAACTTTGTTATCTCGGTTATCCACCGAAGTTTTATTCACTTTCGAAGAATATGCCACTCTTTTCGCTCGGATCGAGGCTATTCTAAATAGCCGTCCTATCTGTTCATTGCATTGCCTTCTGCCCCCGAGGATGCCGCTGCTTACTTAAGTCCGGGACACTTCCTCATTGGGGCTCCACTTTTATCCGTTGCCGAGATTCCTATTTCTGAGAATCATCATTTAACATCTAGATGGAAGATCATTTCCCAGTATTCGCAGCACTTTTGGCGACGATGGTCCAGGGAGTACTTAAACTCGCTGATGCAGCGTACTAAGTGGACCGCCAATAAAGCAAGGCGATGTCGTTGTGATCAAGGGTGTGAATAGCCCTCCCCTCTCCTGGCCTATAGCCCGCATCTCCGAACTCAAGCCTGGGCTCGACGGTTGTACCTCGAGTGGCCATCCTTGAGACCTCCAACGGTACTCTCACTAGGCCGATCAACAAGCTCATTCCGCTCCCGGAATGACGTCTGTGCCATTTATGTTTTTTATTTTATATAATTGCTGCTCAATTGGGCTGATTCTTTTTTTTCTTTATTTTGTATAATTGATTACCTAAAATACTGTCTTATTTTCTTTACATTATATAATTGTTGCTCAGTTGGGCTGATTCTTTTTCTTTACTTTGTATAATTGTTTACACAGTAGTACTGTTTTATTTTCTTTACATTTATAAACTGTTGCCCAGTTGGGCTGATTCCATTTCTTTACAATGTATAATTGTGCACCCATTCTTGTTACAGTATTTTATTATTTCCTTTTTTTTCTTTATCTTTCTCCTTACTCAAGCTGAGCTTTTTTTTTTCTCTTGTTTTATTGTATAAATTTGCTGCTGCCGATGATAATACTTTTCCAAGTTTTTGGAAACCATGAATATAGTTTTAGTAAAATTATAACTATCCTCGCAACCTATGCTGATGATACCAGCGTGTAATCAGTCAATGATGATCCCCTTGTTGAATCCCAGAGACTCCATTTATATATCCATCCTTTGAAGATTGGTGTCATAACTGGAGAGTGAAGATAAATTCCAGCAAATAACCTCTACCCTTCGTCAAGAACCTACCTTATTCTGTTCTCCTGTATCCTTCAATGAAGTACCGCTAAATACTGTGGAATAAATACGATACCTTGGATTTTTCTGGACAAGAGACTTACCTGCAATCCTCGTCCAAAATTGAAAAGACAGGAAGCTGCACGTCGATTTCTACTGCTACAGCACTTACTCGACAAACGTTCAAATTCCCCGAATCACTACAAAAATCTCAACCATATGACGATTATCAGACCTATTTGGGCTTACGGATATGGGGATCCATCAAACCGTCTAATTCGTCCCGCATTCAATCACTCCAATATAAAATCATTAATGCTCCGTATTTTATCAGAACTGAGCCGATCCACAACGAACTTAATATCCCATATATTGCCGATTTGGCACGAACTAGGTACCTTTCCTTTCATAATAAACTTACTACTCATCCAAATCCACTCGTTGCACAATTTGCTTTCTATTCCGTTCCTGCCTATCATCGTGGCGTCTTTCATTAGAGTACTACCAATGGGTAGTTCCTCTACTAGTTGTAATCATGTCATTATTTTGCATTGTATACCACATATTTAATAGATTTATTTTTTAATACATTTGTAAATTTATGTTATTAAAATAATAAAGAAAAAAAAAAGTCTAAAGATAGATGTCAAAATAAATTTGAATGTAGTACTGCTTGTCATCAGATCATTCAGCTGTAAAATCATTCCAGCATCAATTTACGTCTAATATTCAAGAATTTGAACTAAAACTACTACACCTTGTCTACCAGGGAATGAACATTTATTAAGGTCCCGGCAAATAATTGTCAAAAGATCGTCGGATTTTCATGTTGTGTGCCAATGGCAAGCTATAAATAAAATTTGCATAAATATTTTTCTTCTTCTGAATACATTTTAAATATTTGTCAAAAATACAATAATATTGTATGTTTTTTCTTTACATTCAGTAGACCACCATTTTCTGTATTCCGGCACTCTTTAGGTATTCTATATCGCATTTTCGAAATGGTACGATATTAGAAAATTTTCAGTTATTTTTGTTTTCTTTGTGCTAATGTTATTTATTGTATCATTCCAATATTTATCATAAAAAAAAATGTAAAAATAATTTATAAATGATAAATATTTGATAAAATACATTAAAAAACATTATATATACATGTAATATGCTCTATGTATGGTGCATATACTATATTTAAATATTCCCTCTTACAGAGAAAACTAGAAAAATAAAGGCTTCAAAATTATAGTTAGTTTTAGTTTTGATGCTGATGTATTATCGCTTCGATAACATTACCCCATCGTAAAGGGCATCCGATCCAGAGAGGACGTTAGAGCCCTGATGATACGTTTAGTAGCGATGTGGATCTCGGCCATCACTAATTCGCTACGTGAGCAATTAGTGTATTTCCCCAGGCCAATGTCACGCGATACCTTTACATGCTTGTACCCAGGTATCGGTTATCTCCTATTATTGTTATCTCCTCCAGCACTATCATCGTACCATGATATCGTCCATATAGAGGTAACTAATTTATTTGATGGTGTAATTGAAATATGGAAAAGGAAGGTCATGTTTTAACACTCCATTTTTAACTACCTCTTGGCTCCATCTATAATTATACCTTATCCACCATTTTTCACTAATTTTAATTTCCTTAAATTTATTTTAAAACTAGTTATTGTTATTTACAACTGTATACATATATACAGTTTTGGAGCAGCCCCAACACTCAACTCCGTTTGCCCAAATCGGTTTCCAAATCAAGTAAAAAAGTCTTTTGTGATTTATTAAGAGCTCTGAACGCATGTCTATTAAATATTGCAGTGGTCGGAAACGACAAGCAGTTTCTTGAAATTTAAATCCGGTGTTTGTCCAATGATATAAATATAAAATATAAATACTGGTTAAAATAGTAGATGGCACCATAAGAGCGCTCAGTTATGCATAATCCTAATTTTTAAAATAATACATTTCAAGATCTATCATCTATCTTCTTTTTGGACTTCACCTCAAAGGTTTCTGATATCACTATACTTTGCTCAACACTGTTTACAACTCTTTTTTTTTTTTATCATAAATTCATTTGCAGTTGTCATGAATACCTTAGCTACTAATTTAAAATAATCTGCTAAAAAATAATATTTAACTTTCCATAAATGTCAACATCTTTATTTGATATGAATATTATGTATTCAATACATGACCTATCCTAGTGACTAGTGAAGGGCCGTTCCGACTTATAAGCAGAATGAGATTTTCGGTTTCGTGCTGGAACTAGTTCCACAGTTCAACAGTTTTCCCATAGTAAAACTATTGGAACCAGTTCTACTTTTCGTTCCACGTCAGTTTGACTAACCTTCTACATACAAGTGAAGGGCCGTTCCGACTTAAAAGCGGAATGAAATTTTACGGTCTGTTCCAATTTTCGTTCCACGTATGTTTGACTAATCTACTACCTACTTACTATGCAGTTTCGTTCTGTTTCTTGTGAATTCGGGCTGTTAATCTCTTTCTATTTTATAATTAAGAAATTTATAGGTGCTATAATATTAGGAAGGTTTAAATAGCTAAATATAGTTATTAAAAAATTTGTATTCTTTTAAAATAGTTTTATTCAATAAAGGTTTCTGCTTTCTGTTGAACCACAGGCATCAACATTTCTCACATCATATATGGATCGACCCATTTTGCTTTTAATTAATCTTCCACTGTTCGCGCCGTTGTATTTTGTACAACACTCGACTTGTTTTCTCTCTCTTTCTCGCTTCCGATGAGCTTCCCGGAAAATTTGATTCAGCTAATCCTCGATATACTCCTCTGTTTGCCGCCAGGAAATTTTCAAAGTGGTAGCAGGGATAGTTTCCTGATTAAAAAATATTTAGTCCTCAGTGTTGCACAAAGTACAAGCTACCGCTCTGGTTTTTTTTTTTTTTTTTTTTTTTTTTTTTTTTTTTTTTTTTTTTTTTTTTTTTTTTTTAGTACCTTTCTCGGCAATCAGCTGGATTCGATATAATGTAAATGGGCTTCTTTTGCATTTTTGCTTTTCTTTATCTTAGTCAGCGATAATATTCGGAATGTTTTGATTTGGTGGAAACCTATTAAACTGGAAAATATTCCTCGAATTTAGCAGAACTAGACGAGGGGGAACAAAAAAAACTTACAATCAAATAAAAATTTGGAATTGAGTCAAGAGGAAACAGAAGATGTTCTAGATCATTATACAGAAACCTATGTAGAGAGTAGAGATGACGTGGGGGGGGGGGCAGTCAGTGGATATCCAAATTTTACTTGTAACAATCAATCCTCAAAAAACTTTATTTACAATAATTTATCATAAAAAAAAAAACATTTTAGATCTGAAAATAATGATATCTGATCATAATATTGTAAATTCAAATTCATCTATTTGTATCTTTGTTTTTATTATTTTAAATCATATTTTCATTTACGTTCAAAATATTATTCTCTCTGGGAATATTTTGTACATATACTCTCTTTTGAATGTAGAATGCTCAAAAATGTTTTATTTAATAGATTTCATACAAAATTTAGACAAAAAGGGATAAAAAAAAAACAACAGGGTGTTGTACTTTCTACAATGCGCGACCGCTCGTGTTGTGGAAATTGGCGCGACTGGTGGAAGTTTAAACCAGTCAACCTATCCTTTACAAGACTTTTTGCATGATCAGCCTAATTCTGATTCTTGAAAACCAAATTTATTTTAATCCGAAAGAAGTAGCTAAGCTGTGTCGGTAGAACAGAAAATTTTTCAGAAAGCGATTTATTTTGAAGATGCCTATGCGCGGTATGGCGAGGCGATAGAGAGAAGGGGGAGGGAGAAACCATGAGCAGTAAGATCAACGGCTGTTGGGCTCTGAGCGGATGGAAGGGATCAAGCAAAGGAAGGAGAGATCAGCAGGCGGAACGAAACGGACGGGAGAAGCAATCTCTTTTCATTTTAAATTATTTAAATTATTTATTTATTTATTTTATTTTATTTTTTTAATGTTTGTATCATCTTGGTCACATCCATTTATTGTTATTTTAGCCCTAATGAAGACCTACAAGGCAGGTCGAAACGTTTGCACGCCAAAATATAAGTTTTTCATTTAAAAACTGGCAGTGTTTATTCATCCTGACTGCACCTCTGACTATTTCATCTCCTTGGTAAAAACTCACAGTCAACAATACAATCATCATTTTATTTTATTTACTTATGTATTAGTTATATACTTATTTTTTTTTTAATTATTTTCATTGTACATGATTTATGATTTGATTTATTGACAACCAGATTTTTTATTGACTCATTGCCGTTGTGAGAGTCAGCTTGTAATATTTATTCAGTAAAATAATTTGATTAATAAAAAATATTAAAAGATAATATTTGATGTAGTTTTTTGTTATGAATTTTTTTTTCTTTTCTGGGTTGTATTAACCACGCATAAGTTCTTATAGAACTTTTATACTCTTATATTGATTCATAATATATCTAATTCACTGCAAGCGAATAATTTGTATATATTTTTCAAATTTTCTAGTTTTAATTTTTCGTTAATCTGTTTACTAAAATTAAATTAAATTGGTTTGAAATCAGAGATCTTTTAAACCAAATACTATATTTATTTATTTGTATGTATTTTGATAACCATTTATACTTGGACAGGCCTGTTTTCGATTACCTATACAATGTGCTAATCATAACAGGTTTATTTACACTGAAAACATTAATACGTCTGGACGCCTTTAAGTAGTTATGTGATATAGATTATTTCTGAAACTTATACTTGTCGTTTATACTTATATTATTGGCTGATTCCATTCTATATTATCTATTATTGGTAGTTAAGAAAATTATTTACGTGAACATCGACATTGTCTTTTAAGAAGCTTTGAACTATGCTCCCCCTCAACTCCCTTAACCAATAAAATTAATAACCAATTAAATTAAATTAAATTAAATAATAATTAAATTAAACCAATTAAAATTATTAATACGGTTACGCTTTTGTGTCAGTGTTAGCGGGTGTTTATATTTAGTTTAGTGTATTCAAAAAAATTTCGAAGGAAATCCTTTAAGGTTATACTAGTTTCAAATAAATTACAATAAACTCGTAGTTACTTTAATCAGAGGTATACCAGATGAAGACACAATAAAAAAAAATATATAAAAAAAAATACTAAGAAAGAAATCACTTTTCGCTACCTCTCACATAATAAGGTGCAAAGCTATTCCTTTGTCTTTATTCCCCTTCAGATTTTATTTCCAACTGTTCTTAAAATTCTTACTGGTTCTCATTTTTTTTCTTGCATAAAATACTCAAGAAATCTTAAACCAGTAAGTATAATTTTATTATTTTCATTTGATGGATGAAAGTATTGATTATAGGAAATGATTTCGATAAGTTTAATATTTTATATATTATAAAATGTCTTGTGTGGCCGGGGTTTTTTTTTTGTTACGTAATGCGTCGTTCTGGCAACCCTGAATTTTGTAAAGTTATTCTCACCCACAAAAACGAAACATTTTTACACGCTCTAACTCTGTTGGTGTAGTTCGGTTTCTATTGTATATTGTTTTAAACTAACAAAAGTTTCTAATTATAAATTTAATGGAAAATATTTTTTGTCAAATAACGTTTGTCTCTAGAGCTTACTGTTTGGAGCTATATTGGTTTGCATGAAAAAGAAAACACTTCTTGCATACATTTTTAAGTGCTAAGGCTTTTTTGACACGCCTAAGCTCTGTTGATGTTGCTGGAATGGACATTTTGTCAAATTTTCTTGCCAGAAGCAGTAAATATTAAAGCGTAGAATATAGATATATCCATGATCTATAGCTTTTACCACGGAGAAATTGAGTTTTTTTTGTTTTTTAATTTTAATTTTGTTTAGATAAAATAATAGATCATTTGTAGACACAAGTTGTAAGAAAATATAGATTAAGTTTACCTCAACTCTTTTTTCGCTCATTTTACAAACTTTTGTGAGCTAAAATATAATACAATCTATTAATGTTTGTCATAAATTTTAATACATTTATTTCTTCGTTTCTATCCTTCCATAAGATTATACATTCATAGTTGTGATCCATGCATCACATTCGCAGAGTCTGTTTTAATCTAAGAAAGTGGTCACGAAAAAAAAAAAAAAAAGAAAACTTACCATTTTTAGAGGTTAAGATAAAATTACTTATTGATACAGATACTTTGGGATTACTAAGGCTGTGAAATATAGGCATTTGCGTATTTCTCATAGCCTACTAACAAATCTAATATCATCAAAATGAGTATGTTTTGAGGCATTTGGAATTAATTAAAGTTTTTTTAATTTTGCATATTTTGTTATTAATGCATATTTTTTTTCATATTTGGAACTGTAATTCCATATTTATCTTCATATGCGGCATATTAGCATTTGACTTTTGAATTTTTTTATTTTTCCGAGTAGACAAAAAACATAAAATATAATTAAAAAACGGAAAAAAAGCTATGGAAACTGTACTATTATTTTTCCCACCTAATAAAAGAGTTCGTATTTGTCAAAGCGCAAAATCTTCCTATTGCGTGAATTCGTTATTCTTAGAATGTTTTAATCGGATTAATTTATTGTTCTGGCTACTTGGAATATTATTTCACTTTTATTTCTCTTATTAGCACCATTCTACTAACTCAGTCTCTCAGGTAGTGTTCGCCTAGACGGATAATTTATTTGTATACTTCTAAAATGCCGAAAATCACTCTTCCGAAAAAAGATAATGTAGGAAAGTATGTACTTGAATTCTCAATAGAGGCTTGAAGTCTTTTTATATTGTGTTTGTTCTGATGAAGATGTATCAACTACTGCACTATTTTTAGTAATACAGCACTTAAAAACAGTAAAATACAAATGATACCATGGTAAGAAGTCAAAATTTGAAAAAAAAAAAATAATATATATATATATATATATATATATATATATATATATATATATATATATATATATATATATATATATATATATATATATATATATATATATATATTATATTTGTTACACGAACTGACACTGGATCAGAAAATTCTGGTTTCAATACTGATGTATGTTTTACTTTATTTCGAGCTGACGTATTCTTCCATAAATTAAGCCACTTTAAGTTTTATAACGTGTTTTCTTATTTAATAATCGTGTTTTCTATTAGTTTTTTATTAGTCTTCTTTCTATTGCTTACCCTTTTAACACTATTAGTTACTTAGACTTGAGTTTGAACTTATATATAAGTATCTTAATAATGAAAATATTTACATTTTTTACCCAATATATTTGCATACATATGTGAATATAATTCACAGGACCAGTGATAACATAATAACATATAGATACAGATACCTGATATAACATGTCACACTGATTAGTCCATTCCTTGTTATATGCCGAGATGCTCAGGCAAACAACAACTCCCTCGAAATTAACATAGGGTGACCGAACGCGCTGATTTCGCACTCCCGACACCGTCACCAAACATTTGCCACTTCAGCAGTCAAATCAATACCCTATTAGGCTTCAATTATAAGCTAGTCAATTAATCAAATCGACACCTGGTCTTTACTGCAAATCAGTGCGAATTCCCATACAATCAACGAGTCGTTTAAGTTTAAATTTCAATTAAAGTAAGCCGGCTGAATCAATACACAATTAAAAAGCTTTAGATTTTATAATTTTGGTTCGATCACATTTAAAGATGGTCTTTCTAATATTGAAGCATAATAAAATAAATCATTTCATTAGCTGTAACTATCCAGAAAATAGTAACTGATCATAAGCTGAAACTAATATTTTTAATATAATACATCAGATATTAGTCTAAATACATTACATTTGTTAACCCGAATGCCAAACAATAAAACACACATGAGCTTTAAAAATGTTGGTTACTCTTTTATATTATTATTATTACTATGTTGTAACAAATATTAATAAAATATCTTTATTGTAAATAGTTATAATAAAGAATTGTCAGAGTGATTTTATCTTGGCTACAGAACATTACAGATATATCTAATATTTGATCTACTATACTCATTATTAAAAATAGTTTAATTTTTACTAGGCATCTTCATAACTAAATAAACCAATATTCAATTTAATCACCAATGATCAAGAAATCACCAGATGAAAAAAAAAAAAAGTTAATGTAATATGTCTAACATTAAAAAAACAAAAATATTGAAATTTTAATATTCTTTTGATAATTCTTTTTTCATAAAATTTACAAATTTCCATGATTTGAGTATATTTCTGTCTGATAATTTAAATAAATAAATAATAAAATAAACCTATCATTAAAATTTATTTTGATACCTAGTTTTTAATTTTCAATCAGTTTTTATTAAAAGGCATGTATTAAGCGCTATCCATGATATATTTTTTGTCAAATTTTGCAATAAACATCTATACAAAACCCCTCTTTTCTTCACTGCAATGCAAAATCGTGTATAAAATTCATTTTAAAATTGTTATAATTTTTTTATTCTTTAGGCTTTATTATGCTATTTTTAATCATTTACATAAAAAAAAAATCAGTGATATATGCACATCCCATACATACATACATTTTTCAAACTGCTAATAGCAAAATCTTATTTTTGACGGAACTAGAAAAATATAAATTTTTATTCTAAAAAATGATCGATAGTCTATTTCGCTTTTTGTTACTTTCTCACTCAAATCTACAAAGCCTTATTGCTTTGCCATCGTTTAACTCTAAGACATCGTTTGCTTGGTTCTCTAAGTTATTATTAATTGGTGCTTTCGAAATTTGATTCTTCGGATAATTCTGGATTTTGGTATAGTTTTTTAATAAGTCTGATATGTGAAACACACTGAAATTCTTCAGCACGGTGTAGGATGGGAAAAATGCGAGCTTCAGTTTAAGGGATAGATATAGATGGAAATTTAAGTAAAACATTTAGAATACAATACATTTGAGAGACATGAATTATCAATATATTAAGCTTGAGAATTCCAGACTGCGATTTATATGCATATTATTTAATGTTTACTTTAAAAATAAATAATAAGATTTATTATTAAAAAAAATTATGCACTTTAACTTTTCATATTCTACACTCGATTTTGTTCATAATGGTTTCCGAGATATTTGAAAGAAATTTTTAAAAGAGAAATTCACCTTAAAATGGTAGACATAGCTTTGTATATTCAGTGTGTTGTTGAAACAGTTCATACATCATTCATTATTCCTAAACATTAAATTAATTGTTTTTTTTTTTTCAATTTACATATAGTATTTAAAATGTATGTATTATGTTACAGATGTTATTAAAAAGGATCCCAATCGTTAAATATGAATCCCCATAATTTATTTAACATTAAATCTTAAATTATTTAGTATACATTTGTAATTGTTCGAAAAAGTGAATATAAAATTTTTCTTTGATTAGGAGATATTTTAATGCTGAGTTAAAATAAATTTTCCATTCTTCTATTGTATTAGTTCTGAGCCTGAAGTCCAGAGTGTAGTGGTTTCCAAAGCTCGTACTGACATCTCGCGTTTGCTTCCAGTACTAACTCATTATTTATCAAGAACGTTCATTAAAGAGAATCCAAGTGTTTATATTAATATTAATCCTCGGCTCTAAACATTACGATGAAAAGTGTAATTATTAAGAGGATGAAGTTTAGTAGATTTCGTTTCTTAATATGCTTAATAATCGATTGCTACAACATAGATATACGATTTATATTTATAGATATAAATTTATATTTATTTTTTTTTAATATAAAAGATTTGATTTTGCTTTATTGTAACATGTTTTATAACAATATTATGTTTAAAGCAAAAAATGGAATAAAAAAAAAGAAAGAAAGAAAGAGGAAAATGATGAAATATACAAGGAAGGAAAGATAAAATATACAATTAAAAAAATTATATTAAGAATGAGTGAAAATAAAAGTAAGTAAATAAAAGAGCACTTCATGGAATCAGTTTGATTTGATTTCATCAAAGTTATTAAACAAAAAAAAAATATTATGGTAGAAAACAGTCAGTTTTATAGGGAAGGGCTTTAGGCCATTCTTTTCATAAAATGAGCTAACACTGAAAACATTTGTTGAAGATAAACACACGTTTACATGTAGAAAATACTTCAGTCTAAAGCATGTCTCTTTCATTGTCTTTTCTGCGTTTAAAGGTGATTTTACCTTTAAAAGAAAAAAAAATTAGTTCCAACTATTTTTATAAAGAGAATAGAATGAAGTCCTTTTTGCAGAGACTGATTTATACGCATAACCATACAACAGCTCAAAAAAATACCAAGAAATCATGCCAGCAGTTCAAGATTGTATGTTCACAATGTACCGATTGTGCTAATAAAACGTGTAATGTTGATATCTCCAGGTCTGAATTCTATTCCAGAAGAGATGATCATTAAATAACAGGATAAAACATGATTTAAATAAGGAAAAAATGATACAATGAAATACGGAATTGCGAAAAAATTTTCTCAAACTGAAGAAAAATATAATTAAAACATACTATTAGAATAAATATAAACCAGTAGACAACGAATGGATAGCTAAAAAAAAAAAATAAATAAAAATAAAAATCCGAAATTTAAGAAAAATGATAAATGCAAGACACATAGTACTGTATCATCTTGCACCAACTGATTACATCCTGCTTTGCTGTCATCCAGTTCCTCGCACTCTACATGATCATAGGATCAACCGCCAAACCATTGCTCAACCATAGCATAGGACTTCCTCTTAGCCTTGTCTCATGTATCAGCTCTGTTAATATTGGGCAGGTCACTCACAGTCTTTCGAGAAACTTGCCCGTCCCGCCTCGATCATCTGAGCTTCATAGACCCGACTACGTTCGATTCCTTACATGAATATTTGATGTCCTGTTTTTTCCAGCATCTCACTTCCAGCATCACCAGGTCGAACTTCAAGATTCAGAGCATTTAAGCAGAATCTTACTATCAAATATAATGAGCCAATAAAAATAATAAAAGCTCTGTACATCAAATTGGCTTCAGTACACGACTTGCAGCATTGCCCCTTTCTGAAATTAGGAAGGACACATTTAAGTATAATTCTGCTCAGACTTCAGAAGGTGAACGGTGCCATAGCAAAAGGGAGGTTAGCAAAGTTATGAAGATTTGAAAATAGGAGGCAATATGTTTATTTATATCAGAAATGTTTGTACAACTTTGAACTGGAAATATTTTTCTGCAAACTACACTTCAGAACAAGGCATTCCACAAGAATAACCTCATTTTTCCTGGTGATCGATGGAATAACATCAACTATTCAAAAAACAAGCAAAAGCCGTCTAGTCCCCGATGACATAGCATTTACTTTTCACAGCAAGTTTCTTACCTGTAACCGGTATAAAATACAAGAAACAATAAATTGAGTGATAGATTGATCAAAAAGGACCGATTTAAAATCATCCTTCTCAAAACCTAATGCATTCATGCAAAAATGCACTAATGCAATATATATAAAAAGAGAATATACCAAACAGGAACCACATTATTAGCAAAATTAAAAAAAAAAAGGTTATTAACATGAACAATCATTTTTTAAATTAGAGGTGCATCAATGAATTTCATTCCAGTCTTCTCTCATATCCCTCTACATTGCACCTCAATGAAAATTAAAAAAACAAAAGGATATAGGTTTTTAAATTGTTTTCCAGGCACATTCTTTTAAATTTGATTCTCCTAAAATCATTCAATATTAAAGAAATGATTGATGATTACCAAAGAAACTTTTTTGTTATTTTAATTTATTAACTGAACCTCAAGAACCTCATTAAACATCTAATGGTATAATATATATATATATATATATATATATATATATATATATAT
Organism: Euschistus heros; assembly: GCA_003667255.2. NCBI lineage: Eukaryota > Metazoa > Arthropoda > Insecta > Hemiptera > Pentatomidae > Euschistus > Euschistus heros. Next base: position 274,853 of record RCWM02000694.1, on the reverse strand, counting down.
ATATATATATATATATATATATATATATATATCTTGTATTTACTTTTTTTAAACCCCCTTCCCGAAGGCTTTCATCATTGTATCGTATAATCAGAGAGGCTATATAATCTCATTATTAATTGCCCCGTTATTACTCAGTGAAAATTTTGAACTTACAATTAGTAATAATGAACCAAATGCAATCATATAATATTTAACCCATCTCCATCAATGATATTCCTATACCCATATCCAACACAGTACGCTGCCTAGGCAGCCTAGGCTAGAATAACCTGATACTCCATTCAACAGACATGAATTCAATAAAAGATTTAGCCAACTTAACAGACTGCTTGGCAGGAATTTTCATCCTTATAACCAACTCCTCGTATATAAATAATCATTTTATGATCATTTATGTATGTATGAAGAAGTTAACATATAGAATAGTAGTTAACGAATATAGACCATTGAAAAACAGAAAACCTAATAAACTGAATAACAAAGTTGAAGTAAGGTTATAGAACACGCGATAACCCGCGTTAAGTTGGCATTTATTGTATTAATATCGGTTGTATCGGAGAAAGTGTCTCTTTAAATTAATCTGCGTATTCTTACATATTGGGTAGTTATTGTTAATTGTGTAAAAACAATTGCTTTAAAATTTTATAATTATATGACACATATATTTCCGCCATGCGACCAAGAAAAAAAAACTAATTCCTGTAAGTACAGTAGCCTTAGAGGTGTTGATTTGATTTGTTAAAATAATTTTGAATTAATCATTGGTATAAAAAAATTTGTTTGAAATGACACAATATTTAATTTTTTAAATGTCGGCCTTTGTTAGACTGTATTCCATTTCCATTTTCCTGATTCGTGATTCGAAAGCTGCTTTCTGTGAGAGATCGGGGTCTATTTTCGTTAATTTTTTCCTTGTCCCACATGTAACACTTTGGGTGCTTGCCTGACATTAGTGGTGAACTCAGTTTTCTAAAGAGATCTTTAGGCCTGCTTTTGCAGCTTGAATATGGAGTTAAATAATATTTTAGTTGTTTTTTTTTCCTACTTGATTGGATTTTTTTTTTTTAGCTAAATCTCAATATTATTTTGTTTCCCTTTTTTCTTTTTTAGATGAATAACTGAAATCTCTACAATCGCATTTTATCATGTACAATACAATTATGATTTCAGAGTGATTTCCAATGGATTTTTGTTTTGTTTATGTCATTTCTCCATTTTTCTAGGTTGTTTTCCGAAAGTAAATATTTTCGTGGCTGGAATTCCAATGTTATTTTTTCATTATAAATTGATTGAGACTAACTGTAACATGATAGAATCATTATTTAGATTTTTTTTTCCGCTTTCTGACCTTTCGGACCTCTGTGTGGCAGGCCGACGAGGGGCGGAGTAGTGATGGCAATCTAGAGAGAGGAAGGGCTCCAATCTGCCTTCGGATCTGCCAGCTCAGCTCCTCCTTTAGTCAGCCTTTACTAACCTTGCCATAACTTTTTTTAGTCACATTGAAATCTTATGTTTAAAAGAAATATTTAAAATCGAATCAATTAAAATTCGAATTAAACGGTCTTAATCGAATCAATGTCATCGACAGTTATTTAGTGGTGGTAGTGGTTCAAGAAGTAATGGAATCCGAGGTTTGACATTAATAGGAGTTTCAGTTCTGCGATCCGGTCTGCCCCAGTCCTTGTTGACACGACTTAGCTTTTGCTTGGTATGTTAATGTTGAAGAAACAATATTGTTGTTGTCAGCAGAGTACATTCCCAGCAGCAACTCTCGATGTTCCAATATCTGAGTTGACATCAAAAGTTTAATGGACCGGGCCGCGCTTTGTTGCTTGTTGGAATTACATATTATATAACTTTGGCATGGAATAATAAAAAAATTAAACATCTACATACATATAAATTGATGTTCTAGTGATATCAACCTCCTAATTAGATAATTAATTAGAACTGACTTCGTTTTTATGGACCATTAAGGGCATAATTTCATTAATTAAACTTCAACAAGTTTATGATTTGATTTTAATTTAAGTTTTTTCGAATATTATATTGCATATTATCATACTTTTACCACATATAATACTTCATATGTAGTAAGGTTTAATAAAGTTGAAATACGCCATATAATATAATATAAAAAGTTTTTACACGATTTTATATGGCTTTTGCATTTTTTTTTATTGTTCATCAATAATCAAGGCCTTAATAATAATTTGTCGATCATTACTTCCCTTAAATCTTTTCTAATGTTTTTTTATTTAAATATTTTGTTTTCATATTCTTAAATTTTCAACCGTTTTAGCAATCGTGGCAAGTTTAAACAGTGAATATGTTTTAAACACTACAAAGTAAATAATTACGCCCAAATGATTTTTTTTTATTTTCTCGGCTTAAAGTTGGATTTACTTTAGAGGTTAGTGTTCCTATGTACCTTAATTATACATTAAAAAAGCATTTAAAAAATAATAGTAATTTTTATGTTGTAATTTTTTTATTTTTTTTTATTTATTAGGTTTATATCCACCCTTTGCATTAATTAAGGCATTGGATAGGGTGTGGGTCTAATGTGATTTTGAATAAATTCATGAGGGATACACACCACCTAATGCAAAACTGTAATAAATCATATTTAAAAAAAAAAAAAAAAATTAATAGATCAAATTGTTATATAATAAATACTTTAATTATAAATTAATAATTAATTGTGCTAAATAAGTTCTAATATCATCATCGTGAATCTGGGGCCAATACTCTATTATAATTTCCAAGATGACCTAAATATTTGAATTGCATAAATTATTGCATAGTATTATCAGTGGTACTCCTTAAACTGGAATGTAAAATTTTATTCTCAGGTATTGGGACTATATCGACATCCCTCATAGGGTTCATATTTCCAAGATGATTGGATGAGGGGTTTGGGTTCAGTGCTAAGGCCCTATAATATCCGTGTAATAAGATCCCCATTCTTGACAATCATCCCTCATATTGTTTACAGCAGCTGCATATCGGTTGAATAAGGGTCTTTCCTTCGGCACTGTAGGTCGTAAAACACCTGATATGGGATGGGTTTAATTCCTTCTAGCTCAGTCGTAAAAATGCAGTTAATAGACCACAGAGTGACAACAAGCGTTTGTGGTTTTCTTTTCCAATAAAGTTATTAAAAGTAATTAAACTTCTTAACAAGAGTTGGAATTATTATCTGATTTTAATATCCAATAATTCCTTTTCCTTCTTACTATATTGTTATGCATTGATATAAATTCTATTTATGCAGAATTATATGCCTCTATTATATAATCTTAAATACTATACATATCAAAACAAGTACAATGGGGGATTATATTAACTACTAGAAAAAACTAATTGTGAAATTTAACGATGCAGCGAAATATGTTTATAAAAAATATAATATTTCATATATAACAATAAATAATAATCGATGTTTAATAAATAAGTCCACCTTAATGTTATTTGAACCAAGCCTAGTGCAGTCTTGACCGAGGATTCCTACGGCAAACAGTAAGGTGGAAAAAAGTGTTTAACGTTTCAGGAATATGCGGGTTACTGATATAAGTTTTTCAAATATTTTATTTCACACCACCAATAATGTTAAGAGAAGACGATGTCTTAGAAAAATTTAGGATAAAATTGTACATAATCGCGTACATAGGAGAAGTGCAATAGTGACAAAAACATTCCGTAACAACCTTTGAAAAAATCGAGAAGAGCAACAATAGGAACAAGAAAAAAAGAATATAAAATCCAAGAGCCTCCAAGAAAACGATGTAGGCAAGGTTAGTAAACTAAAACCGAGAATCACCTGTTTCAAGTGTTCCAATAATTGTATTTTATCTTCTAAGTAATTTTCTGATTTTCATAGAATTAGTTATTATTATAAGTATTATTTTATAGAGCTTATCGTTTTTTAATGTAATTTTTTTCTACGTTCCTGGAGGAGCTGTGATATAAAATATGTTTTATAAAAAATAGCATATTTATTTTTTAAAGAAACTTTTATTGCAATTTTTTTATCATAAATCCTTGATCTATATCAAGTAAACTAAACCAAAGAACATATCTGGCTTTTCTAACATCTATATAATATAGATAGAGCGCTATGCTTATTACAAACAAGTGGTATTTCTGAGATAATATTTCTGACCCCTATTCAAAGGATAATAAAACATCAAATAAACATAAATAACCTCAGGCATCTATTAAAACTACTTTTAATATTAAAAAATACAACATATATTTTGTCAATTCACGTTTTTTTTAAACAGCCGACCACAGGTCTAAAGCTTATATTAAGCTAAGACTCCTAATAATATACTAAAACAAATTCTAGCTGCGCTGAGCAAAACAAATTCTTTCAAAACTAAACATGTCCACTTTCGGTCAACTTTTATTTTATTTTTTTCTGATAAAGCCTTGCGAACTGCACACAACACAATACTTTCTTTTCGTTAGTAGACACCAATCAAGGATTAAAATAATATAATTGTTCAGTACTGAAAGATACCTTCTCAACTTTTGTTACACATATTGTATTTAGGAGGAATTTCATTAGGTATTAGGTGAAGGTGTTTAATTATTGTAAGGTCAATTTTTAGTCTCGCAAGTATCACTTCGTTGTGGCTAATACCGATGGAACTGCTGCACGATCTTAAGACCTTCTTTATAGTTTTAAAATTACTTGCGGAGCTGTGATACCACAATGTCTACCGCTCTTGGAATATCCCTAAGTCGTTGAGTGGGCCAGGGATATTTTGCCACCTCCAGGATAGAGATTGTTTTGCAGCTTCATCGGCCATTTAATTACTTTGATGACTATTGTCATTGGTATTATCATGCGGCCAAACGGAATTTGTTTACACTATAAAGCGTCTTAACAAGAACAAGGATGCAATGTATTCCGAAGTGGTCTAGTCACATGTTATTCATCGATTTTAGGGCACTAAGTAAATCTGATACCGATATAATCATGTCAATATTCGCATTGCCATCGCTAAGCTATACGGCTGAGGTTAGTGCTATCATACTAACCTCAGCCGTATAAGCGCGGTAAACTTGGTGTGATATGTATTCGTGGATTGTGTGGGGAGGAACAAGGCAGATGCTGTTGATGAATTCTATCGGGACCTGTTTGTCTACTTATAAATAAATCCATTTAATGTTCAGGTAAGGAGAAGATTATTTTATTGAGCAGTCCAGTTAGTCCAACTTTAGTAACATTCGCCTATGTCCTATTTAAGGGTAACTAGATCTTCTATCCCTCAATCTGAACACAAACCAAAGTTCCTCCCTAATTAAATATGATAAAGAAATCGTTTAATTTAATTAATTCACACCTAATCTATGTCAACCTCTATAGAAGGGGCTAATAGGAAGTAACCCCTCTCTCTAACATCGGCAGTTACCGCTGAACAAACTCCTTCCCAGAACACGTCTCCTTTGAAGTTGTGTTTACCATTTTATGCCTGCCTGCATTTGTCTTCAAAGCTATAGTAATTAATCATATTTAAACCTTTTGGTTGCTAAGACTTTGACGCAACTTTGAGTTGATTAATTTAAGTTCTAATAACATTTCAGAAACATAATTCCATAAGATAATTGTTGTTACTTCTGAAATAACTGGCATTATTATTTTTCGGATTTCCATTAATTTTAGAGCACAGAGTTGTATGATTGCAGGTATTTCTAAGAATGAAGTATATTAAAACTTTTTATCAGTCAAGTTTTTGTCCCCAGCATTGGAAATGTTTTTATAATTTTTTTTTAATTTAAGTACAAAAAAAAATTTATATAAAAATAAAAACGTTTTTATATATATATCTAAATGTATAAAATCTAAATTGTTTATAGACAAAGTGAGGAGGTGAGGTGCAAAACTCGTTCGTTACATTTTTTTTTTTAAATTGAGATGGCATTATTAAAATACATTTAATACCTTCCAGAATCAACTGCCATCTCGTTAAAAAAAAAAAAAAAAAAAAAAAAAAAAAAAAAAAAAAAAAAAAAAAAAAAAAAAAAAAAAAAAAAAAAAAAAAAAAAAAAAAAAAAAAAAAAAAAAAAAAAAAAAAAAAAAAAAATGAACGAACGAGTTTTGCACCTCATTTCCTCATTGATATAATAAAATAATAATTTTATTTATATTTTATATGAATTTGCTATTGCTGTATTAATATAGATTCAATTAACACTAATGTAAATAAAATGATGTACTTGTAAAAATTATGTATTTAAAAATACATTTTCTCTTTTTTATTTTATAACACCAATACAATAGGAATAGAATTATTTTTATTTATAAAGTAAACATTCTATAGAAAGTCTCACAACACTTGAGGTTTCCCGCAAACCAAACTATTATAAACGCTAATTCTAGTGTCCAAAACACAATCCCACATAATGATGTCTCGTTTTCAACTCCATTTTCTTTATATTTTTGAAATTTCATTAAAATGATATCCAATCCCATGGCTCAAACGTTATAAGCTCTACTTTTTCACGTTACAATTTTTGGTTAATTTATAATAAAATATATATTTTTTAGTAACAGAAATAGACAGATGTGCTTTCTTTAACTTACAATGTGAACCAAGTCACAAATAAATTAATATTTCGTTCGATTTAGAAAACCCAGACGATATTGAAATGATTTGTAAAATCATTATATGTATAATGAGTGTTGAAGTGAGAATAATAGTGTTGAAGCAAATTATGATGAAAGTGAAACAGACGTTGTTGAAGAAACAATTGAGCATTCAGATACTGAACACAAAGATGGTATATCTAGTGATGAGGAATGTACTACCGATAATTTATTTATAGGTAAGAGTTTTTTTTATGTTTCATATACTTATTATAGAAAAGAGGATGCTCCACCTGATGCGGCTCTATAAGCCGACATTGTGAATTATGTGAAAAACGAAGGCTGATTGAATACTTTTGTGGACAATGTAAAACGTATTTATGTTTAGAACATTTAAAAATTGCCTGTCAAAGCTGTATAGATATAATTAGTGAAGTACATAATTCTAAAAAGTTGTGATACTAGAAAAATAGTTAAAAGTTGTTAAAAAGATAAATAATATCTTTATTATTTATTTTATTGATATTTATTATTATATGCATTCCTTTAAAAATCAAATAAAGTAAATGAGAAAAATAAGAGTGATGAAATCATCAGTAAAACGATTAAATGTCAAGAGGTGATCTGTCAGATCGCTGCGACTATTGGTGCTAGTCCTAGGGTTGCGACTACTGGAGGGTTAAACTTTGGTCATTTATTTTATAAAATTAAACATAGCAATAGAAAAAGTATTGTCGGTTCAACTATTTCTATATGAATAGAAAAAAAATTAAGAAAAACTTTTATTTGTTATTCATTAAAATATTTGTGATTCTACCGAGTTTTGAATTATTCCTATCACATATATAAAATACAACAAAAGGTCTCAATATGATCAGTGGTTTGAAATTCCATAAATTTCCTCTAAGGCGTTGGTGACCCGAGGAGATCCCCAATGATTACGGTGCTGATCCCTCTCCAAGCCTTATCCTGGATATAAGATTAATGCTGGGGTCTTCTTGTCAAGCCGGCTCTATACCCTCTATTGTTGATACAATATTATCCAATATCTGTGCAATACAATAATATTTATCTTAGAGATAGTATTATATAAATAAAATGATTATAATCTTTATAATGACTAAATTTATAATTTTATATTGATGGGTCATTTCATATGATATGTAACTTTTCAAAGGAAATGTTATTTAGTAAAACAACACTTATGAAATCAAAGCATTTTAAAATATTTATCCTCATATTTTCTATACATTTTACCACTAGTTATTAACTTTTCAATCCTTGAATTGAAAAATTCAGAGTCTCGTGGAGAAATAATGGTTTAACTCTACAAGGTCTGCAGTACTATATGTGGTACAACTATTATCATCGTTTCTACAGCTCTAAAAATATTAGCAGCGTTATCTTTTGACATCTTAATAAAAGCATCGGGTATTTAGCAAATGTATAGCACATACCATTGCTTATAGATGTTTTTACTGTGGGCTCAGTGTGAAATTTGAATGAAAGTTATATACGAAAGTATTTATGTATGGGTGTGTATATATATATTAAAGAATTTTCCACTATTTAAATATCCCATCTTCCAGATTTCTTTATCCCCAGTTTGTTCTGCTTTGATAGCATGTCCCATTTGGCTCTAATCTAACTTAAACCTTTAATCTTACTCTGAGCCTTCCCCTGTTTCTTCTTTCCTTCACAGCCATCCCATGGCTATAATCCACAATAATATCCGAACCATTCTAGTCTGTGCTGTTCCTTTTTTGGGATTTTACCTCCTTATGTAATCTAACTATGACAGGGCGAACATTAATTCCTAGCAAGATTGGACAATTAAAGCGAGATTGACAATTATTTGGTGGGTCTGCCATATTATAAATGTCAACTCGCAGGAGAGTTCTCTACTCTAGTCTGCTTCAGTACTAAAAATATTATTTTCCGCCTCAATCGCCACCCATTTTAATTTTTTCCATTCAATCGTTAGTTTATTTTATCTATCATCGTTTTTCGATTTTATTCATGGTAGAGTCTATTTTGTCTGGATTTTTCTCGTCGCTCTATTCAAAAGGTAATTTCTTAACTTAATAATGATTAATTAACTTTTTTTTTTTTCTTTTTTTTTTATTTGTATGCAGGGCCATGCCCTATACAAAGAAGTTCGGCTATATATTGTCACCGACTATCCGTTGCAAGACAAAACCAACACACAAAAAAAAGGAAAATAAGGGAAATCTAAAAAGATTAAGCCTTGCCGTCGATGTACCAATTTAATTACCACAAGCTCAGTCGCGACGCCAGGATTCAAAAAAGAAAAAAATTAAAGTAAAAAAAACAAGAACAAAACACACACCAAAAAAAAAAAAAAAAAAAAAAAAACAACTCAACTACCATCGGACGCCACACTGTTTTTTTTTTAATTTAAAAAGAGGAAACAGTGAAACTCAAAAAAAAAAAAAAAAAAGCTTTTCCTTCAACTGTCTGCTTTTTCCCTCTTGACCCTTTCTTAAGTAAAGCAGTCGGAGTTAGGAGGTGGATAACTTCAAAATGTTCGATCTTTTCTGGATCCACTTGCAGCCCTCGCTCAATTGACTACATATCCCAAGAATTTGAGCTCAGAGCGGCAAAATAATCTGCACTTTTTCCCAATTTAAGGTCAAATTCGCATCGGTAAGGCCGTTTCAGTACTTTGTCCAGTTACCTCCAGATGTTTCTCAAACTCAGAATCGAGGACATAACAATGTCATCAAGGTAACAAAGACATGAGGCTCGAGGTCTCCACCTAACACATTGTCTATGAGCCTTTGCCAGGTGGCTGGGAATTGTGAAGTCCAAAACGGCATTCTCTGATTTGAAACAGTCCTCTCCCCGGAACTGTCGGAGGCTGTCTTCTCTCGACTTTTTCCTGTTCAAAACGGGGACTTGCCAATACGCACTCTTAATATCCAACGAGGATAAAAATTTTCTAAAGAAGTGAGAAATCGCGAAAGGAGATTGGGACCAGGAAACCAAACATTCACCAAGGAATCACAATTGAAGGGGAGCCGAACCACCTTCAGGACAGTAATTTCGTAAATATTAGCTTATATTTGTTTATTAATTAGTATAATTTCAAATTTGTATTCTTACACCAGCTGGTAGTTAATTTTGTTTCAAATAAATTTGTATTCTTTTTTTGTATGTGTTTAGAAGAAATGGGTATCTTTTGTTTTCTTTTTTTTCCTTCACCTTTTTTATATGTATTTAAGATAAAATGTTAGAGGGATCACGAGTAAAACTCCCTTTGTAAAAATATAATTGGCTAACTGACATAAGTATCAAGGTCAGGCTCCATAGGTAGGAACAGGTGGTATATCTGAAGGTAAGTAGGGAATTTCTATTCATAATAATCCAACGTACGAATCTCACTATTAACAGGAAACTTTTTTTTGTTAATTATTTTTTATAAATGATTCTTAATTTATAGTTTAATTTCTTTTAATTATTAAGTTCAAATTATTTGCCACTTTTGATATGTAATTATTAACCTGGCGATGTTTATGCTTTTATATGGATTTTTTTTTTTTGTTTTAGGCAGTTGAGGGATTCGTTTTTAGGTTTTTTTGAACTAGTTGACCACGGTACATGAAATGGCTTCGGCTCTGGAACCTCTTGTTTTCTCTTTATGTTTATGACATTTTGATGAAAAAGGATGTCGCAGTAGCTTGCTGTATTTCAAAAGTAAAACTAATGCGGCTCCTCTCCCAAAGGAAATCCCACATACTTGATGTCTATAAGCATTCTCAAGCACTTCAAAAAGAAAGTTTAACTATCCAAAAGCTTCCAAAGAAGAGGATACATCAGATTCTAGTTCAGAATCTGAAGAAGAAGCTAAAAAGCCTAAGCCAGTTATTCAAAATGGCAAAGTTTAACAAAAAGTAGTTGCCGGAAATGAAGGCTGAATCTAGTTCTGAAGATTCATCTGATTCTGATTCTGCTCCAAAAGTGTTACAGAAACAGCGCCTAAAACCCCATTACAACCTACAGCTCAGGCCAAAAAAAGTGCAACCGAAACCTCAAGCTAAGCCTACTGCTGCAAAGAAAGATAGTTCCTCATGATAGTTCAGATGAAGAACTACCAAACAGAACCACCGGCTATTAACAGGGTGGGCTGCAGTAAAACCTGCAGTACAATCTAAAACTCAAGGAAATCTGCTAAACCACAAGAGAGTAGCAGTGATGATAGCTCATCTGAAAGATGAAGCTCCTAAACCGAAATTAACTCAGACAAAAACTGAATGTTAGCCAAGTAAAAACTCCATTAAAACCAACTCCCACTCTGAAGAAAAACGATAGTAGCAGTGAGAGACAGTTCATCAGATGAAGAACCAAAAACCAAAGACTCCCTCAGGTCCCTGCTAAAGCTAAATACAGACTCCTGTCCAAGGAAAAGTTCAGACCCCTGCTAGCAAGGTGCAGAAGAAGAAAGACAAAAGAAAGCAGCAGTGATGATAGTTCTTCAGAAGATGAAAGCCCCTACCAAGAAAACAAGTACACAGGTAAAACCACAGATTCAAAACACACAACTCCACATTAAAAGGACAAGCAAAAACCCCACTCCGATTGCTAAAAAAGGATGAAAGCAGTGATGACAGTTTCATCAGATGAAGCTCCTTACAAAAGAAAACTAATACTGCACCTGCAAAAACCATTTTTTTTTTTTCCTTTTCCTTTTTTTTTTAATTTTTTCCTACCTATTTTTTTTTGTAACAATATTATGTACAATGAAATAAGATACAAACATTAATACAACTACAAATATTATGCACATTATAATACTCATCTAATAATAATTCAAATAATATACCAAAGCACTTTGAATAAACTAAGAATTAAATACAACTAATAAAAATTAAACAAATTTTTTTCTATCTAAATAATAAAAAATACCTAATAAAATAATTAACACTTTTTTTTATGTCCTTTATAAACCTTTAAACTTTATCAAAGATCATATTAATCTACTACTTTCAAGTACTATTATCAAGTATATATATATATGTCATATCTCAGGCAAATAGGTATATACATGATACTGATATTTTACAGTTAAATCTACTATATCTCAGTAAAAAAAATTCTGATTTTAATTATATTTAAAATAAAATATGCCAGTTTTTTTGCTTCTATTTCATTTTGTGGATTAAGTATTTGAAAACTGTCATTTAAATCAATGCTAGGGTAATAAGTGTTCCGCAGGCCATTATAAATTGGGCAAGTGTATAGAATATGTCCGAGGTCTTCATTAGTTTTCATATTACAAACCATACAGATTTCTTGAGGATTAATTTGTGTGATTTTATCTGGAGTGGTTATTTTTATTATATGTTTTCCTGTAGTTCTTAACTGTGCAATAATTCTAGTGAAAATAATATTTATCCGTATATTAATGTAAACAGGGATTGAACCGGTTGGATTAATGCTATTGTAGAATGTGCTAAAATTCGACTGCTGGCTAGAGGATAGATCCGAATTAAATAAATAAATTTTGTATTTTTCTAATACAGTTTGACTTTTTTCTTTGAGTTTAACTATATTTGATTCGAAAACTATTTCCCTTTCTCCGATTTTATCCAGTAAATGTTTTATTTGTCAACACCAATTATACTTAAAAGTAGCATTTCTACTAGACAGCTTGACTAAGTTATAAAAACACAACTTTGGAAGCCTATCATCACTCATTTGGACTATGGTTCTTAAATAATTTAAAGCTATTTTAAGAGGCAGCCAACTAGCATGAATAGAGCCAGTCTCAAGCCTCACAAGCCAATTTGGTGTAGATCTCGATAGACAGAATAAATTTTTATAGAAATTAGTGTTTATCTTCTCTAATTCGTCTAAATACCTCAAACCCCAAATATTTACGGCGTATGTGATTGTACTGTCAATTATTGCTCCCTTAAGCTTGCCCCGGACTGACTGTGCTCGAATTCTTGCTCCCCTACATGTATCTAATACCGCTCCTATTGCTGCATTTCCACGAGAAACAAAATTTTTTGTTTGTTTTAAGAATAAACCAGATCGCGAAAACAGTACACCCAAATAATTAAATTCATTAACAAATTTTACAATGTTTCCTTTAATTATTATTGTTTTTTTTTTCCTTTTTCGGTCTTACATTGTAAAATTTTAGGATTTTGGTTTTTTCAAAATTCATCTTAAGGCCATTAGCCAGGCAGTAATCGTCGAAGACATTTAACTTCTCTTGTATATCAGTGTTGCAATGACCAAACAGAACTACGTCATCTGCATAAAGAAGTAGGATCAAATCTGTTTTTTCATTAATTGGGATACCAGTGATCCCTTTAGATCTGAAAAATTCCTCGATATCACACAAAAATAAATTGAATAGCGCCGGACTCAAGGATTCCCCTTGCAACAGGCCTTCTGTAATTGCAATGTCATTGGTAAATGTACCATGGTCACCTTTTATTTTCATGCTAGCTCGACTATGGAGTGATATGAGTAATCGTACAAATTTACCACTAACCCCTATTTTAAATAATTTCAACCATAGTAAATTGTGTGTCACAGAGTCAAAAGCTCTCTGCAAATCTATGAATGCAACGTACAAATACTTTTTTTGTGTCAGATAATTTTGTATTATACAATTTAAAATGAAAATATTGTCCATACAACCGCGCCTATTTCGGAACCCTGCTTGGCATTCTGGTATAATCCCTATATCATCTGACCAGATCGTAAGCCTATTTAACAATATTAATGTAAATATCTTTAATATACAGTTGGTTAAAGCAATACCTCGATAATTATTTGGTAATGATTTATCACCCTTCTTGTAAAGCACTATAGTTATTATATGCGTCCAAGCCTGAGGAATATATTCAGTGAACAATATTCTATTAAAGAGAACCTCAAGATATAACAACCAATTCGGAGGAAACGATTTGTAGACTTCATACGGAATGCTATCTATGCCAGCAGCTTTGCCATTTTTACACTTGTTTATGGCAGATACGATTTCATTTCCAGATATGTGCGAGTCTAACAAGGGGTTTCCCACATCAGATAAAAACTCATTAAAGGTGATACGATTTGGATTCAATTTTGAATGAAAGTATTCCCATTTACTCAAACCAATCTGATCTTGTTGAAATTTACGATTATTTTTAAAACTATTATTTTCCAAAACGTGGTACTATCTTTAGCGGAATACAAAGACGCAAGCAAGTAATTATCCTGCTCTCTTTTTTTAGTTTTTGTTAAGTTTTTATATATTTTTTTAATATAACCGTATTGTAAAATAGAGATGCTATCAAAACCAGTATTTTTGCATAGTTTAAGACTATTTTTCAAATCACTTTTCAATTGTTTACATTCATCGTCATACCATGGTTTATTAGAATTTATTTTGGTAAAGCCATTATTTATATATTTATGTTTTATTCCTATTATCTGAGAAACGTATATTATAGCGTAGTTTAAATTTTCTGTTATTGTGTCTATATTTTCTTTTTCAAAGTTGATTTCAATTAATGGTGAGTGCATCAAACTATTTTTAAAAATTTCAGACTTTTCCTGATCCCACTTGATTTTAGTTAATGCTTCTTTATTTTTTTCTCTATTGCGTATAAACGTTTTAAGTTTAACAATGATGGGGAAATGATCCGAAACGTCCTGCATTACTTCAAAATCTTTGACAATTACTACGGCTTTTGCATCACACCAAACATGCTCAATCGTGCTTTTACCCAGACTACTTACGAATGTGAAAGCCCCCTTCAGATCACCAATTGAACGACCATTCAGAATTACAAAGGAATTCAGTTCCATAAATTCGGTAAGGGTTTTTCCACGTGAATTTAGAGTAGCGTCAAGATTTTGCCTCTCGTGTGATAAAGAAGTGCCCTGTAAGTGTTCAGCGGGACATTGATTAAGGTTGGCTATTCTGCTATTGAAGTCCCCTCCCACTAATACTGCCAAGTTAAAATAGTGCGATTTTATATGATTTAGTTCAATTTCAAAATTATCTAAAAATGATGCAATATCATATTTAGGATTAATGTAAACAAAACAGAAAATAAACGAAAGAAAATTACCACCTTTAACTAATGTTATTATATAATCTTCTGTGATGTTTATCGCCTGTACTTTAATTTGCTATTTGTTATAAAAGCAAGCCAAGCCTCCAACTGGTCGTCCATAATTTTTATTTTTGGTGGCAGGAGAGAAGATCACTTCATAGTCGTCCAACCAGCTTGGTTTTTCAATATTACCCAGTACGTTAGTTTCCGATATATATATCAAAGCATAGTCAGTGATTTTACCATCCGTTTTTGATGCAAGTTTGAATTTTGAATTTTTTTTGCTTATATTTTTTTTTAATTGATTCTTCATTTTCAGTTTCAATGTTTTCAAACTCTTCTGAATCTGTTGAATAATAAGTCACCAACTCCTTTTCGTTATCTGCCATAGGATTCGGTTGAGGCAGACGAATATTTTAATTATATTTGGCAAACCAAAGTGACCCTGTGCTTCAGCCATCACATCTTCCACACCGTATTTATTTCCTTCGATGATAAGTTGATCATAAATAAGTTTAGCTGATATGTTCATAAACTCATGATTAATTAACTGCTAATAATTATTTATTAGATAATTGTTAGTTTTATTTAAAATTTTTATTAGTATTAATTGCGTGTTTGTGTATTTGTATTTTTGTTATGAATTAATACACCATTATCTCTATTACCTATTGCTCTCCACTGATTGTGAGTCAGATTGAAACATTGATTTTAATGTGACTCTGTCTCTGGTGTACCTACTCAAGTTAAAATAACTTGATTTTCCTCCGACACCGCAATTTCGTGTGAATAAGTTTTTTTTTTCCGTTCTAAACATTGACACTTTCGGTTCTTCAGCGATTATTTTATATTCATTGAAATATATTGGACCAACCTGAAGGATAAACGGACACAATAGTAACAGTTGACTAATCCGCACATTATTAAAGCTTTATTCACTATTCTTTTTAAAACTACAAACTTTTTTCCTATTCATTTTGTCAGTAATATTTACAGTGATTAGGACTACAACAATTGTAGCTGCAATAGCAATAAAAACAAAAACCCCTCGTGATTATTGATTAATCTATTACATTATATTTTTTTCATTTACTTTATGTAAAGAAAATAACATATTCTTCAACATTTAGTTTGAAATTTTTTTTTTTTAAAAAACAACATTATTTATCATTTTTCCACGACTGGAATCCAATATATTTTACAGTAAAAAATATTCATCTGTGTGAATTATATTCACACGATACATGATATAAGATCAAATATTTCTTAAAAAATGTGGCTTTAAAAGGGAGATATCTACCGTATATGCATTCTCGTGGTTAGAAAGAGAGAACATAAGGAATACAATAAATTTAGAAAAAAAAAAAAAAATTAATGATTTACCTACTTACATTTCTTTTAAATTTATAAGTTTTTATTTTATTTATGTTACATTTTTATCAATGTATTAGGGTATGATTGGTATATAATCTCAAAAATAATTTACGCAGCTACTTGCTAGATTTACATCGGATTTATATTTTATATAGAATTTTTTTTTTGTTTTTTTTTTTTTTTTTTTTAATACTTTGTCAAACATTTATTTTCATCACCTCTAAATATGTCTTTCGGACAACTTCTAATAACTGCCCCTTAGAAAAAAATGACAGAAGGACCTTTAGGGTAGAGAGCTGTCAGACACATCCTTCCTATTGTGTTGTGAAGAAGAGACTCGAATGACGAATGTAGCTGTAACACGTGGCAAAACATGTGCGACGGTCCTCTTGGTAACTAAGGTGTTAGAACGGTTCTAATAAAAAAATTTGTTACTATTTTAAATTTCTAACAATTTTTTGGTTATACTTTTGTTTCTATTCATTATTATATTATATATCGTCGACACTATGTAAAACCAACGAATTAGACAATTCGCATTTTTTTATTTTGTTCGTTTGCCGTTGTTTTCTGCATGGCCTAGTGATAAAATGTCGAATTTGATTAGCAGCCTCGCTTACAGCAAAAACTAAAATCAGTAATGTCATTTTCACGAATTTATAGCATTTACCTCAAGATAGGCACACTACAATACAATAAAACGTTAAACGAACAAAATAGAAAAATGCAATTTTTTTTTTAGTTTATCATTCGAGATGTAGTATGACCGGCTAATGAAATATCTAATAGTTTATAGGATACCTCAATAGTTTCAGCTGTGCCAGATTAAAATCTGTGGGGTGATTCTCAAACTAAGGACTACTTTAAGGGAGGGGGAGAATTTAAAAAAAGATCACGTGAACAAAAAATTCATAATTGAGCCATTTTGATAATAGAGGTTCCAAGAACGTGTTTTGCCGAAATGAAAACTGATTTTTAAAGACAATTCAATACAATCAGTAATTACTAGGGGAATAAAGGATTACCGGGAACTTTTAAAAACCAGTTTTATTTTTATGGTTCCTGCCATGGTAATGACATTTCATGATTAAAGTCAGTTATCTCGAACATCGCTAGTCGCTTAGTAAAATAACCAATACGTTAGCGATCAAAAACTTCAAGCTTTTTTTGATGAAATACCCTGAATATGTTTAACAGATAATTACCTATGATAAAAGTGTTCATGGTAATAACATTTTAATAGATAAACAGCAGTTAACAGCACTTTCGCCTCTGAACGACAATTGCTACTTACCGCTACCATCTAGACAATGTTCGTCATCATTTATTAGGGCTGCCACTATTTAAACACTGTTAGGGTGAGCTTTCCGTTTTACTTAACTTTCACGATGTACCAGTTTTAACATTTAAACACGGTAATTACAATAAAATTAAGGACAACATAATAAGTTTTCAATTAGAATTCAGGCATGATATATACAATACTATTATAGTTTAATTAAATTATGACATGTTTATTTAAAATGTTTACATGTTTGTTTAACATTATAAGACACGTTTCATTAAAAATAATGCATTACTAAGCATATAAGCTAGGAAACATTTTTACTATTTTATTATTAATTTTGGAGCAGGTGCTATGTGGACACTAAAATTGACCATAGTTTGAGAATCACCCATTTACATTTAAGTAGTAGACAGTAATCTGTAATTTTTACATTTGTAAAATTTGTTGTTTTTTTTTTTTACTCATATGATACAATTTAGATAACTTTACATGAAGTGCGTTATGTTGGAAGGGGGAATGTCCAAAAAAAATGGAACTGAAATTTGATCGCAACCTGTTAGCTTGTCCCATGGAATTCCAAGGGGAGAATTTTTGTGCAAGGATATGTAAGTAGAAAGAAAGATTGATAGTTGGCCTTTTGCTGTAAAAAACATTCTAAGGCCAAACATGAAATGGATCCTGCAACCTTAAATGTCATAATAGTCTTGGGTGTTGGGGCAGATGTCTTTAATATGGTGTTGGGGCCATGAATTTTAATTGAGGTAAAAACTAAAACTAAAAACTAAACTAACACTAAATAAAAACTTGAGATGTCTACAGTCACATCACTGACTTTATTGACTGGAAGCACATCACTGACCTGATTGGCTGTTTTGGTGTCTTCATTACGGTCCGTCCGTTCTGAGCTGAGTTCACTTTTGTCAAGTGAATGTTTTTCTGCCAACGGACGGGAGGTGGCGCTGGAGTAATGGTGCTGAAGAGGGGATTGGTCAGGAACTGCAGCGAGTCCAGGAACTTGATATGGCGTCTTCGGATGAGCTCGGGGATCGTCGGGAGGTCGAAGAAGTCATGCAGAGCCGGGGGCTTTGTTTTCTTCAGAGAGGTTGTTCTGACAATCTTCCTGAGCATCGAGTCCTGGAATCGCTGAAGAAGCCTGGTGGTTCCGTCTGAAATGCCTGTAAGTAGAGGTGCGCCATATAGGAGAGCCGGTCTCAAGATGCTTTTATATATACACATCTTGAGCCGGAGGGAAAGGGCGGGAGAGGAAAGGAGGTGATGGAGGCGTCGGGCACTTGTTCTCACCTTGCGGTGTGTCCTATAACAGTGGGTGGAAAATTTGAGGCCTCTATCTAGGGTGATGCCCAGATAGACTATAGAGTTTGAGGGGGCAATGGTGGTGTTTGCCACCCTGAGAGATTTTGGTAATGTCGCCCTCTTTTTGCTGACTTGTGCGAACACTACGCAGTCCGTTTTTGCTGGATTCACTTGGATGTTGATTGAATCCAGCCGTTGAATTATCTCTTCGCAGACTGATTCGGCCTGACGTAGTGCTCGCGTGGGATTTATACTACTGCTGGTGATGGCTATGTCATCGGCGAAAGCTGCAATGGACGCCTTGCGGTAGTTATTACCAACAACATCAGGAGTATAAATGTTGAATAGGACAGGCGATAGCACCGCACCTTGGGGCACACCGCAGGTGAGGGGAATTATTGATGAAGTTTCTGCACGGACCTGTATTGCGAGACTTCTCCCGCTCAGGAAGGAGGAGATGACTCCATAGAGTTGCTCGGGGCATTCAAGATCTTCTAGTTTCCGACATAGGATTCCATGTGAGACGGAATCTAATGCCTTTGTGCAATCTATGGAGATCAGCGCTGTTGCAGTGTTCCTGTTGAAGTTGGTGCACGCCTCAGTTTGGAGCTTCATAAGGTGGTGTTCGGTACTGAGATGTGCCTGGAATCCTGTTTGTTCAAAAGGAATCACTGAATGTTCCTTGCAAAAGTCTCGTAGATAATTGTGAACAATTTTCTCGTAGACTTTTCCGAGGTGGGGCAACAGGCTGATTGGCCGGTAATGTTCTGGCTTGTCTCCATTCTTGGGCGGCTTGAGAACAGGATATAAGATGGCGTGTTTCCACGTCTCTGGGAAATATCTCAGCCGCAGGCAGGCGTTGTACAGGCCCGTGAGGTGAGCTATTCCTTTACGGGGGAGCTGCTTTAGCAATACGGTTTGTATCCCGTCATGACCAGGTGCTCGGTTGCCCTTTGTTCGCCTGAGAATGGCCTTTAGTTGTTTGGGGCTGACAAACATGATGTTGTTATCTTTGGTCATGACCGGGTGGGATTCTGTGTCGACAGTCCGGTTGGTGATGTCCTGCCGATAGTAGTTTGCTAGCAGCTCCGCCTGTTCTTTGGGTGTAAGGAGCTTGTCCCCATCGTGTAGGCGGATCGCGGAGGTCTTCTTCACAGCAGATCTGGTCAGTTTCCAAAATTTCCGGTAGTCGCCGTGAGTTGCCCTCAGCTTGTCCTGCCAAATGGAGGTTTTCCATTGGCGGAGCAGGTTCTTGATTTGCGTAGTGAGGGCGTTGAGGGCTCGCTTAATGTCCGGATCTTTGGTTCTGTACCATCTGTTCTTCAGGTTCCGCCTACTCGAGATGAGGGACATGATGTGAGGATGAGGTTTACGGAGGGATGGAGGAGAAGGACGGAAAGTTGGTATGGAAGAACGGGCAGCCTCTGTGATGATGTTAGTGAAGGTCTCGATGTAGTTGTCCACTTCCTCCACAGAGTGCAGGGTCGGCACCAAAGACAGCCTATGGCAGACCTCTATTTTGTATTTCGCCCAATCCGCTTCTTGGTATAGAAATTTCTCAGGCATTGGGTCGTCTCTCTCCCCCTCGATGTTGTAGATCACTGGGCGGTGATCTGAGGTGATAAGATCGTTTACTGTGCACCCAGTGATTCTGTGAGGCTGTCTCGTGAGGAGGAGATCCAGTGTAGATTGAGGATGATGGTCTTCTTCTTCAGGAGGTAGTGGTTTTATGGAGGCTAAAATCCTCTAGAAAAAGAGGATTTTCACATGTCTTAGAGTTTCAGAACCCCTTCTGAATGAGGAAGAATATATACTTTGTAATTTTCATTTTCGATTTATTCGAAACTATAGTTACTAGACATCTTCACTTCTAGCCTTCTTACTATGATGATAAGCTAACAGGAAATAATAATGTTGGACATTCGTCTAATGATTAATTATAAATTGGCTTACTTGGGCTTGGTTGAACTTATAAATTCTGCAATTAGATGTTGGCTGTAAAAGGAGTAGGATCTTCATCCTTTTTGTTATTGTTCCCGATACGTTTTAAATAAAAACAAAAATAGATCTATACACAATTAAAAGTCGGATTTAAAAATTGTGGATTGTTCACTGTTTTAAAAGCTTTTAGCGACAGTTGTGTTAATAAGAAAAACATCTTTTTTTCATATAATTTAATCTTAATTCTTTACCAGTTTTTTCTGTGTATATGCAAATATGAATATTTTACTAAAAATATTGTTTTTCTAATTTTAATAATAACTATGTATGCTTCACAGTTAATAGATTCTAATTGATTAGTAAGAACTTTTTATTTATCAATGGTGATAAAAGGGATGATATAGGCAACATCACTCTGGGAAGGATTTTCTCCACAACTTACTAAATCAAGTACTCTTTTAAAACGGGTTGATTCTCAGCTGAGATAATAGGAAATTAATTTTTTGCTACAGCATGATTCGAATCTCAGAAGTTAGTAATTTATACTACAATACCGTTAAAATACTTATTTTTTATAAAATTTATAGAGATTGGACCGTAACCCCAAATCCTTTCCTTAAGTAAACAACTGATTATATTTTTTATTATAAGATTAGCTTAAAATGATTTTTTATTATCTGGAATTTATAAAACTAATTTAAACCGCATTGAAATATTTTTTAATTGAGAATAAAAAATCATAATCATAATGAGAATAATAAAAAATCCTCAAAATTTAGGTTATCTATTCACTATGCTGTGATTTTTTTTAAGTTCCTAAATCATATCGACGCTTAAGCAACCATAGCCTATAAGTCACTTTTTGGCCAAAATGTTACGTGAACTTTTGCCCTGAATGCATTTGAAATACTAGATTTTGAATTTGAGATGGAAGCTCTAGTATATTATTCATTTCTTTCGTATAACTTTAAGCGATAAACCCGCTATTTTGTTTTATTGGGTAATAATCATTAGAACTGTGTTAAAGGAAACCTATTAATTCCAAATTTTTACTTCTTGAATACTGAATTTTTTTGATAGAGAACAGTTAAATCTGTGAAATATGTTAGATTTTCCAGTCCAGCCATTTATAACGGAAAAGTAGAATAATGGAAAATAAGAATGAAGAAGTTAACAGTAAATAAAGATCCTTTGTCTATCCTTTGTTTGATCTAAATGTAGTCAAAATAATTACATCTCAATTACACAATTCATAAACTTGCATGAATGCTGTCAAATAAGAGAATTAAAATAAATCCAAACTTCTACCCTCGTTCTATACCTAAGACTTTAATCATAGTGTATCTTTTAATATTTTTTTACTTTAGTTTCTAATCCGAACAATTCAAAATCCTTCGAAAAATCCCCAATGCTCCTTATTATGTCACAAATATCCTTACCCATATTTATCTTAAACTCCCATATTTTGCAGATTTGGACGAAACAAGACTCTAGACTCTACTTGCATTACGCCTAAGATGATGATGGCCTAGGGACCTCATAATGTAGAACATTTATTAGGGGAGCCAATGGCCGAGCGAGTCTCTCAGCTCAGCGGTGTCTCAGCGCGCTCGGTATAGAATATCGTAGGTTCGAATTTAACCCAGGTGGGTTAAAATTTATTTATGGCGGGCCTACGAAATGAATCTTCACCAACCCACCATGGCTAGAATAGGTTGGTAACCTGTAGGATAACCCACCCTATCTACCCTAGTAGGAGTACATATGGACGTTAAGCCCAAATAAACAAACAAACAGTTATTGAAGTGCTATTAATGGGTAGATTTTTTTTTTTTTTTTTTTTTTTTAAATTTAAAAGTTATTAAAATCATTTTACCGTACATTTACATATTGTTTATACTGTATTCACTTGTAAATATCGATAAAGTAAAAAGAAAATACAGATAAATGAAATAAGATTTTATATTAAATCACATTTGTAAAACATCCACATCCTTATCATATTTTTAATACATATCCTGATTTATTTATATATATTTTTTCATACTTCAATGACAAAGATAAGAATACAAGAAACCTCAACCAACTTTCTATTCATAGTCCCTAGGACTTGTTTTCGCAGATATTTGAAAAGCTTGTTGAAGTGTAGCAGGGACTAGTAGCGCAGAGATAGTACACATGGTAAAAAGATGTGACCGACCCCGTTTTTTCTGCCTACGAGGGCTCTGTTTTTGTCGAGCGAGGCAAAGCCCCTTGACACAGAAGAGGCGTGACGTTTCTCTTCCTCTATCCCCAGCCCAGATAACATACAGTCTAGATAGCCCCAGGGAACAGCTGTAAGTTTGGGGTCAACAGTTCTAATGTTGGGATAGTTCCGCTGAATGTGTTGAGGCATATTCTGTTATTTATAGTTTAACCAATACAACCAGATCAGCTAAGTTCTGCTAGTCCTTTAAAAAAATAATTGTCAGTAAACGAACAACAAAATGAATCAATGGTATGGAATGATTAAAAATAAATAAAGTGATCTACATCAGGTAAACTTGTATGTATTTTTATAAAGAAATTACATTTCATTAGGTGACAAAACTATAACATATACTTACTAATTTTTTTTTCATATATTTTTATTTCTGAATTCATAGTAATAAGCGTTTACGTAATATACATCATATTTACAGACATATAGATTCACTAAAGGGCCTAAATTTCATGAACACGGAGCATCCCTGTAAGTAAATCTCATTTACTCACTCTTAATTATTCACAATGAAAAAAAAAATATATCAATAAATTTTATATGGATCCCTTGTCCTGTGAATATTGTAGAAACGAGCTAGCCGATGAGCTGTATGAGAGGCTCTCGCGCTACCAGGACAGTGTAATATAAATTCTAACTCCAGACTTACGTAAACCACTGGAAACAGAAATTAAAGGTAATTGGAGGTCCGTGCGGAATGAATGCCCTTCGAAAAAACTATTTAATGATAAGACAAAATATCATTGCCTGGGATAAATACAGCCGCATGTGTAGTAGCGAGGAGGTTATACTAACAAGACTAAGAATAGGCCTCTCGAGATTAACTCACATCAACCTTTTCACAGTTCCACCAAAATGTCAATATTAAGGCAACATCAAGAAAATAAGCCAAATTATCTAATAATTTCCATTTCTTGCTTTACAGCACACAATAATTTTGGATTGAATCCTGATCTTACTGCAACCCTCGGTAATAATGTCTCAGCTATAGAATCACTTAAATAGTTATACAATTGCATAGCAGAAATATAGCATGAATTCTTGATAGGAAAAAAAAAATAATAATAAAAAAAAATTAAAACATTAAAATAAAATAATCAAATAGGATTATAAATAACTACAAATAAATAAGAATATTAGTAAATGAACATTCATAAATACAATTAAAAAAATCGACAAAAAAAAAAAGAATATCTATGAAGTTGTTGACTTTACTAGCTAAATTAAAAAAAAAAAAAATCATCGGAACCTTTTTAAATATCTAATTCCTCTATATAAATCATTTCTGAATTCATCTCATCCATAAAATCCCCTTAAAGCTAGAATTGGATTGGAAAAAAAATTGTAAAATTTGGCAATGGTGTCCTGGCAATGACAAACTATTCTCACTGTGATCTTTATGCCTCACTTGTGAAAGGAGCTAATTTGGGATTCCACAACATGAGTGTGGATATCGTGAATAATTATAGTGTTGTTTTTTATTACCATATCTTATTATAATTTTTTTTTTCTAAAGAAATAAAACTTTTTCGGACATAACATCTCAGATCAACGCTCTTATATGCGTGTAAGAAACACAATTTGCAATCATATACACTGGTCTTATTTTTTCATTCTTAAAAAAAATAAAACTTTTTTTTTTAATGTTTTTATTGATATTTACAACTGTATAGTACATACACATCTAGTATAGTGAGTAAAAAAATAAAAATAAATTGTAGAACAACAACCCATTGGTTGCACTTTAATAAAAGTTCTATAGTAGAAGATCTCGAGGCCATCTTTTCAGACGACTTTGAGGATTACGTGATTTAAAGAAAGTTAAGAGACTAGTGGGTTAGTGATGATATATAACTTTAATATAGAAGGATTGGTATCTGGATTGGGCTAAATAATCGACATATGAATAATTAAGATCTTTATTAAAAATTTATTTGTGATAAAGTAAGGAGCATTGAGGATTTTTCGAATGATTTTGGATTGGAAGGTTTAGTTGAGCCCTACAGCTCACCTCCTCTTGTCCAAATAGGTCTTATCACTGTCATCTAATTTTTTTCTGGGCAAGTATGTCGTATGCCAAGATGGTGGTCCTATGTAGCGAATCAGTTCAACAGAGATTAAAGGAATATCATCAAGAATACTGTGGGACAATAAATAGTTGGTTTACGACAAATATTAAAAGTTTTTTAACGTTATTTGTTTTTTAATTTTCCAATTTCGTCACCATACCAAGAATAATAGTATCCTTATTAACAAGTTAATTAACATTAACATATTAACAAGTTAAACAGCCATATCATCTTATGAACCGTAATACCTAAACAAAAGAAAAATGAATTAAACTTAATTTTAATGAGAATAATGTAATAAACTCTTACATTGTACTTAATTAGCTAATGAAAGCACAGTGGCATTTTTCCTATTCACATTGTTTTTCAATGAGTAAACTTTTTATTAACTATGAATTCCGTTTACGTCATTCAATGAAGAAGGACAACAATTCATTGATTATAATTACATGACTTTGAATAATTTATAAAAGAAGC
Source organism: Euschistus heros (assembly GCA_003667255.2). Lineage (NCBI taxonomy): Eukaryota > Metazoa > Arthropoda > Insecta > Hemiptera > Pentatomidae > Euschistus > Euschistus heros. The sequence goes on along the minus strand of RCWM02000694.1, from coordinate 249,448 downwards.
AAGTGATTTGTTGATTTTTAAATAATCTGTTTGTTTAAAAAAAAAAACTTTTTTCTTGCTGCGAATTCATTATTTAGTTTTTACCGGCTGACGTTACAGAAGCTTGAAGGATAGAATCCAATCTAAGAGTTAAGAAAAATCCAACAAATCTCAGCAAATTACATTTACTCTTAGTCGAAAACCTACCTAGTCGAGTCCTCCCGTATTCTTTAATTGAGTACCGTTCAATAATGTTTAACAGATACGATAGGTAGGATTTTATCTAGACAAAAGACTTATATGGAACTCTCTTACAAGATTGAAATACCAGAAGCTGCACGTCGATTTCAACTTCTCCAACACACCTGAAAAACATTTTCATCTCCCGATTCACTACAAAACCCCATCTGTACGACTATTAGCAGAACTACCTTACCGAGGTACGGTATAGAATTATGGAGTTCCACCAAGCAATCGAATTCTTTCCTTATCCAGTCTCTCCAGTCCTAAATCCTTCAAAAAATCCTTGATGCTTCTCTCTGAACAATTATTTTAATTTACATAAGTAAAACCCCGTAAATCCCCCGGACATGATCTCCTTAGTTCACAAATCCTCAGGCAACTTCCTCATAAAGCAGTCATATTCCTCACCTACCTATACAATTGTATCTTGCGGACAACCTATTTCCCTTTGCTATGAAAACACTCTACTATTATCCTTTTCCTCAAACCGGGTAAATCTCCCAACAACCCTTCATTATATGGACCAATCAGCCTTCTCCCAATCCTTTCAAAAAATTTTGAAAGGCTCCTTCTTAAACGTATCCTACCCATCCTTGAATCGCAAAATATTCCCTCTCACCAGTTTGTGTTCCGCACTAGCCATTCCACTGTCCAACAAGGCCTCAGAGTTGTTGATCACATATCCTCAGCACTTGAAAGCAAACAGTATTGCTCCGGCGCATTTCTGGACATAGCGCAAGCTTTCGACCGGGTATGGCATGCCGGTTTGCTTTTCAAACTCAAAACCCATTTACCTCAATCGCTATTCCTAGTTCTTAGATCCTACCTCTCTCCTTACTATGTTTCCAACAAAACCCTACATAATGATCTGAATATACCATACGTCCTCGACCTTTTACCCCTTAAAATTTTCCAAATTCCATCGCAACCTTTCCTTTCACCCTAACCCACTAGCTCAATCATTATCCGCTTCTACCCATCCTGATAACCCCCCTCGCAGACTAAAGCGGCAGTGGCTCCGAGATCTTTTGTAAAATTACTTATATTGGAGTTCTGGCAATGGCCAGCTTCTCTTGCCCTGAGTGAATGTTATAGCGCTCTCACTTAGCCTTCACTGGGTTTTTTTTTTACACCAGTGACGCAGATGAGAGAGAAGAGCTGGTGATCTATCTGTGCCTGGCTTGCCCATTATAAGTGGAGGTAGGGGTCTGGTGGAGGGATCTCTAGGATGAGTGTAAATTGTAAATAGAGTATAATTGTATTTTTACCTTTTTTTTTTTTTTATTAGTATTTCATTTTGTATATAGAATATTTTATATTGTTTACGCATAGGATAGTTCTTTTCTTTTTTTCTTTTTCATACTTTCATTATTTACTTTATTTCATTTTTATTATTATTTTTTCTCATTGTACATAATGTGTGAATGTAATTATACGCCATCTAAACTGCGCAAAAATGAATAGGGATATGCCTTATTTATCCATTATCCGGTCATTTAAATTAAATTAGCCAACATATTCAATATTAGTAGAATACAACAAAATAGAAAATACAAACCAAAGTCAAAACAATTGTTAATCCTTTTATTTATAAGAAGTCTTCTTAAGAATAGTAAACATGAAGATTTATCATTTTGCAAATAATCAGCTTTTCTCATATTTTAATCCAGTTGTACTTTCAATAAACATGGAAAGACATCATCTTGAACCCGAAGTTTGCGAAATTATACTGAGAATGCGTAATCAAGGTCACCAACAAGTTGATATTGCTGAAGAGGGTGGCGTTTCCCTGAGTGTTGTCTCCCGGGCTTTAGCTCAATTCCGAGAGACTGGGAGTGCCAATAGAAGGCCGGGCAGTGGATCGCAACGTATTTGTTATCACTGCCAGGAGAAACCATTTTCATAGTGCACGCATGATCCTCAATGAAGTTGAAGGTGTTTTACCTAGACTTTTATCAACACAAACGATTCGTAATCGTTTGTGGAAAGTTGGCCATACCTCATATGCTCCTTTAAAACAACCTGCAGCAACGACTTACCACCAGCAGCTCAGAAGAATGTAGTGCAGCAAGCGACTAGAAGAGTACACATATTGGATTGCTGTGATGTTTACCGACCAGTCGCATTTTTGTCTGTATAGTGACAGCAGACACCAAAGAGTCTATAGAGAACAAGGAATGCGTACAATGAAGTTTATTGTGCCTTCAGTGCAGTTTGGAGGAGGTGCTGTAATGGACTGGGCTGACATTTACACGGGAGGACAAACCAACCTCACAGCAGCTCGATATGCACATGAAATTATTGAGGAATACCTCCCTGCAACTAGGGATTTCATTGGGAGAGATTTTCGATTTCTGGATGACAACGCTCGACCTCATAAAGGAATAATTGTTCATCAAGTTCTAGAAAACCTGGGAATTTCCCGCCTGTCCCTTCCCTCAATGTCTCCAGACCTCAATCCTATTGAGCACATGTGGGACGCGTTACAGAGAAGGCTTTTTAATCATTATTCGCCGCTAATTGACCTTCAACAACTGAGTGCAGCATTGCAACATCTCTGGGGTGAAATTCCTCAAGAAACCAGTGACAACATTATTAATAGTATGCCTAATAGGTGCACACAGGTTTTGGCTAACAGAGGACATATTACAAGATATTAATTGTTTCCAAAATCTAATCTGTTCAATAAAAAAATTATGCAACTAAAATGTTTTATTTTTGTCATTTTTTAAAACCTATTTATTAATTGTATTTTATTTCAGCAAAAAACACAATAATTTTTAATGAATATGAATGCAGTTTGTAATAAAAAATAATACAAAAATGGTAGGCAAAGCAAATAACACAAAATTAGCAATATCCCTATTCATTTTTGTGCAGTTTATATTACTTATTGCCCACAGTTGTGGCAGATTGTAATAATTACTCAATAAAAGGTTTTAAAGAAAAAATTACATAAGTCACCATGTGTTTCTCTGTGAAAACCAGTTACCTTGCCTTTAACAATTAACTTAACTGCCATCTAACTCCACTATTTACTCATATTTCTTACCGTTTCATTCCTAGCATTCCTCCGAGGCATCTAAAAAGAGAATGGCCTTTTATTTGTAGAGCTTCTATTAAAATGCTACCGGTGGGTAGTTTTTCTACATGTTATTTCTCATGTCATAAATTTTTGTTGTGATCAACGAATATTTACTCGGTTTATTTTTTTAAAATTTCAATTGATTAATAAATAAGAAAACAGAAAGTTAAAGAATCTACTGACTATACTATTAGTCTTTTCCGGACTTCAAGAGGGAGGAATTATCAATTCCACTGTATTTTTATTATTTGTTTTTTGTGTGTTTGTTAAAAAATTATTCGGTCAATTATAAATCGATTTTAATGATACTTTTTTGGATCGGTTGGTCATACATAAGATGTGGTCCTATAAAACTCTAATGAAATCAACTCAGCGCCTTTTAAGAAAAAAAAAAAAAAAAAAAAAAAAAAAAAAAAAAAAAAAAAAAAAAAAAAAAAAAAAAAACCGACTCGCAAGATTAAACATAAACTAAAAAGTAAAAAAATAATACTTTAATTACTTTAAAACAAAGAAGGACCATTAACGAAATCATTGATACTTTTATACCTATTCACAATTTATGATCAGTTATTTTTGGAATCGGTGCCAACCAAAACAGAAATCGAAGGAAAACTGATAATTGTAAAGAAGTGCAGAAAGTTAGTTGCAAAGGTAGGATTAAACTGCTCTTTCCTGCTGGCACCGAATCTAAATTGTGGTATAATTATCGATAATTTCAGTGATTTTCCTAAAATTATCTAACTGAAGTAATTAAAATATTATATTTTAATTTTTAGTTCAAGTTTCAAGTGCATATAGGTTTGATATTGCATACTATTAAAATAATTCATACTACAAGAAAATCTAACGTTTACTTATGTCGTTTTGTACAAGCATTAATTTTTATCTGCAACGGTTTTTTGGACCAATGTTATACTGCTCATGGTAGTTCATGTAGTTTATGGAGAAGAAAAGTGCTATTTTTGGTTTCTGATTTTTTTTAGTTGTCATTGTAAATCTCCATCCTCCCTTTCCTGCGGGAGGTCAGACACCCCGGTGCTTCATCTTGAGGGCGAGGAAGTGGCGGTTACAAAGAGGCGACCAAAGCACCCTTACCATGTGTTTCCCGCGCCATTACTCATGGCATCCAGATGTCTACTGGGACAGGGGTCTCGGCATAGATCACTATGTCTCCTCTGAAATCTGTCCGAGCTAGCAGCTCAGAGTTATTAGTTTAATCAATCAATCGCTATTGACTTCAGAACTAAAAATTATATTAATTAAAGTATTATATTATTTTTGTTCAAAATAGTTCACACTATTATATGGCAATTATTATTAATATTATTATTATTTCTTTAGATTATTGTTACTCCTCGGAGTCCTGTGTTTTGTAACAGCTGATCATAAGAAAATATCATTTTGTATCTTAAATACGATTTTTTTTTTGTCTAATGTAAAGAGTCGCAATAGCAACCCATCGATACGTTGTTTCCACCCTCAAAAACATTTTGACACCCTGTAGCTATGTCGGTGTTGCTCAGATAGAAAAAATGACTTCATTTTTCAGATCAGAAATTTAGTGGAGAATATTGTTGTTATATACCATTTGTTGCTAGGACCTATTGTTTCGGAGCTACATTAGTTGAATGCAAAAAGTAACCTTTTGCCTAGATTTTTAATGAGTTGTGGCATTTTGACATACTCTAGCTCTGTTGGTCTTGCTGGGTTTGAAAATTCGACTACAGTTTCGCATCTGAAACAGAAGATTATAGATCGGCATATACACGATCTATTTTTTCCAGTCTGCAAATAATTGGTTTATTTATTTTTTTCAATTTCTTGGCTAAAATATACATTTTTCTTTATTTTTTTACGTTATCATATTGAAACAAGAAGTATCCATTATATAAAATTGATATAGTAATTTAATATTAAGGTGTGAAAAGTAATTAAATTTCCCCGTCATATTCCCGATACCCCTTCTTCCTAACCTTGTCGGAGTACATAAGTATAATTAGCGCAAAAAAACAAAATCAAAATTTTGATATGAAATTCACACATATACGCTTATAATCAAGCATTATTCAGAAATAAAATTGTCAAATTCATGACTAATGGTAATCTGGCCAATTTGGGAACAAAACTAAAATTTTAGTGTCAATCAGTTTCTTATTTCCCTGTAACGAGGAGCTCATGATTGACGGAGCCTATGAACGATCCATCAGGGGGTCTCAAAGCAGCCTTGAAGCCCTTAAGTCACTAACAGGGCGTACCTTTAACGAAACGGCAGTTATTAATAAAGCGTATTTAATATTGTTTTAATTGTTTTCAAAACAGTTATTAAAAAAACAAAACATGAAATACACTGACAGGCAAACAATACTACTCCGAGGTTTATATTGCTTAATATATCTACACAAAGATAGTCGTTATCATATAGTTGTGTACTCATATCGTATGATAAGCTGGCACGATGTATTGTTTATATCTCATCATAAAGGTTCAACCCCACTTAAATAACACGCATCGAGATTAAAACTACAAAGAGGTAGAATCAAATTAAAAATAAATAAATAAAAAAACGATTCATCTTTATTAAATGAATTCCTTATGTTATAAAACTGAGGTCTTGATTTGAATTTTGACCCAGCTGTTGGTATTGTCGTTCCAAAGTACGTCACCGCTCCTGGCTCAAGTTTTCCTAGTTAATGCACCAAACTCTCCACCACTTTGGCCTCTGTAATATAAAGAACTTGACACACAAAAAATAATGATACGCACCAAGAGCTCTCACATTTTTAAAACTTAAAAATATCTCTGGAGTAATTCCCAGCCTCGCTACATTTTTATGAAAATGTTTCTATTTAAATTTATCCGAATAAACTACTGAACTTATTTGTTGTTAGTTTTCCAATAGTTTTTTTTTTCCTTTTGTTCGTTGACTTTACATTTTAATCTCTATTTTAATGAAACATCATTGATATTCTGCTTCACAAAGGATTCACATCCCATTCTTAGTCATAAATTAAATTTAAAATATAAAATTTACATGATTAATTTAACTTATTATAATTAAAATAAATTAAAATAAATCGTTAATACACCTCAATAATCGTAGGCCATTCTTTATATACCATTCTCGTTACTGGTTAAAAAATGCATGTTTAGTAAAATTACGATTTTTTCCAGATAATATGCTATATGACAAATTTAAACATGATTCATAATGAAAAGGTTCCATGACTCAATTCTTCTACGTTCTATACAATTTTTTTTTTTAATTTTAAGTTAATCAAGAAATTACTACTTTTTGACAAACAATTAATAGAATTAACATGCTTAATTTCCAATATTTGTGCAAAAATGCCCTCCCTCTGCAAAGCCCAAAAAGAGTTAGGAACATATTTAAGCGTTCTGCAATGCCATGAGACGCAGACCGAACAAGATCGTTGCAGTGTATGAAAGATAAGGGGGGGCATTTTGACAATTATTGTAAATTATAGCTATTAATTTACTTTCTGTCAAAGACTATTATGAAACTTACGGATAATGGACTGCATTATCAATGCTTACAACTAATGGTCCATAAATCATATTTTTGTAGATATTATGAAAAAGCAAAGGATTGTCATTTTCATTTGGTTATAATTTGTATCCGGCAAAAATAATTTTATTGACTTCAACTGGTTGGATTTTAATTTTTAACAATAAACGTTCCCTTACCCTGCGCTCCTCTATCCACCTCTTAAATACTAGAACCCAACCCATCAACCTGTACACTCCGGCGCAACGAACTGCATCCTTCGAGAAATCCTTTATTATCCGTACTTCCTCTTTATGGAATTCATTGCCCATCACAATTCGAAAAAGCTCCACTCTTACTTCCTTTAAACATCATTTATTTCTTTACCTCCTTAATTTTCAATCTTCCGAGCTAATTTAAAACATGAATATCTATGTAATATATATCATAATAGTATAGATAAGATGTATCCCTCTCTCAGTTATTTTGTAACAGATAGTTTAATTATTAATCATTTTTTCTAATTATCTATAATTATTATTTATTATAATTAATCATCAAAGCCAGATGATTGTCCTATGTACTGTAATCATATGTTATTCTTAGGGGACAAGTAGTCTCAGAATAAAGTTCATTTTCTTCTTCTTCTTCTTCTTCTTCTAAAACTATGAATATTATCTAGTTTAAATTTGAAAAAGTGGGTTTGGTAGTTTTACCATTGTAAACTCTGTTGCGGATTAGATAGGGATCCATGGGCCGCACCACATCTTTAAATATTTTATATTAATTTAATTGATATAATTACATTTTATTTTCAATTTCATGCTTAATATAGCACTGTATCTACGTAACCTCTCATGTAGAATGGTGCTCGCCACCTATCGGTCAATTTTCAAACTCCATTGTTATTCAAATATTATCGCTTTTTTGATAACAAATTATTTTAAAATTTTTAAATTTTATTATTGCTAAACCTTTTTTGAACTATTAAGATGATAAAGTTAAAATTTGGTACAGATTGGTTCAATAGTATTCTAGGTTAGTGATCACAAACGAAAAATGGCTTGCCCTTTTATCTAATAGTATAAATATCTATATGTGTATACTATATTCTTTATAATAATATAAATAAGAAGAAGAATTGACTTAATAAATTAAAACTGATATTTAATGGAATGGATTTATAGTTGAACTACGGAATGAATTAATAATCATAAGAAAATAATGAAAAAAGAAGAAAAGAAATATATATTTATACAGACACACACATATATATGTATGTATATATATTTCCAATTTTGAGCAATTATAAATAAATTTATTAGTCAATTAGTTGAAATCTAAATAAATAACTTTTAAACTTACCGTGTCTTATTAAATATTGGGTAAGGTTTTATATTATCTTTTGATTCTAGTCCTATCGTATATTATCATTAACATTAAATCTTGTATGTCCTTATATTGTCAAAGAAAATATCATTAAATACCTAAGCGTTAATACTAATATTGTATTTTTTAAAAATATTATATAGGTATAATTACAATGTCCTTTCACCTGGAAAAGTTGGCTGAGATATACAAGACCTTCTCTCCGCTCTTTTTAGACGAGTTTCGATGAATTTTGGGCCTTATATTTAGATCATGTAATTAATGGATTTCCACTGAACAGAAAACATCGATTTAATTTTTATATATATATTGTTACGTTTTTTAGCTATATACAAATATTGTTCATTGAAAGAAAATCAATAAACAGATTCGGAAAATTTATTTTTACGATCATGTGACTATCAGGTGTTCTAAATCTAACTAGAGTTCCACCAAGGTTTCTGGTAGGTTTCTTAATCTGAACAAAGTTTGCTGAGCTGATTAATAACTTAATTTTTTGAAAAATAGACACATATTTTTATCATGTTATAATCTATAAAAATATAATGAGATAAAATATTTTATTATATTATAATGTATTATTTATAAGTTATAAGATATAGTATTTATATCTCAGGAAGTTTTTGACAATAGTACAAGAATGACCTTGAACTGATGACTTTAATACGATTGCATCTCGCCCTAGCCTCTACTGATTGATGGCATTGGTATTGTTGGAATAAAGATCTTAATCATGATGGAATGCTCGAGTCAAAGAAAACATTTTAAGTTCCTTCTTCCCCCTTATATATAGAACCATTTCCGAAAAATCAGAAATTTATTATTTAAAAAAAAACAAAACAACAAGAATACAATATTTTAAACATAAAAAAACATTGTTTTTTTTTTTAATAATATACGTGAAACTTACTTCTGTTCGTCTATTTTTGTTGTCTCTTTTATACTACTATAATATTATATATATTTTCACATGAACACTGTGTCAAAAGCATTTACATAATCTAAAACTTTTTTTTTATTATATTAAATTATTTAACTTAATTTTAAATTTGACATTGTAATAACTTTTTTCCTTACACTCTAATTATTGTGGTTAATCAATTAAGAAAAATAAATCAAGTTCAAGGCTAATAAAGTTAAGTAGCTGAGAGTTGTTGAGAAAAAAAATAGAAAATCTGTGGTTTAACTTTTTTATTTATTTTTTTTTCTCGTTATAAAACTAGTTTCTTTAGTGGATTTCATTTTATTGGATTACAATTCAGTTTTTGTTGTTATTGCTGCCTTTTCATCTAATCAACAAAAGATCTGCTGATTTTCATTATTGCCTTCATTTTTTAATACTTCTGTTAATGAAATGAAATGGAATGAAAAAATAATCTTTCTTCTGGGACGTATTTGGGTGGCATGATTCCATAACGCTTTTTGTATATAAAGAACATGAGACATATAAATACGCTTAATTGTAAATAATTGTATACAGAACTTAAGTAACTATAATAACATAAGTAGGAACAATGAAATAAAATAAAAAAATAACTATGAAAAAATAAGAAAATATATATACAGAAAAAAAAACTATATATATATGTACTTTGAATGAAGAACATATTATATGTTGTAGATACCATGGTATATATTAATATATACTACACATATTCACTTATATACCCATACATACAACCATACGCATATGAGTTGTTTAGTTAATACATAGTAAGTGAAGTGAATATTTCTTAGTAAAGGAAAAATAACAATTGAAGTAAAAAAAAAACAAATGGAATTTTTATCAAAGAAATAATTATGTACCATTATTGAACAAATAAAGGTTTGTTATTATTATATAAAATAAAATTTATCATCTAATTCACCGGTATTAGATTTATTCAATTTGATAAAATTAAATCTTAATTATTATTCATATTGACTGGAGTCTGACTGGGATATGAGGAGATATTGGAAGAGGAGTGTTTTAAATGAGTTTAAGGAAGGAGCATGTTTTATTTCAGGAGAGAGAGTGTTACAGAAGGTAGAGGATCGGACAAGGAAGAAATGGTGGTATGAAGGTGTTCGACGGAAAGACAAGTATAGGTCAGAGGAACGATATCGTGAACTAGACTGTTGTAATATTATAATAATAAGAGTATAATTTTAATAATGATGCATAAGAACATATATATATATATATATATATATATATATATATATATATATATATATATATATTTTTTTTTTTTTTTTTTTTTTTTTATTATAGCTATACGCAAAACACTACTATTCTATAGTCGAACTAAACGCTATACAGAAATATTACTATACAGCAGGATCACACGAGGAGGAAACACAACTGGAGGTATATTATATTCCTTTAGTCTTGTCTGCAATTCAATGTCATTTGAATGTAATTTTCTAAACTTTCTGAAATCCCCTCTAAATTGGTGATGGTTTCATTTGTTTTATGATAAATATGTGTCTCCACCGTATTATTTCATCATGTTTTAATTATATAAAATGTATTCGTACTTCATAAAATAAATGAAGAAGAAAATTATGAAAAAGCAACGTTTCTTATATGGTTATTGCGTAATCTATTGTATTATGTTCGTATTTACATCTTAGTTAGGAAATACCTGTGACGTAAGTTAGTACTTATAAATACGAATTAATGAGAGAGATTACACAATTTAAAAAAATTATATTTAATTTTTTTTTTTTTTTTTTTTGCTGAGATTATTAAGTTTGAAGGGACTCGATTTTTCTCCCTTATTTACAGTTTTCCTTGTAATTTTTTCTCAATGATTCTCGTTGAAAACTCATATCAAAATTGTTGCTTTTTTAATATAAAGTGTATATGCTGATGGTTGAATGTTGGATTACGTTAGCTGATAATATTAATTTTTACTTGAATAATGATTTCACATCGGTTGATGAGTGGAATAATAACATGTATATGTAATTAATTGTACCGCAGAATACTTTATAGAATAGCTATAAATGTCAGTTTTTTCTTCGAAATATAGTTTACTATAATTTAGTTTTTAGTTTTTTTATTTTATTTTTTTTAATTTTATTTTTTTTAACATGGCTTAGGGAAATTTTAAATATCTTATATTATTAAATATCTTAAAGATGGCTTGAAATATGATCAGTTTTAACTACCAAATTAGTAATTATAATGAGTCATTGCATTTTAAGCATGGTCACGTAATTTGTTGTTTACGTCTTCACCAAAATTTGTTGATCCTCGATGCTGATATCAAAACCAATTCTGGATTCTCGGTAGCGATATCTCGGCTTAAAAATATATTGCTATTTGAAAATATAACCTAAAAGTAAGCAAGCGAAACAAATCAATTTAACATGCAATCATTTTACAAGGGATAAATTAGTAAGTCGCTAGTTAATCAATCTAGTTAATCTACAATACATAATATATGATATCAATCATAATTCAAACAATATACAGTAACATAATTAAACTTACAAATTCTTATTTTCGAAGATGAACATTCGAAAGTTTCATTTATCGACTAAAGACTAGAAAATGTTATTAACTTTAACTGTTATTAACTATTAACCATTTGACTGAACTTTTAAGATGCATTAGATTTGTTTTAATTGTGTATTAGGGTTTAAAAACTCTTTATTCTTAGACATTAGGAATAACAAGAATGTATTAATAAAATGATATTTTTGTCTCAGTGGTATAATTTTGTTGATTAGAAACAATAATCAGTTTTCTTCATGTTCCAATAACGAATAAATATCTTCACCTAACTGAAGTCTAGATTGCAGTTGCATGGGTTTCGTTTTTATTTCTGTACAACGGAAGCTTGGTAACTACAATAAGAATTGATTTATAATAAAAACATAATTAGATATCACAAAACTATGGCCAACACCAGCGGTATCGATCGGTTCCTAGGCATCGACTTTAGATCATCGATTCTCGATACAGATTCTTTTCTCGAAAATCGGCACCTTCATAGTGTATATTTAACGATTATTTTAAAATTGTATTCAAGGTACCTGTTTAGATGTGGTCTATTATCATTCATGTATTATAATATATAATTAATTATAGTTAATTTTACTAAATCAGAGGTAAAATTCTCGAATACCTCGAGACATAATTAAATTAGGCGCTCGAGACATCTCAAAGGCCGTGGGAAACGATGAAAAAGTAATTCAAAAGGGATGACTCTGTTTTAGATACCACAGACAAACAAAAGGACGTTCCTAGGACTTCTTTTTAACAGAAGGCTGACATGGGGGCCACATTTCAGAACAAAAAGTAAATCGCAAAGCTTTCGACGAAGACTGTTCGATACTACTACGCCGTGCTTATTTACCTCTCAGACGGAAACCCAACGATTACACTTTTTACTTAAAAACATATGGGCTTCTTGGGGTAGAGAATAGAAGATAATTGGATAAATACAAAAATAAAATAAAATGAAAATTGTACTACTAGAACTTCTTGATACTTTTACGTATCTACGAGGAAGAAATTTGCCCTATATCACGTCCAGGTCGATTTTCCAATTAAGGGTACCTACTTGAGAAAGACTGAGTGTGCCCCAGGAGTGCCTGCTTACCTCGAGATAGATCAGCAGCTGAAATAACAGAACATAAATTTTCTATTTTCAACCGGACTCGAACTTGGTCCCTGGAGCTTAGTAGTCAAGTGTACCATACCCCTATCCTTATTAGAGTACAGAATTAAAAAGAAAGAAATCAGAAATTTATTTAATAAAAAAATAAAATAAAATGAGCAACGGCGATTATAGGCTTCTATAATTTGTTCAAAATTTCAACTTTATAGGTAATAAATAGATCAGGCTCAGCACAACAACTATATCGAGTGCAGTTAAAATTGGAGGAAAGCCGGACAGTAGAGACACTGTAATAGAAATGGAAGTTCTCTATTTATTAAACTCGATGCTCTATAACTATGAGGAAGTAGAGGAAGAAATATCTGAAATTACTATCACCTTGCGATCACCTGCTGAATACTATATAGCCTTGGGTGGTATATCAGCACTAACTCTATCGTTAACCTAATTTTGATTACAACTTTATCTTTTAGTGTCCAAGGTATTACAAAGGTCATTTGGATGTCTAACACTTTCATATTTACCTTATTTACTTTAAGTTGAATATATCTTATTTTCACCATACTTGGATTTATAAAAAAGAAAATAGTAAAGAGATGACAATAAAACATTCCTGAACAAAATAAACATCCGGTGTTTTCACAGAAGATTCAGTAATTTTCCAAAATATAATACAATTATTTTCTTTATCATCTACTAACCAAAATAGTATAAATCTTGAAAAAATAAAATCATAATTTGCCTTCCAATAGGCGGATGTATCTATCAGAGACACAGCCTAAATGTTAGTTCAATTTTCTTTGATGCTCAGCCGTCTTGGGATTTTCCGTCTTTTCTAGCCTCTTCTTTTTATCCGATCCCAACATATTTTTGGTCTAGGATTACTACTGCGAACAGGGGTCACCTGTGGTGTAGTGGTTAGCATAGCAACCTACTAAACCCAAGATCGCGGGTTCGGAGCCCGGCAGATGACCTTAGGATTTTTTAAAGGGAGTAAAAACCTTAGCTATGCCGTCCTTCGGAAGGGACGTAAAATGGGGGTCCCGAGCCTGTGCGATGTCAGGTACTCGTTAAAGATCCCTATCCTAATTATACCTGGATAGGCAAAATTTAGGACTCCCACCGTAGCATCGTCCGATTAGCCATAGCAGCATAAAGTGACGTTAAACGAAATAAACAAACAAACTACTGCGAACAGTACGATAGAAAAACATGTTTAGTATCTGAGGAATACGTTCTTCCATCCACTATGTTTTTAAATAGTTTATTTTAAATTATTAATTGTAAAATTTATAATTCATTGTTTGTTTAAAGTAACATAACAATTGAATTCACATTTGATTTTAATAAACCCTGAAATTAAACGGACTTGTTTGTGTCAGAAACGCGCGACCTCTAATGCTTGTATCATTTTCTCTATTTTTTTTTTTCATTATAGACCATGTTTACAAGCAAAAAAAATCAAGAACCGCCCGTTTTAGTTGTGGGATAAGTAGATAGTTTGTTTTTATGCTGCATTAATAAAATTGTTGCAATGATTGTTTTTATCTTCAAAATAATCTTGCAATTTTCATATAACTATTTTTTAAGTATAACTTTTTATAGCTTATTGTTTACTTAATGTAATTTTGTTGTTTTTTTCTAAGTTTCTTGAGAAGCTGTGAAAATAAAATCCTATCTAATAAAACAAAACATGTTTATTTTTAAATTATTTTTTTATTGTTTTTATTTTATTTTTTTATCCAAAAGTAAACACTACCAATTAACATATTTATCTTTTTAAACACTATATAATATAGTTAAAGTGATTAAAAAGTCAGATATACTTATTATATTCAAGTATTATATGTGAGATATGAGCGCTTGTCCTTGTTGGTCAGGGAGACGCGCCTATCGAAAGGTTTATGAGTCTGCCAAGTTTAGAATATTTTGTAGTTTCACAGAATTTCGTGGTATTCTATAACGTTATAAGTCATATTTTAAATTGCTGATCTAGAGGAATCGCAGTCTGGAAAACAGTAATAGCTGTGCGTCATTAAGCGATATGTTCTATATTGTGAAAAATTGAATCTATTAGTAGAAGGTGTTAACTTACTTTCATTAAAATGTTCATCAAAAGAACTTTCGCGTTACAAGTGTGGAACTTTTTCTGAGGCTTATTTTTTTCTTTTATATAATTGTTTTTATTTGTCATCTATACTTTATTTTGGTCATACAGCTAGTCTTACTTTAATATTTTAAGATTAATCGGTTGATAACTCATTTCTAATGAAAAAAATCAACTTTTTAATATGCAATTTGAACTAATTAATCGTATCAATTGACATTTTAGTGTACTAAAAATACAAGTAACTGCATATGAGAAAACATCTTCCTCCAAAAATGGCTTCCATTGTCGATCAAAGTAATTTTAAAACCACCATGGAGAATCATTGAAACTAAGAAAGGAACCTTATAATATTATGTTGCCCAGTATTGACAAATAAAAAGCAAATTGAACATAATGCAATGTAGAATGAGAAGATAAAATGTGACGGTTTCTACAGTTTGTCGAATTTGATGAAAATGAAAAATATTACATGCTAGTGAATGAATCATCGTTTCCCAAGTACTTTGATCCCGAGACGACTCCTTTTTCAGCAGTTATGACCCTTCGAAAATGTGTTCTACTCGTAAAAGCTTTCTCCCAAATTGAAACGAAAATAAAAATACACTCTTGCTCTTCTTTAATCAATGAAAACAATACTGTGAAAAAAATTTCCACGGGAGAGAGATCTGATTCTATATTCTAGTTATATACGTCATTTTCTCTTTTCTACTAACTAACCATGACTATGAATTGCAGCACTAGCTAACATTAGCGAGTCGGCATCACACTCCAAGTCTAAATACACCTGGTGTAATAAATAGTATTTGAAACACCAACAAAAATTTTGGTTTTACTAGTTTTTAACTAAGTTAAATTTCCTGAAAATATATATCTCGTATTGATAAAACGGAAATTATATAGAAAAATGACAAAAAAACAAAACAAAGAACAAACAAGAAACATTTGTAAAAAGCATTGGAGCACTATTGTATAGATGAATATAATAAGGGAATTTATGCGGATTTTCCCAGTGTTGTGAGTGGAATTATTGCCAGATGTCGTAGGAACATTATCAGGCAAAAGAAATATTTACTGTCAGTTCATGTACGGATGAAAAATTAATCAGTGCTGAATCGCAATAAATAATAATTAGAATCCATAATGAGTAGAACTTTGTAAAATATTAAATTAAAGTCTCGTTACTGTCTCAAATATTCTAAATCGATACAGTTTTAGAAAGCGTTATGGTGCAAAGCCTAGTCTCGTCCGCCCAAATGTTCTCTTGGCTTCAGATTTTCATCATTAAAACGAATAAATGAAAATCAGCGAAGAGAAAATAAACAAAAAAGGAACAATGAACATAACCAATTAGCCAAAATTGTTCGTAAGCAATAGAGCCGAATAAAAAAAAAACAAACCTTTTTTATGCATGAGCGTAATACGTAAGCGTAATCAATCCTCGTTCGATCTTTATAGAAATAAAGTTGAAGATTTATCTATATTTTTATTTGTAAAGGAGGGCCATTATTTTTTCATCATCCCCAGTGCCTTTGAGATAACTTGAGGTATTTCCGATTCAGTCAACCTTTTGATATAGTAAGGGCCCTCGACAAACATATGGGATATTGAAATACCATTGCTACACCAATTCTATTGTATGGCCAATTCTTAATCCCGCTGGGATTACTTCTTCTTTGCGGTTAATACGGCAGAGACTGCTCCATGGTTTTACATCATTCTTAATAATCTTGAGTTTTTTTGGAGAGCTGTGGTCCCACAATGTCTGCCATTCTTGGAATATCGACTCTTTAAGCTAGCGTGCAAGTTATTATACCGCTAGAAAGGTTTTGTCATGTCCTGGGAGGGATAGAGGGAGGTTAAAAATGTTAATCGCACCGTTGAATTATAGGAGCGGGTGTTATTTACTGTTAATTACATTAATAATGGACTAAGATATATGAGACATATTTTAAAAAATTAGAGCTAGGTATATTTATAGTTTCAAAATAAAGTTTGCTTGAAAATCATGGTTTCAATATTAACTGTGTTTTCCAAGTCAGTAACAGATGCAAAACCAACTATAGCAAATAATTAAAACTTATGGTTATTTATATTTTTTGATGTAGTTATAAATGTTATAACAGAAAGATTGGTTGAAATTTATGCAGGTTACAGTAAGAAATCTAACATTTCACTTGTGTGTCAATAACAGGTATACTTATCCAAATGAATTTTGGGTGTAGGTGATTAAAGTTATGAGTGATAGGTGAATAGTGTTTGCATCTGAATGGGTAGGATATATTTTATATATAAATGAAATCTATACAAATTATTCAGAACCTGGAATACACAATAATTATACCCAAAATTCCATTTGTTTTTGATTGGTTTTGATGAATATTCAGTATCTAGGTCAAAAAGTGTAGATATTGTAAAGGTTACTAATCTGTTGTAACCGGAGCTGGAGCTCAACATTTATTACCCTGGCCCTCCTCGACATATAAATCCACCTTCACGAGGCCGAAGCCGAACCGGCATTCCCATCTTTTCTAAATTGAGCATCTCCATGTGCCTATCAATGTGCTAGCACACTATCCTATGTTCTCTACTAGAATTTAATTTGTATTCTGTCAAAATAATTTAACATGCCTTGGTTTTAATTAACCCTCCAAGGACACCCTGCACTTCCACCATTATTCTATTCCTTTATACCTCTGCGGTCCTTCTCCAAGAGGTGATAGTGTTGATTTGTGACCGAAACTGTGTCGAAAAAATGTTTTAAATTAGTCAGTTTATTAAAAATCGATTCTAACCAACGTTAAGTGTCATAATTTTGTTACTTTTTTTTGTCAACGATTAAGATTATACAGTTAGACTTTATATAGTCTGAAGGTTTTAAAATGGCCGTTTATGCGACTGTGATCATATGATCATGCCCGTCTTTCCCCACAGTTTTTTTTTAATTGTTTCGTTAATTGAAAAAAAGGTAAATACATATACATTTGTAATAATTTTTTAACTTTTGGTAAACTTGACAAATTAAAACCTTTTCCAGCTTTAAATTATCTTGTTCTTCCTAAATATTTTAGGTGTATATCCTAAATATATTATTAGATGGGGTTTATAAAAAAAAAAAAATAATTGTATATTACATGGAATTTAAAATTCTATATTAAAAAGATAATCTCGGCTGTCGCCATTTACTTTTTCATTATAAAGTTATTTATTTCCTATACTATAATATTTGTAGATGACATTATAGCTAGCACAACCAATAGAACATTTTATTTAATAAACCTCGAACATCAGAATAAATTTCAAAAATAAAATAATTGACCATTATCACTATTTTAGTATAATCGTTTATTTACAGTTATACAGCAATTTTTATCGGCTTTCATTTTATCTCTAATTTATAACAAATAAATTTGTACTTCAGGGTCTCCTCCCATAAGATGAGCTCTCTTATTGTTTTCGTAATTTACGTAGTTCATCCAAATCCGTGAAGATTCTTTAATTATATCGGCTCTATAACTATTTAGATTTACGGGTAAAGTAAGTAAATTAATGAAAATCTCTGGCGGAAACAAAGGATGTCGATCAACTGCTCCAGTATGAGCCACATAAGTAGTTGAAATTGAGTAAATTTTATTATCAATTTCAAGCTCTATATAATACCGTATTTTTTTAAATTCTCATGTAGAATGGCACACGCTATCATTTTTTTCAACGTATTTTCGCTAGTTTGATTACTAATTAATTTAAAATCAGTAGATTTTATTATTGTTAAACCTCCCTTGAATTATAAAGATGAAGTAGGTAAAATTTGGTACTGATTTCTTTAGTGGTTTTCGCATTTTGTGTTCACAAACGAAAAATCCTTGTCCTTTTATATAGTAGTATAGATCTCAGAGAAATATTGTTTAATTACAATAATTGAATAGGTTAGTTATATGTTTTCCTTTAGTGAAAAGATTAGCTTTCAATTAGTAAAAAAATAGGCTTTAGAAATATCTTTATATTGAAAAATAATTTACTTCACTTTTCCTAACGTGAAGTTGAGAAGTTATGTGGAAGCGATTAAATTGAAATTTGATGGTGGTCTAAACAAGAATTTATCATCATTAAAAGTTAGCTTTCCTTATATTAAATTTCAGCGGTTAAGGAGGGGGCTGGCTGGCTCGAAGCGTGCTACTTATAGACTTCATAACTCCTCAGACAGTAACATTTTTATCAAACATTTTGTTGAAAACTTTATCGGAAAAAGTTATAATTAAAATAATCATTACTGTAAAATTAAATAATTGTTAATACATTATTACTAAAAATTGGTAAGCTTGCATTTATTTCATCATTTAGTTAAACAATGAGCTTTAAATTATGTGATTTGTTTTGCTTTTTTTTTATAGGAGGGAATTGTTTCGGTATAATACCTAGTATAGTACTTAGTGTAATAAATATATAATATATAATAGTTTATAACAAGTATCATAGACGTAGTATGCCTGTAACGGCATGGTACATGCATATATATAACACAAAAGATTTTCTCATCTGTAAAAACTTCTTTTACAAATTGAAATTGAAAGAGACATGTGTTATAATGTTATAAAGTAAGTGTTGATAATGATCTAAGTACTTTCTTTATATTTCATTATTTTGAGTAAAGAATTTATATCTTTTATCCTCTGTAAAGCATTTTTGAAAATAAAGGGATTAAAGATACCTATTGCTAAAACACCAGAAAACTTAGTGGATGACTATCGTCATCCGCGCGACCTTTCTTGTAACTGGGCCATACGCGACCACTCAAGGGTTAATGTTATTTATCCATAATAACCATAAAATAACATTAAGTAACTTTAACTAACCTGTTTATATCCACTGTTTCGTATATGCAACATTTATCATTTTCTTTTTTTATTAGTTCAAATATTTTTTTGTTTTAATATATTAGCTTATTATATAAGGTTTTTTATTATTAAAAATAATTCCTTAATACATATTGAGCTTTTATAATCCATTGAAAAATATTAGTGCGATTGTTTATTTTTCAACACTAAAGAGTTTCAATCACACAACACTAATATCAGTAAAAAAAGGGACTTCATACATTCTAATAATTTCATACATAGGGGTTGATAGTAAGTTTAACCAGAATTTATTTAGAAAAAAGAAATTTCCGATCTGATAAGCAGTTTTGGAATTATGGTGAAAAATATGCCAAAAAAACGTAGTAGTAAACTTTCAAATCAGTAAGCTGTTTTTGCATGCTGGCATGGGTATTTTAATGAACTTGATCAAAATTTGATATATAGGTTCTGATAGTAAATTGAACCAACTTTCAGATGGAAAAAATAAATTTTGGATCGAACAATCAGTTTCGGAGTTATAGCTGTAAGAGTTCCAACAAACGTTTCCGGGGAGAAGTGCGACACCAGTCAAAGAGTTCCTCATTTGAGTGCCTTAAAGTGCCAAAAAAGTATATATTTAATTAAAGTGAATTTAATGATCTACAACTTTGATTCTGATTTTGTTTCTGAGAAACGATGGTAGAAGGCAAATTTTTGAAGAAGTATTTTTTTTTTTCAAAAATTATCGATTTTCAATAATGTATATCTCTTAAACCATTGGAAGTTCGACATATATAGAAACAATTTTGAAGTTAATTAGCTTTAATTATTATTTGAAACATATTTTTCTAGAGTCCACAGTTTTCGAGATATAATCGAAAAACCCAATAACGGTGCCTTATCCCTTCCCCCACCATTATCCCCCCAGAGGCGGGGACTTTTAGTATATTTACCTTCTAACGAAGCTGTGAAGTCAAAAATTATCGCATATCTCATGCACTCTACACCCCTCATTTCAACACTCATTGACTGGACTATAAATCATGCTAAAAATAAAAACGAAAATTGTGATTTTTGCATAAAAAATAGTGTGAAAATTGCAATTTTTTATTCCTTTAAAAGGTTTAGGATTTAAACCATCGCAATAGAAGTTTTAATGAAACAGTATTATAATTATATAAAAAAAAAATATATTATATATCACATTACCAATCTCTGAAAAAAATAAATCATATATTTTATAAGCCAATATTGCGTGGACATTAATTTTTTTTTAAATTTTTCTTTAAATTTAACTAACATAAAAATATTTCTGTAGAGAAAAATCAAAACTTTTAACAATTTCTTCGCCCCATATGTTATATGTACATTTAAATTTACACTACATTTATTTTTATTTTTTTGGTATGTTTTAGTTTTACTTTTTATTGGGCTTAGAGACGATAAATGACAAAAAATATAATATCTACAAATGTAATAACAAGCATATCATGGAATAGATTTATAATAAATACTTTAATTAATAAGTTTGAAGTTCTTCATGGTTCCTTTTTCTTTTTATGCTAACACGATATAAGGTTTTGACCATTTTCCTTTTACTGATTCTTTGCACTTTAAGAAGTTATGTTTTATTTATAAAATAAATTTGTTTATCTATTGATATAGTTTGACTATTATTTAGGTGAATGGGCTAACCGTTTTTGTATGTGTATACGCCGGGCACACTGAAATGACCTAGATCTATAATATAATAATTCATCTGTTTCGAGGTATGTTTTAAGGTATCAAACAAATTTATTTTATTTTATTTTTTTTTTATTTTTTTATTATTTTGAACCTTTATTTATTTTAGAATTTTCAAAACGTTGCGTTTTATTACATTAAAAGATTTTTTTGCGTTATTCTATTAATGAAACATTGCAATTAATTATTTGTAGTTGTCGCTATTTTTGAAGATAATGGTCCCCTATACAGCAGAGTTAAAAGTAGTTTATTAAGGATTCAGACTGTACAATCTTAATCTCGCTTTACTTATTTTATTAAGTATTTGAGCCAAAAACATAGGTCCCTGTCTAATTTAAAACTAAATAAACAGCGTTTCGAAAGTTTGTTCTCACAATTATGAATTTTAAATTTGCAGGCAAGTTTCTTTTCACCTTTTTGAAAAAAAAAAATACAATACATTTTGCTTTATCTAGGTTCACGCTGTTTCACCGTGTGAGCTCCTCATTTATTTCAAGTTCCTAGTAAGGAATAGAGAATTATATGTGATACACAATTAACCAAGCAGATTTTTAAAAAAATATAAATAAAGGGAAGTATGAAAACAATCATCTCCAAAAAGAGAAATTATTATTTTATTCTTTTTCGCAAGAGCTAATTGCAAATCAAAAATTACATGTTCATTTGTTTGAGAAGTTGAGACATTGTAAGAGGCAATAATTTCCTAACGTGTGAGCGCACTAAAAGCCCAACAAAAAGGAAAATGGAAAAAAAATTAATCATTCTCATGAAAATGCACATTTGATTTACAAATTTGCTACATCAACAGGTTAGCAACCATATTAAAACATATCTGGGATCCAGATCGAATAGAAACACTCGATAGTTATTGGTAGACTAACGGAGTATTCAGAGACAAACATTTATTTGTTTGTTGTGTATTTAATAAATTAAATAACCTACAGCTTCATTCTTTTTTATTTTTATAAATAAATTTATTGAAATTTACAGCTGTACAAATATATACATCAAGTAAATGCATTGATAGCGATTACATAACACGTCAAAAGTAAAGAGATTTGATGATTTTTCAAAGGATTTTGGATTGTATGGATTGGATACGAGATGAATTGAATGGTTCAGTGGAGCCCCAAAACCCAACTCCATACTTCCAAATAGGTCTAATCACAGCCATGTAAATAAGTCTTTTATAATTAATTGGGAGTTTCGAGCGTTTGTCTAGTAAATGTTGAAGTAGTCTGTAACGAGGAGCAGTTTCTTGTCGTTTTAGTCTTAAACTAAACCTGAAAATAGAAACTAATACAAGCAGAATTCGACGATTACTTTTTTAATCTAACGAGTAACGATAAAAGCTTATGGAAGAACGCGAAAAAACTATTAAATCATAGTGAAGTGATAGAGCAGCTCTAAAAAGAATATGATGGTGACAATGAAACGCTGCCATTTTTTACGTTTTTTACACCTCATACAGACAAACAAAATTTTAAACATTTAAACTACATACAACAATTACTAAAAGGACCTCATCATTGCACACTACATCCACCTACTTTCACTACATCTGACGTTTAACAAATCATTTTTTTATTTATCATATACTTATCATATCATATATTTATCACATACTTATACTTGAATAAAAAAAACTTTTAAATATAAATATTCCTACATTATTATGATTCAAACCTAAACAAAAACCCCGATCCATCATCTTCACACCAATTAATTCTTATTTTATCCATTATTTTATAAATAAATACTCGTCTTACTCACAAGCACATTCCAAATCCTCATCAATTTAGATTTCGCTAATATTATCTAACACCAACTAAACTATAAGGTAAAATAATCGAAGAGCTATCTTGAATGACTGGATGAATTTGATGAGAGGGATCAGTAATAAGAAATTAGATTATGTTTGATATTAAAGAACATATTTATATTTTTATCAATAGTTCGGCCATCATGAGTGAGTGCTACAACAAAAATAGTCGAATATAGAAATAAAAAAACTAAAATGAAAAATAAAAACTAAAATAAAAATAAGAGGGTTATGAATAATTTTGATATGAAATGATCTGATGTAGATAAATTATAAAGAAAATAAAAATAAAATGAAATATAAGGGGGTTAGTTGTTTTTTTTTTGTTTTTTTTTCAATTACTTTATGTGTTTATTATCTCTTTTGATCATCTAATATCTTATTTGTTTTACTGTGTCAATTCTTTACATAAAATAACCCATATTATTGGATAATCAAATCATTGGATGATTTATCTAAACCTTTTCAGATCATTTCAAAATTGTTTATTAACCCTATAATATTTCATTTCACTATTTTCCACCGGACGGAAGCCTTTCTGGGTTGAAACATATTTTACCAACGTAGTGTGGCTTAGTCATTGATTTATTTATTTTTTTATTATTACCAAAAATTATGATAATTTAAGTGTAAAGTAAGTTGAAAAGATATAGTAAATTAAGAAAAACAATTTTAGGTAATGCTTAAAACTTTTATTTTCAGATAAATATTTTTTTCCATTGAATGAAACTGTTAAGGAACATTTTTTTTCACATTTACAAGAATATATAATAGTTTCTAATAGTTAAAAATAAATACATTGTTCTAAATTTTTCAATATTAAATGCCATTTTTTTATCAAATACCAAAAACATACATGATATAAACTCCTACGTTTATCTACACAACTCGGCTGTACTGACACTGAATCTGCTCGTTTGGAAGAAGGGAGTATTGTTGTATTTCTTATTGTTGTTGAAAAATAAATCTGTTAGTTTCTTTGCGGCTGGTTTCATTGGCACCATTTCAATCTCTTCGTAATCGTGGTCATCCTTTGGTTCTTCGACTTTTGTGAACTGGATTATTTCCTAGAAAAAAACAAAAATGTAATGATGAGAAATATTTGTATATATATATATATATATATATATATATATATATATATATATATATATATATATATATATATATATATATATATATATATACATATTGGTTAATTATTATTTACATTATAACTTATATAAGTCGTTTGACAAACATAATAATAACAAATTGTAAATCAGCATTTAAGTACACAAAGGTCTAAGCTTTTGAGATAACGGATTGACACAACGGTGTTGAGTTACTAGAGAAATTTCAAAATCTCCAATAGAAACTACCGTTTGACCTCCTCGCATTTCGGAGACTATCTACCATGGGATTTATTTCCTTCACTTTTACGCTCTCTTCTTTCTCCACAGCAAACCAAATTTACTCGTATAATAACTGCTATAAGAAACTGGACAATGTCGTCATGCTGGCTTATGCTGAATTTAACCGTTGACGATGTGATTTGAGGTTAAATGAATACTATTTACTTTTGGTGGCACACATAGAAGTTTGTACAAATTTAGAAATAAATTCGCTCAACTATATATATATAAATATATATATATATATATATATATATATATATATATATATATATATATATATGTATGTATGTATCTTCTTTTTTTATAAAGCACTGCGTAGAATATTTGGCCTCAAAAAAGATAAAGGAACACAGGAGAATTTTGAAGGCTTCACAATGCGGAACTGCGGGATTTATATCCGGTAAATATAGTTCGTGTAATAGCAGCGCGATGGTTAAAATGGTAAAGTATTTATTATTATTATCATTAAGTACATGTAAAGTATTTATTTTTATTTTCTGTCACTTTATTAAATGTAACTCTTTATGTACTTTTATTTATCTTAATATCTCTAGGCCAGATATGTTTTTATTTTCTTTTATATATATGTTAATCTTTAGGGACTTTGTCCTAGAATAAAGTTTCTATTCTATTATGAGAGAAATGGAATTTTAAAAAAAACGCAAGATGGTTGGAAATTATAGCTTTCTCACGAATTTAAATATACAGGTAAAAAATATATGTAAAAATATGAGGGGTAACTATCCCTACGGAAAACAAAAAGGTCCAGCTACAACTAATTTTCAAGTAACTTTTGAGTTTTACTCTGCGAGTGAGGACGAGAGTAGAAATAGCATATTTGCATAGTTTGTGTCCATACTACACACTTCTGTTTTTCCTAAATTAAATATAATACTAAAGCACTTCTATAATTATAATCATAACTATAGTATGTCTGTAAAAATATTTAGCTCTCTACTTAATACTGGTTTTATAACCCCGGTTAACAGTACTCTACTGAAAGGTTGATTTGAGTACCTAATTATTGTTTGTTAGGATTTACTGCAAGTAGTTTTCTATAATAAGTTAAAAGAATAACATTATATATCCATATCTACCCAAAAAATGCAAGCACTTCTTAATATTGTTGCCGAAAGCGCTTATGTAACAAAAACAAATATGTTTCATGTAGTGCATATTGATTTAAAATAATAAATCCAATAATTTTAAATATTAGTTCACTTACATTGTAGTCGTTTTCGCGTCTAATATTTTCGTAACTCAATGTTGGCGGTGGTCCCATGATCAAAGCGAAATCCAATAGGTTGTCTATTTCACCGACGTAATCTTGATTGTGGAGTGATGCCAAAACTTCGAAACATCCGTCCAAAGCCTGAAAAAAAAAAATCAATAATATGATATATTTTTGAAAATTTAGTCCGAAAAATCTTAAATAATTTTTTTTTTTTCAAATAATTAGAAACTTTCAAGTAATTTGAAACGGTGTGTAGAATTTGTGCATTAAGTACTAACCAAATTAATTATTACATTACCTATATCTGTTTTCTAATAAATTATTTTCTATACATGCCTTTATAAAGATTTCTTCGATATTTTTTAAATGCATTTTTAATCTTTTGAAACTTTTAATTTATGAAGAATGGGGAGAACCTCTCTTCAAGGAATGTCAGCGATTTCTATAATTAATATAAATAGATACTTTTCAAAGTTCTCTTCTGCAACTTACCGAAGACAATGAGTCCTTGTGGTGCTGAGGGAAGCAGGACAGTGCCTTGAGGTAGCGCAGCCTATGAAGGGGAAGTAATGCTCGCTCGCCATGAATTTCTGTACAATAGCAGATGCTACTGTCATTTCTTCGAGCACTGTTGGAAAAAAATAAAATAAAAGAAAAAAGCTTATAAAAGTATAATAATTTGAAATCACTACAATTTTATGAATACATCGTTGCGAACTAATCGTTATTCAACATTATACCTAATCAAAATTATCTTAAAATTAGTAGCTAATGCATTTGTATGATAAATGTATTTCTGATTGGTTTCTTATAAATAATGTCACGCATTTATAATTATATACAATTCTAACAGAAAAATACACATATGTTGTATACGTTGCATATTGCATGCACATATATGCATACGTTGATAGGAACTATAGCTACTTTTTCTTTCAGCAATTCAAAACCGCCAAATAAAGTTTGATTGAACAAATTAGGAAATGAATCCATCCATCTAAGATACCATTGAACCAACGTGTTTGTCTGTCTTGACATTGACAATAAATGAGAATATGCTACACTATAAATATGAAAAACAATAATAATAATTTTTAATAAATAGTTATTAAACCTACGGAAAACCATATTTCCTGATATTGAGAAAAAAACAAGTATTTTTTTTTGTTAAGACTGTTCCAAGATTGATTTTTTTCACTGTATCTCTTCTATCCACCCCTATCAACCAAAACGGCACAATAAGCGTATGTGATATAAAACTGAATACAATTGGTATGTCAGGCATGTGGGAGTTGATCTTAGCTAGCTCCTATTCAGCCTTCTTCGGGTTGACTCAGGCAAAAGTCACCATGTTTTTGTATTAGCTTGTTGTAGGGTACCAGATGTTTTTCATAAAATCTTTTGTATGAAATGTAAATATGTTTCTGTACAATGGGCATGTTCAAGTCTGTATGCAATGTTATATTACTGGCGTACAAGCCTGAGCGTGTTATGATTATTAATAACTTTGAATGAAAAGTTTTTAATTTTTGAATTTGACTTTTTTGCTGTACAGAAAATTTGTGATACGTAAGTCCATAGTATAGGTTTACGTAAGTAGGTAAGAACAAGTATTTAGTCGTTGGCTGACTGTTGTATGTATTGTTAAGACAGAGGCGTTTCATTTTCACGTGATGATCCTTTCTGTCAAATGTAAGCCCTTTTACACTTTTAGAACCAATTTTGTAATTTTTGTAAGTAATCTTTGGAAAGTCAGATTCAACAATTATAAACACAGAACTTATTGATTTTTCATACTTTAATAAATTCAAAAAATGTGCCATTTATAACTTTAAAAAATCCTTTAATTTAGATAAATAAGCAATTTATTGTTTGATTTTCAAATTGGTTCGTACTTTCATTCATTTCTTATGTAATAATATATACTAATTACATTTACATATATCTTTTAATAAACATAAATACTGCCCCATAGCTTGACATTTATCTCGACGTTTCTAATCTGGCTAGAATATGTTGGTAATCTGTAGAATATCCTTTTTTTTTTTTTTTTGTTGTCATAGTTTCATAGAAACATCAACAAACCCATCACGGAGTAACAAAAACAAATAAAAAATAAAAATAAGCTCATTTATTTAAGGATGAGACTAAGGAGCTGAGATACAGTCGAAATTATATCACGATGGAAATAGCAAAAACAAAAATAAATAGTATTTTTATTCATTCGTATTTCTCGTTTAAAAGCAACATCAATAATGACTTAGTACCCGATACCAAATATCCTTTTGTCAGTTGGGAGATTGAACCGTAGAGCGATAACAATTACATATTGGAAACCTATAATTTAGGCCAGCCAACCTTTCAATCATTACCCCGAATCTAGTATTGCCTATTCTATAATATCGGTCGTCTGGGAGTTGCTTCCTTCCTTTATTATAGAGGATTTCCATCCCGAATATTTCGATAAAAGAATATTTTCTGATTAAAGTATTTTACACTGTAGCAATCCTAATAGTAGAAAATATATCACCCATCGCGATGGTTTTAATATTTCCAGATATATTTAATCGTTTACAACATAAAATATGTTTTTGAAAATTATTCGTAAACGTTACTCAACGTTTTTTACATGGATGTGTCTATTGGCTGGGGGTCTATACTTTTTTGGTGTAACTTTTTATCTCACAGTAAAAAATGTAACAATTTGACATGTTCTAGCTCTTTTTGTATTGTTCGTGAAAAAAATTGCGGATATTTTCCAGATGAGAAATTTATTGGAAATATATTTTGTTTTATAAAATTTGTCGCTAGAACCTACCGTTTTGGAGCTATGGAATAGAATAGAATAGAATAGAATAGAAAAACAAATTTTATTCTGGGACAAAGTCTCTTAAGAATAATAGTGACATGACAGAACTTAAGTTATATCTGGCCTACAGATTATAAATTAGATAATAAAATAAAATAATTAAAAGTAAATACAATTTTACAATAAAATAAGTAATAAAATGAAACAAAAATCTATACGCATATATAAACACATACACGCTACATACATACATAAACTATATTTACAATCAGTAAAAGAAAAAATATTGTATAAGAAATTGATTAAACAATATAATTCTGATGTTGAATCTAATAACGGATGAAGAAAATAAAATGATGAAAAAACAATAAAAATGAAAATTATTTCAATGATAGACAAAACATTATCATATGAAGACTGTTTATACAGGCTAAACTTTTATATATGATATCCTTGGGTGAAATTTATTAAAGCATCTATATAATTAGATAGAATCCGACTGGAGGGAGGAAAGGTGGTGGAAGAGGAGTGTTTTAAAAGTTCCCAGGGAGGATGCATTACGAATAGAAGGAGGAAGAGAATTCCAAAGAATAGCGGAGCGGACAAGAAAGGGACGTTGGAAATCAGTAGTTCTGTAGGATGGAGTATAGAGATCGGAGAGACGGGACCTTGTATGCAATGATTGGATTGAGGACTTGAAATGTAGGATACTGTGAATAGACGGAGGGTAATGTGTGTTAATAACTTGGAAGAGGATTGTTTTAAATTAAAAAAAAAAGACATATTTTGCCTACATTTTAATGTTAAGCCTTTAACACGCTGTAGTCCTGTCTGTGTTGTTCTAAAACAAAAATTTGTAGAAAGTTTCCTGATCGTAAATTGGATGGAGAACATTTTTTGTTTGATATCAGTTGTCGCTAGGACCTACCCTTCAGGTGGCATTTTGAGTTAAATGAAAAAAAATCAGGTTATAACATTTTTTTCTTACTTATACGTGTATTGTTTTTTTATTCTCAAAAATGTAACGTTTTTACACGCTCTAGCTCTGTTTGCGTTGCATAGATTGAAAACGTGGCGACAGTTTTCGTATCAAAAATTCAATGGAAAATATTGTTTGTTTTTTTAACAATTAGTAGCTAGGACTTATCGCTTAGGAGCTATATTGGTTTGAATATTTTTTTTTTCCAAGCCCCTATTGGATAAAATTCTTGTGATTAAAACGACTGGGTGAAATGAGTCCTGGAACTTAGCATGTCGACGCTGGATGAATTCCGGGAAAAGCCACTTTTTGGCAACACAAGTGCTGGGGGTTTTTTAAGACGCTCTAGTTGGTGTTGCTCGGATCGAAAGTTTGCCGACAGTCTCCTTATCAGTAACTCAACGGAGAATATTTTTTGTTTAGTAGCATTTGTCGCTAGGACCAACCGTTTAGGAGCTATTTGATTTGATTGAAAAAAAAAAAAGACACGTTTAAAATTCATATTTTCTTATTTTTTCATATTCCTGTAATTCTAAAATATGAATTGGGAAAATCAGTAGATTATAGATAAACATATCCATGATCTGCTGTTTTAGCTAATCAGAGATAATCTGATTTAGATTAAATAGGTCCTAAAATATGTTGTTATGATTTATATAAATATGCGGGCAAATAACCTAAATTTGTATTTTTTTTTACAAAAAAGAAATTGATTCATAACATTTACAGTATTAGGTATGTGATACTTACGTTTCCCTTCTCAAGAGTTCTCTCATTTCGAACAGCGCGTCAGTATAGGCGACACAGAGGAGGCTGTGTTGGACCTGCGTTGAATGTTCCAGAACGTGCGAGAGCCGAGGCATATCCATGCCTTTGTTCATGCGTGATGTAGAGTACTCCATATCTTTGCACACTGGAACCAACAAAATAGTATTTTAAAACAGAGAAATTGATCTTAATAAAAATTAAAATTTCATTGTGATTTTTGCTTTTCTACTCCCCTCGACCAAAGAGCAAAGCTTTGTTTCTAATCCCATTAAAATAATTTAATTTTCATTTAAGAAATTCAGAAGCCATTCGTTCCATAAAATGTGAATTATGGAAAAGTGCCGCAATAAATTCCATACCAACTCTATCCTTCAAACTCTGATGGCTTGATTTTATTTCAAAAAAGAAACTAAACTTATTTTCATCCCTTGAAAACATCAAATATTCCTGACTTTAGTTTGCCCTGCGTAATCCAAGTCCTGAATATTCCAAATGTTTATCCATACAACATTTAAGAATCATGTTAATAAAATATAAAAAAATAAACCTAAAGGAAATATGATTTAATGTTGTAATAAAACATATAAAATTAATAGTCTTATTGTTATAATAAGATTTTTAAATGATATATATTTTTTTCTTACAAGCCTGCTATATTGAGTATATATTACAATATGTCTTAGTCAAGGGCAACAAGCTATATGGATGCCAATGAATCCATTCATACAACGTGCACAGAATATAAGAACACACACACACACACACACACACACACACACACACACACACACACACACACACACACACACACACACGCACGCACGCACGCACAAACAGGTCGTCACTTTCCTTCCACAATCTTACTCGTCTTCAAGGCTGCAATCTCCATCTCGTTTTTTTTTTAAACCATTGCTGGATGGTGCACTCACAGTGTCATCAAATCATACATCTCTGTTTTAGCCGTTCAGGCACCGCTCCGAATGAATTTAAACTCATTAAAAGGAATTAGTTAACTTTTCAATACTAAAATTAATCAAAAATCCATGTCAAATTAACTTTTGATATTTTAGTTCCATTAGGATAACATCAAAACAGCACTATAGAAAGGTAAATGAACGTTTTGTATGAAACAGAATTGATAAATGAATATATCCAAATAAATAAATTATCCTTTAAACTTAAACAATTTATTATCAAGACTAGTAATTTAATAAAACCAATGGGATCTTTATACAAGTGATGTAACGGAGAAAGAAGCGCTAGAGATCCGTTGGTCTTCGATTGTCCCTCCTTAAGGCTAAATATACCCCTTTCAGTCAAGCGTTGGAAACAGTAGAATTTATTTCCGCAATTTCTCCGGAACGGAATGTCCAATTTTCAATCTGTAAAATTCTTTGGGTATTTGGTAAACACAGAATTCACGCTACGAAGCGTTTTTTTTCTATAAATTCAATAATTAAGAAAATAGAACGTAAAAATAGGTGTTAAATATATATTTTTAAAAATATGAGGTTATAGTCAGTTGTAGAAACGTTTTCTGAAACGAATGACACATTCCAACTAATTATAACATGCATATTACGATCGTAATGTGAAAAATACGAATTTTGTTTACAACCGGATGGAATTCCGGCTACCGATCGGTAGCTGACTGGGAGCTGGGTCCTCACAGCCCTTCCCCACAGCAGGTAGCTTACTAATCTAATCACCCGCTATTGTTGAATCGTATTTTTCATATTACGATCAACCTATGTAACCGAAAATGAACCTGTTTACATAAATGTGTTCAATTGACTTATGACTAACTGACTATAACCAGCTTTTTTTAAAAAAATCAATAGTTCGCCAGATAATTTTTTTAAATTCTAAAATAATTGACAAAAAAAAAATCGGAAAACGTAGCGTGAATTTAATGGGGTTTTTATTACCAAATCCGTTTACAGATCTAATATTGATGAATCTGTTCACAAATGAGAGCGAAAATAAATTTGCCCCAAAAGTGCTGCCATCTCTTGAAAAAAAATCTTACTAAAAATCGGGATGTTTAGCCTTAAGTGCAGGGACAAGTTTGGTTGGGAGATCCGTAAGATTAGTTTTATATCGTAAATAAGGTATAATTGTATTTTTAACATTTAATTTAATTTATTTTTTTATAATCATTATTATATATTTTTTATTTGTTTATTTATATTTTTCACCTTATATACAGGGTGAGTATCTCTTAGCGTAAAAAAAAAATTGGGTGAAACTAGATCAAAAGTGTAGCCAAATGCCGCAGACCTCACCTTTCTATTCCAATCCGTTGCAGATATATGGTAAATAAACGATTTTTTGGAGGAAAGCATGTTTTTTACGATAAAAGCTGTAATATCTCCATTTTGTTTAAATATTTTTCAAATATTGATCACATTTTCGGATTTAGCAATAAATTTCCTATAAGATCGGAGTAATTTAACCTTGAATTTTACAAACTTGGGACCTAAAAAATATCTTTATCTTCACCTAATTTAGGGAAGTTACAATTTCTTATAATACTTCAGCGCTCACTGCTTTTCATAAAAACAATCCACAAAACTGCAAAGCTCTCAAAAACTTACAAATTTAATAAGCTTTCAAATGATATGTTAAACGTAATGATTTTGTTTTAATTTCATGGAGAAATTTACTTTTGAAACCGAAAAAACATGGTGTTCTCATTTAGCATACAAATCAGGTACTTTGGTAAATAAGACATTATGATAATCGCTTGATGAAAATCTGTATTTTAAATAAAAGAAACACTTCATTAGAATAAAAAGCAAAGAAAAAATATAATATTTATTGACATAAATTTTAGGCCAGTTCAGGTATTCATAATAACAACAGCGACTTTGACCTCTCTCAGTACTAAGCACATTATCGCTATTTCATAGTTATTTTCCTGTTTATTTTGAAATGGGAGGGGATTATTGTTTATTATTTTATTTTTATTTTGATATAATGATTGAAAGTTTGATTTGGAAATTAAGAAGCTACAGAGATAAAAGTGTCACTATCATTAGAAAGACCCTTGCTAATATTGCTTATCCTTAGCTTGAGGGCCCATTTTATTTATTGGGATATTTTTTTCTGTTTGGCAATACACCTGCGAAGATGGCAACGTTCACAAATGGTGAGTACGCTGACATACATTTTTTGTATGGTTTTTGTAATGGAAACGCGAGTGCAGCGCGGCGGGAGTACCAACTTAGGTTTCCAGATAGGCGCCTCCCCTCTACGATAGTGTTTTCACGAACTCATCAACGTTTATCTGAAACAGGTTCCGTTCATAAGTTACGTCAAGAATTGGGACAAGTTCCTCATGATGTTGAACTCGAAGAGGAAATTATTGATATAGTAAATGAAAATCCCAGTGTTTCATCAAGAGACTTGGCCCGTGAAATTGGTATCTCCCAAAGGTCAGTTATCAACATTTTGCACCGAGAACATTTTCACCCATATCATTTCACACAAGTACAAGGGCTAGAACCTAATGATCATGTACATAGAATACAATTTTGCCGCTGGCTTTTAAATAGAGACATTCAAGAACACCAGTTTCTGAGGAAAATTTTATGGACAGATGAGTCTCTTTTTACAAGGGAAGGAATTTTTAACGTCCACAACCGGCACTACTGGGCAGCTGAAAACCCACATATGGTTCAAGAAGCATCTTTCCAGCATCGTTTTACAGTGAATGTGTGGGCTGGGATAATAGGGGACCGACTCATTGGGCCACATTTTTTGCCCAGCAGATTGAATGGAGAAAGTTATTTGGATTTTTTACAAAATATTCTACCACAACTTATTCACGACATTCCACTTGATGTTCAGCAAAACATAATATTCCAACACGATGGTGCTCCTCCACATCATTCGGCAGCAGTACGGGAATGGCTGAACCAACGATATTCGACCTGGATAGGTAGAAATGGTGTGATACATTGGCCAGCTAGGTCACCTGACTTAGCTCCAATGGACTTTTATGTGTGGGGCTACATAAAAAGCGAGGTATATGCCAGAGAAGTGACCAGCATTGAGGTCCTAAAGACGAGAATTCTGGAGGCCGGAGCCAAATTGCAACAGCGTCTGACTTTAGCAGTGACCGTAGGGGCTGTGAGAAAGAGAGCAAGAAGCTGCATTCGAAATAATGGAGGACATTTTGAAAATTTAATAAAATAACGGACTCTGGCGGCGCTTTATTGACAGTGATTCTTTTATTTTCAAATTAACAAATTTTTTCTTTGCTTTTTATTCTAATGAAGTGTTTCTTTTATTTAAAATACAGATTTTCATCAAGCGATTATCATAATGTCTTATTTACCAAAGTACCTGATTTGTATGCTAAATGAGAACACCATGTTTTTTCGGTTTCAAAAGTAAATTTCTCCATGAAATTAAAACAAAATCATTACTTTTAACATATCATTTGAAAGCTTATTAAATTTGTAAGTTTTTGAGAGCTTTGCAGTTTTGTGGATTGTTTTTATGAAAAGCAGTGAGCGCTGAAGTATTATAAGAAATTGTAACTTCCCTAAATTAGGTGAAGATAAAGATATTTTTTAGGTCCCAAGTTTGTAAAATTCAAGGTTAAATTACTCCGATCTTATAGGAAATTTATTGCTAAATCCGAAAATGTGATCAATATTTGAAAAATATTTAAACAAAATGGAGATATTACAGCTTTTATCGTAAAAAAACATGCTTTCCTCCAAAAAATCGTTTATTTACCATATATCTGCAACGGATTGGAATAGAAAGGTGAGGTCTGCGGCATTTGGCTACACTTTTGATCTAGTTTCACCCAATTTTTTTTTTTACGCTAAGAGATACTCACCCTGTATAGTATAATTTATATTATTTGTATATATTACAGTTATTTTGTTTTTTCTTACTTCTTTTTCATTTATATCTTATTGTGCATATTGATTGAATGGAATCATAAAGCCATCCAAATTACTTATTGCCCACATTTGAAGCATATTGTCATAATAACACAATAAAATTAAAAAAAATTAATATACAAATTAATAACTAAAGAAAATATCAATTCCTTTATTGATTTACGGACAATCCCATATATGCAATTGTAAACTGTTCGGGTAGTAAGTAAAACTTAAATAAAGAAGTAATGCAACCGATTTTTCGAGAATGATGGGTGATGATGTATAAACTAACCAGAAGGTCTTCATATATATAACGTGATTATATCAATATAATAGTCAGCTTACAATTGTTTTAAGCAATATAAAGCAACAACGAGAAAGTTACAATCTCATTATTAATATATCTCACATACCTGAAAATATTCTTAAGTCAAACACAAAAAAATATTAAAATAAATATTGACACTGTTCAAAAATAAGGTCTTTTTCTCGAATAGCTAATGCTAAGTTCTTGCCGGGAATCCACACGGATTAATTTTTATTATTACCCTTTATTTATTATAAAATTGTAGTTGCATATCATTGCTTAATTATCAAGATCATTCTTAATATTAACATAAACATAAATCAAAAAGTAAAATACTAAGTACTAAAGAATGAAAAATAACTACAGATTTGTTTTGTTTTTTTGATGAATTATCGTATCTACAGTAAAAAAGAAAAAAAAAAGTAAAAAGAAAAATGACCATAATGGAAGATGTTGCAAATGGCCCAGATAAATAATCTAAAAGGATTTCGCTGAATGGAAATCCCATTTAGGCCGAAATAAGGGTAAGAGCTTTTGCACCGAAAGCAAAGCAAAGCTCAAAAGGGTTTGGATTTACAGAAATCTGTGGGGGGAGTGGTGGAGGGGGATGGGGGGGGGGGGGGGGGCAGGATAATGTATATTATAACTCCCCTTGAGGTCCTCACTATTTTTCATCCCTTGTTTGCTGCAGGTTAGTCAATACATCGTCTATTATTGATGAAGGCCGAAATGTACTTTTTAGGAAATATAAAATATTAAAATTCCATTCATGTGGTGTCGTATTCAAATTAGAGGGGCTCCTGCCGTTGGCGGGGTAAATAATAAATCAAGAACTGAATCTATAAATCCATCAATTTTAAAACTAGTACTACGTTTGTTTATGATGAAATATACAATGATTAATTTTAAAGACGGATATAAATAATATATATGCATATTTTAATTACGTATAAATGGAATACCAATGCATAAAAAAAAAAAAAATGATTTTGGTTTGTCTTTCTAAAATATAATAAAAAATATATACATCTCAGTATTCAAACTGTAACTAAGTTATTCGTTTCCAGAGGATCATTACTAATTATTTTTCTAATTGCCAAAATAGATAAGTACCCAAAGGAATCCTATAGGAAACAGCGTATTTTTCTCCATGAAATCATCATCATTATCAAATGGTTGGAAGGGGCGGTAGCTCAACTCAATAAGTTAGGAACTAGACTGACAATCTCACGGCCCCGAATTCGAGTCTAACTAAAGGCTAAAGATTTATATCACGTTAATCCAATCTTGGATCGAAAGAGGTCTTGAGAACCATTTGGGGCACACTAAGCCCCTTAAAGTGGGTACCCTTAAGTTAGAAAAAACCTGGCGGTTGAATGTAATTTATGCCGAAATCCCCCGTTTTATCAACCGTTCGTAGCCTATTAACAAAAATTCTATACCAATTTGTGGAGTCAATCTATTATTTGATCCATCCTTAAAGTTTATAATTGTCTCTTCGAGTGTTTTTGTCGTATTGTTTTGGTTAAATCTTTTAATACATAGTTACGTTACTTCTACACCAGAGCGAAATATTTATCATTCTTCATATTTGCAGTTAAAAGATTTTTATATTAGAATGTGGGTATTTTGTCTTTATTATTTCTTTTATTTCTTACATAAGTTTAAATAGTTTCTCTCAACATGCAAATAAAATAGAATTAAAAACTAAACGGTTGTGAAAACTCGTAGTCATGGTCACATGGTCTTCCTTTTGTTGTTTTTTTTGTTTTGTTTTTTTTTCTTTTCCACACTGATCCTTTATAGATAAAACTGGTCAGCTGAAAAATGAAAATGTGAAAATTTATCTCCCTGGAGCATTTTTATCGGATTTTTATTTTTTTTTATGAGAGAAAAATAAGTATATAACTTCTCCAAATTTTCAAATAATTAAACATTTTTTTGCAGTGTTATGGCAAGCATTTATGTTGCTTGTCGTGTAAAAAGTATCTAGTTTCCATAATAATTGGGCTTAGGAAAAATTAGAATTTAATGCGGACTTACGCTGTTCATATTTTTTGTGACTTACATTGTTTCTACAGTCACCGATTCAATTGTTCCTATAATATAATTTCACGTTATAATATCGATTTAAATATTTAAATTTTCGATGAGACAAAATAATTGGGTTTATTTAATTGCTTTAATATTAAGTAATCATTTTTACAGCTGTCTTGCACTATTTACATAAATTTGTTCCCGTTTAGTACAAGTAATTGGTTAAAAGCAATTACGTGTACTTCTAGTGAGAGAGGTGAAGTCTGTTATCAATTCAGAGCCACCCGTTCCTAATTCACGATGAACCATTTATTTGGAATTAAATTGACTTAAGTCATCAGGGATATTACCCTGCGATCTTGAAGCTCTGATAAACTTAACCATTGGGCAACTTCAATTCTCAAATTACCATATGGTCAAAGAATCATTGCTATTAAAAGGATAATTAATGAAATTAAATACAAATAAAAATTGTATTCATATTGGTCATATAAAATGTTAGATACTGTACGAAAATATATTCTGAATATCTTTCATTTGTTCACATTTTTTTTTTTAAATCTCTATTCACACCTGTGAATCGAAGTCATTAACAATCAGTCGATTTGATGAAATATTAAATTTCGTGGCGTGAAAGCCCTGTGGCACGTCCTTTTAGCTTGATTATTTTTTTTCTGACTTAGCTCACAAGATTCTTCAACTAATAACTTCTTTTCAGCCTTTTCTTGGAGTTGCCTGGAATCGAGTTGTGGCCATGTCATTTAATGAGTGTTGGGATATCCATGAAACTTTTAGTGAATTCGATTGTAGAGGGTCCATATTTGTTCATTAACAGTTGCAATGCGAAGGTCAATATGTAGAACTATGTTGCTTACGTACCAGAATGATTTAGTGATAGTCCTGAATGTTTTTGCTTGAAAAATTTGGAGTTGGTTTTGGTGATGAGTAAGTCAAAATAGGTTTCAGTAAGTAATAATAAATGTTTTGTGTCTAATAGCTAAAGTAATAATAGCTTTGTATGTTTGGAAAAAAGTGTGTATAAAAATCTTGGCCTTTAATTACGGGTTTTCCTTTCCTAATTGATAAGTGAACCCCACATCATTCTCCTATCAAGTGTCAGACCAAGGTATCAACCAATCACTTCGTCTGTCTATGGCATCTGTGCGTCTTCAAGGTGAACTGGAGGAAATGTTTCATGTCGAAGAGTAAGCATTAAGTGTTGTGATTTGCAATAATTTATCCGGGATTTCTAGAAATCGTGCCATTAATGCAATTCAAAATAATGTAGAATCTGCGAAGAGTGAGTTATTGGATTACGGTTTCTTGTCAAAATTGCAGAATCATCTGCAAATGACGCTGTCAAAACGGCAGGACTCAACGGAACAACCTAAATTGTTAACTCGCATGTAGGTAAATATAAATAAATATATAATCAAACCAAGCATGACACAAGGGTATGAGCACATACATTCTCAATAAATATAAAACATTTCATTCTTCTATCGCAAAACTACCTCAATCTATTATATATCCTTTTATGTTGAAGGAGATGTAATCATTATATAATTTCTTTCGCATAACTCCTATATTTTTATATATGAAACTACATGTTTCGGAGTATTGGCTCCATCTTCAGACTTATTACAATCAGTGATTGCTTTCACATTGTCTGTTCTACTTGCCTCATAGCCATACTACTGAGCAATCTAGTATCGCTGTGAGGCAAGTAGAATTGACAATGGGAAGGCAATCACTGATTTTAAGATGCCTGTGTAGTCTATTAAACAAAAATAAAATATGTCCATTATTTAAAAAAAATAACGAATAGCGAAATAAATAAGCGATTAACTAAATTAACTTAATCAAATAATAAAATAATTTTTAATTTATCAACAAAATCATAAAGTATTTATTATAAACCATTCACTTAATAATATACCGACAGTTTATTAAAATAAATCGATAAATACCAATGAATCGATATACATTAAAACTTCTATGTTTGGAACTAATAGTTCCGCTAAACTAAAAATAAAAAGTGCTAGCTGAAGAATATTTCAAAACCATTTTATAAACTCTTGATCGGTTTAGCTCTTCTTACCATCTCAGCAAAGCTTCAGAATCGATTTTATGATTTATTGAAAGCAATATTATGCACTTATAAAAATTACACAAAATTAAGCAATTGAGAGATATAAATTGAAATAGATGTGTTCGGAACTAATAGTTCTGACGTATTAAATATTAAAAAGATTAGATCGAACATATTCTAATACCTACCCCATCTCGTTTAAGTACTTGGTCTATCGTTAGCTTTATGTCAAGGCTTCTAAATTGAATTCGAGATTCATTAAAAGCAATATTATGCACTTATAAAAATTACACAAAATTATGCAACCGTCTCCACTGTGAATAAAATCAATAGCATTAAATTTTCTCTTCTGAAAATTACCTTATCCGTAATAGCTTGGTAATATTGTAGACCTTACTTAATAAATGTTTCACTTGATAACTATTAATTTTTTTTTTAAAATAAGAGATTCTTTCCTATGTCCTTGTGATTTCACTCAAGAACAAAATATACTTTGCAGCAGGATATCCCAAACATAACTGACAGTGCTATGTATTAAATATTGAAGGTAAATGTTTTTATTTTTACCTGAGTACTGTATATTTTTATTTAATATTTTAATGACTGACAACTGCTACATTATGTGTTACGTTATATAGCAGTATTTTAATAATTATAATTATTCCATATTAATTGTTAGTAATAAATTATAATCCTACATATTTTATGGTTTACTTATTTTTCGTAATTATGATTTCTAAAATTTTCTTTTACCTTATATATACTAAACATTACATTAAAAAAATTAATTTATAAATCAACCCTAATTTGACACCAATAAAGCCATTCCTCAATGTGTGCAAACAGCAAACATATCAGTTTCCACACTCACGGCTGTGGTCGCGGTCTGGAAAAGAGGATTTGGACCTTCGGACCACACATCCTATCCCTGGTTAAACTTGGACTACTCATGACCCAGTTAAGGAGGAAAATCTCGGCTAGAATTTCCATGGAAATGTACGCTTTCCTCCTTTTCTTCTTTTTTCTCCCTTTGCCGGGCTGAATAACTTTCATCTTAAACTTTCAAAGCGGATGGCCTAAATTACATGACGGAATGAATTTATTTTCTAGCATGAAAGAAGTTCACTAAGTATTTAAATTTTTTATTTTTTTTTAAATTAACAACTAAAATTAAAAAAATAAAATTTCTTCGTTTCCTTTTTACTAACGGCAAATGATAGTTATAAAAAATTAATTATTAACAGTTATTAAAGAAAAATGCTTTATAGACAAATTAAAATTTAATTTTAATTTTGGTGCCGAAATTGGAGAATAAAAATAAATCCCCACAAATAACCTTTACCCTTCGTCGTAAACCTACGACTTCCAGTCCTACAGTACCCTTTAATGATATTACACCGATCCCTTTTGAACAGATCCGCTACCTTGGACTCCACTTTCCACCAACGTCTTACTTGGAATCCACATACAAGACAAGAAACTACTTTTCATGACAGACTAATTCGACATTTACTAGACAAACGAATAAAGCTCCCAATTAATTACAAAAGACTCATTTACATAACTATAATTAGACCTATATGGACGTACGGAGGTGAGCTTTGGGGCTCCACTAAACCATCCAATTCATCACGTATCCAATCCTCGCAATCCGAAATCCTTCGAAAAATCTTCAATGCTCCTTACTTTGTGACCAATAAACTTTTCCATAAAGATCATGATCTTCCATATGTTGGTGATTTGACCCAAAACGGATATCTATCCTTTCATAGTAAGCTCCATAACCAATTCAATCCACTAGTCTCCCATCTTGCTTCCCACTCCATTCCCGATAATCCTTAGGCGTTTGAAAAGAAGATGGCCTAGAGACCTTTTAGTGTAGATTTTTATTGCTTTTTTTTATTTATAAGTGCTCAATAGAGTAGTTTTTCACAAGTTATTTACATGTCATTGTATTCACT
This sequence comes from Euschistus heros, assembly GCA_003667255.2. Classification (NCBI taxonomy): domain Eukaryota; kingdom Metazoa; phylum Arthropoda; class Insecta; order Hemiptera; family Pentatomidae; genus Euschistus; species Euschistus heros. The sequence goes on along the minus strand of RCWM02000694.1, from coordinate 207,639 downwards.
ATCATCTCATTTACTTGATGTATATGTTTTTGTACAGTTGTAAATATCAATAAATGAAAAAAAAAACGACTTAACGACTTAAATCCACTATATTATCTTAACTTGCTTTCCCTTCTATTTCCGATTACCCTCTGAGGCGTTAGAAAAAAAAAATATATATATGGTCACAGGATCTCTTAATATAGAACTTTTAATGAGTAGTAGTCATGTCATAGTAATAATTTATGTTACACATTTACTTCAGTTATGTATTGTATTCAGTTGTAAATATCAATAAATAAATAAAATAAAAAATAAAATAGTTTAAGTTTGCTGAATTGATTATTAACAGCTTTCAAAAAAAAAAAAATTATTAAGAGAGAATATGTTTGATGAATTATTAGTCACTTTTATTGGATTTTTTTTATTCAGACTAGTGTTAAAAATCCATCATCAGTTCTTGAAAAAAACAAACAATGTTTATCTATAATAGACTGAATATTCCAATTTACATTTAAGAATTAAAAGGATCAAACTACTTAAATTGATAATTAAATTAAATTTGACAGTCGAAGGACCTCAGCTAAATAATTGTACATTTATAGAACCTATCCTAGAAACTCAAAAGAATAGATAAGAGAACTCTAATAATAGATGGTATTAGTGAAAGTAACAGTAACTGAAAAAATAAATAAATAAATAGAAATAAAGTTAAAAAAATAAATAAAATAAAGGAAAAAATAGAAATAAAGTAAAAAAAAAATAGAAATAAAGTAAAAAAAATAAAATAAAAATAAAAATTAATAAAAACAGTAAATATATCAATAAGTACGCTAAAATTTTATGGAATGATAAAATTATAATTAAATTTGATTTTAATTATGTGTGAATTAATTAGGTGAATTTAATTATTTAATTAGGTGTGAATTAAAATCTGAAAGAGAGAAAAAAAAAAAAATTGATTTGAGATACATGAAGTTTTGGTGAATAAGTAATTGAAATAACTTACTTCAAACTGAATTTTAAATTTTATTATAACCTTTTATACTTATTTTCCACTCTAAAATCAATAAACAAGATGTTATTTTATAGACCAGTGGTTCACTACTGTTTCACTACAACAGAGGTCGTGTAATGGTACAATATTAAAAAATTGTTATGAATTCTTGATTTCTCATTTATTAACAATATTTCTAATAAAAAAAAAAAAATTCTGCCATCACAAGTTTCGTGGTTATGCCATGAGGAAAGGATTCCACTGCTCTTGGCTAATTAGGTTAATGAAGTGTTTAAAGATAAGTTGGCAGCTTAGTTGTAGCTTAAGCCTTTAATGCTTAGAGGCTTCTTCTGCAATATTGAAGCTATCGTGGGGTGGGTTAACATCATAACTGGGTTTTAACTACCTTATGTACAGGCATTATGAAACTCGGCAGAAAATAAAGGTTTTTAAGATTCAAAGATTCCTAATTTGGATGGGATTATGAATTCAGGAGAGTAAATGGATAAAAAATGTTTAATGTTTGAGATAAAAGCATTAAAAAAGAACAACCTATCACGCGAATAACTGTGGAAATTTAAACAAACTTAAACAACGTGTAGAGTTTTATTGTAATTTGAAAACTTATCATTTATTAACAAACTCGTGTTGATTGAGTTTTTAAGGAATAATATAGACGTTTTTAACAACGATTTTTACATTAATGAACTGAATTCGATGAGCTAGATAGTAGATTTTAAATATAAAAATTTTATAGTAATTGTTTATTTACTTTTTTGAATATGATTAGAATTTTAAAAAATTCAGTTAATCAATGATATAATGTTTGTATTATTAAACTTTCTTATCAGAATACCTTTGTGCTTTCGAAAAAAAAATATTTTAAGTGATAAAATAAAAATAAAAACCTACTGATAGTGGCAATTTCTTAACAATAGTGATACAAAACGATTACGTTGTGGTACTACTTTCTTCCATTTCAAAGTGCTTTATATAACTTACAAACCGTCATTCTTCTAAGGTATATATAAATTATGTTCTAAAATTAGTTGTTTTATCTGTCCGTTATAAATAAATATTATATTAGTGAAAATTCAAAAAAATTTAAACTATGAAAATAATCATTATGTTCTCATAATGAAACGGTGTTTTTCCGTAAGATAATAATATTTTTGAGGTAAATATAGAAAAGCTACCAAAACAAAGCTCAGCCTAAACCCGATAAACATAGATGGTGTTATAATTTATTTCCTGATTCTGTTAGTAAATAAATATGTGTGTGTGTGTGTGTGTGTGTGTGTGTGTGTGTGTGTGTGTGCGTGTGTGTGTGTGTGTGTGTGTGTGTGTGTGTGTGTGTGTGTGTGTGTGTGTGTGTGTGTGTGTGTGTGTGTGTGTGTGTGTAAAAAGGTATGGGGAGTTATTGTTTATTGCCAGGTAACTCAAAACTCGACACAATGTTATTTTTTTTCATTTTATTATAGATTCTTTTTCCTTTATTTGTTAACGTTCCCATATTATTTAACTGGGGCGTACGAAACTTACTAGGATTATTAAAAACATTAATTAAATAAAATAAAGGAGTGTATAAAAAAAAAATGAATATTACGAATTTTTAAATTAATATGAGTGATTACAGACTTACATTCGATGGAACACTTCCCTCAAGAATTTATTTAAAATCCTATTAGACTTAAACCCAATCGAATGCAAGATGTAATGAACGTTAGGGGTGGACATAAACCAATAATCAATACAAAATTTAGTAAATTTAAAATTACTCAGTAATTTTAAGACACTGAAGGATCCTGTTTGTAGATCTCCCAGGATTTATACAAAAAAACAACAGATTATAAATATTGGAGGGACTCAATGGTCGATCAATTTGGGGAGAGGGTTTCAGAGGGCTGGGCACAAAAGACTGAGGGTTTGAATCCCACCTGAGCGGGCTTGTATTAATTTTGAGGTGGACCCACGAAATGAATCTTGACCTTCCTACCATAGCTTGAATAGGTTGTTAACCTGAAGGATAAGATATCATTCCTGCCCTAGTTGGAGTACATAAAGACGTCAAGGCCCAAATAAAAAAACAATATTGGAAGAAAAAAAACAAAAAAAACAAAAAATCTGTTAGTGTTGTACTGAGGAGCAAGAAAATAAAGGTGAGGAGGCACGTCAGAATGTGTTTAATAACATCACAAAAAAAAAAAAAAAAAAAAAAAAAAAAAAAAAAAAAAAAAAAAAAAAAAAAAAAAAAAAGATTGGAAAAAAAAAAAAAAAAAATCACAATTAACATCGACGCATTGGAATCAATCCCAGAGTTGGGCAAAATTTACTCCTGGCTAAATTTAATTATAGTGTTTTTGACAAATAATTTTTAGGAATCAATCACCTAGTTTAATTATGATCGAATTTAGCCCAAATCTACCAATTCTTATTGATGGTACTTCTACATGTCATCATCTAGTCATTGATATTTTTTATTAAAAAAAATGAATAGTTTGTAAATTTAGCACGACTATTTTATACGCAGGCTAATAAGTATAATTAGTAATCACATGGATCCTTAATTTAACGGTTCCCGTGGAGGGAAACGATTTGAAACGGGAACTTGCCTTACCGAATCCGAAGGCTGTAACTAACGAGCTACGAAGGATACCTTACCACAGTCCACCTTCACCTTCCTTATTTCCCGCTTTTGTGTTGTTGTTTTTTTTTTAATGTTTTCTATTTCGTTTTTGTTTTTAAAGTTTGTTTTTAAACATTAAAGTGACCTTAGTAACCCATAAAAATGAGGATGTCCCAATGGTGCTGGATCGAGGTTCTTACCCACCATCCAGTAAAATGAATGGCACTGGAAACCAAAGATACAACTTTTATCTGGAATAAATTTCTTTAAAACAGAAAAATGATAATAATATATATTTATTTCTGCGCGTGTTTGATTTTAGGACAGCATTATAAACACGTATATGGATTGCAAGTTTCTTACCAATTTCTTTCAGCTAAGAAATTTTTATGTTCACTAAATTAGTAAGTATGTAATTTTTAAAAATCGATTTATTGATATTTACAACTGCATACATTACATACATTAGGTAAATTAGAGGAAAATTATTACAGTGAAATGTCAATAACATGTAAAACTACTCACTAGTAGCACTTTAATTAAACTTCTACACTAGAAGTTCTCTTGGAGTATATAATTCATTAATTAATGTCAGTGATACAAGAAATGTAAACTTTTTTAACGTAAAGAATAACTTCTTTTTTTTTTTTTTTACTTGATATTATCCAATAATGTTTTTCTTTTTAACCATTAAACGGTAAGGCTAGGGTCAGATTGACCCAGTGAGGATGTATTGAAGCAGTGTCTTCGTCAACGTCTCTTCCAATATCTTCAACAGGCTCCGTACACCCTTCACTCAAGTAACCCCTTTGCTGCGAACAAACTTTACTCTTGTAAGTGGTGTTTTTAGCATATTTGTAATAATGTACAACGTTTGAACCTGAACCTAGGTAAATTTTACCAACCCTAAGAAGTTTTACTGTTTTAGCGTTTTAATATATATTAATTTTTGAATTTTATATGCTCACAATAGACCTAATAAAATTATTTAGATCTCCTAAAGAGGTTTTCTGAATAATGCATCACCAAGAAGAAGATTCTAAAGATACCTTCCATGCGATATTTTTATGCTGTCCTCGATTTTATCAATGTAAATAGTAAACAGTGGTACTGTCCTAGGGGAATAAAAATAAGGTTTTATATTTGGAAAGAGTCAGATCAGAAAAAAATATATATATTGACTGAACTTCAGATTCAGTCAAAAATTAAAAACAACTATTTTGGCGACGTTTCGAGACTATATTATTCTCATAATCATGCCCTAAAGTGAAAAAAAACAACAGGTTACAATATAATTATATAAGCTATTTCAAAACATAAAGTTAGCTACAATATAAATATATAACAACATGCGTTAGACTAATAAATACATATAATAACAAAATATAGAGGAACAGGAAACTACTTACAATGACACTTTAATACAATACAATTTTGTAATTATATGTATTTATTAGTCTAACGCATGTTGTTATATATTTATATTGTAGCTAACTTTATGTTCTGAAATAACTTGTATAACTTCATATGGTGATATGGTATCATATAGTGCGTACCTAGGTTAGGTTATATTTAGTGTAAATTGTGAATATTATTGAATTTTTTCTTTTTTTTGTAAATAAAACTGTGTACAAGACTCCAAGCTCATTCACTGTTTATCTAGACTGCAAGGCTGAAGGATCTTGTGCTCCTGAAGACTAAGTCAGATAAGAGACTATACAGATTTTCCTTATAATATTTTTTAATAATACTCTCTATATATATTTCGTACCTTTAAATTGTACTGACTTAAAACCGATGGATATAGACGACCCTCCTAGCCTGATTCCTAACAGAAAACGCCCTCGTGGACGTATAAAAGACCCACCGGATAGAATATCCTTAAATGAAACAAAAAAATATAACCCCCACATTCCTAATTGTAAAAAGAGAAAATGAAGAAGGTTTTTTAAAAGTTTCTCCTTTCTTCATTAATAAAGTTATAACTGGCCTTGTGGGAGAAGTAAAAAATATAAAAAAAACTCAGAGACCGGTCACTACTTGTCGAAACATTTAAGGGAAAACAGTCAGAAATTTTATTAAAATGTAAAGAATTTGGTGGACAATTCCCAGTTACCGTACAACCACACCAAACACTTAACTATAGCAAAGGTGTAATAAAATTTTTTGATTTCCAGTACCTCGAGATTGAAGAAATAAAAGATGAACTGAGGGAAGTTATTACAGACATTGTCCGTATAAAAATCAAGAAAAATGGCAATGAAATTCTGACACATAACTACATCATAACATTTCCGACGCCCATTGCCCCCAAAACAATTAGAGTAGGGTATCAGACCGTACCTGTACAGGCTTATATACCTAATCCCCCCCGGTGCTTTAATTGTTTGGGTTTCTATCATCCCACAACACAATGTAAAAAAGAGGCAATTTGTATTCAGTGCGGAAAAACCAAACATACCGACGGTAACTTAAAATGTACCTTACCTCCCAAATGTATTAATTGTGGTGGCTCACATAATGCCCTAGATAGATCATGCCAAATTTTCCAAATTCACCGAGAAATTAAATCGATACAAATCAATAAAAAAATATCGCTACAGGAGGCGAAGAAAATATATAAAGAGTTGTACCCTAACTCCGGTAATAAAACCTTTGCCCAAGTGGTAAAGGAAAAATTAAATATAATAGAAAAAAAGGAAATCGGCACACAAGTCGATTTACCTTTCATTTTTGGAGAAAATAAATCAAATGAATTAGTTAAAAGTACAGTATCAAATACGACAATAACTAAGCCAACCTGGGCAATGAGAGAGCAGTTGATAACAGCTGAGAAGAGCCCAGCGGGCATTTCTTCCCTCCCCCCACCACCTCCCCTCCCTACTCCCGCTCCCCCCCTCCCCCCCCCCCCGGTTGTCAATCATCATTGTACAGCCGAAGCGAGCACCTCTCCTTCCTACGAGCCTGGTGTATCTTCACAGGCTAACTCCTCTTTAGGCGACACGGCCGGGCCTATTGACATAGACCGGCCTGTTGATGAGGGGGGCTTTATAAAAGTCAAAGAAAATAAAAAACAAAATAGAAGAAATCGTAATACATAACGATATCCACATAAATATTATGTTAATTGTCTTATCTCTAATAAATAAATATGTATATATTTATATATATATATCATTAGGTCGACAACCCTTTGAAGATATCATTTACGTTCATTTTATCACTGTTTATTTATCAGTAAAAATAAATGTTATTAATAATAACTGGTCTCCGCTACTATACCCAACACCTAATATTAACAATGGCCCTTATACAATGGAACTGCAATGGATTAAAAACACATTTTAATGATTTAAAAATATTGATTCAGGACGAAAACCCGTTATGTATTTGCATTCAGGAAACTCACCTTAAAGCCGGAGACAAATTTACATTAAAAAACTTTAACATCTACAGAACCGATGGACCAAATGATCATGCCTCTAGAGGCGTACTCATAGCCGTACATGATTCCGTATATTCCCAACGAATAAACATAAACTCAACACTTCAAACAGTCGCAATTACTATACACCTCGGAATTTCATTCACCCTCTGCAATATTTATTTGCCACAAAGACCCTCTGATACAACCACAAGACCTCAGTCATATATATAATCAACTTCCACAGCCTATACTACTTGTCGGAGACTTCAACGGACATAGCCCTATGTGGGGCTCTTCAAGCCACAACAATAGAGGAAGAATTATAGAAAATTTCTTAGAGGAGTCGAACTTACTAATATTAAACACCGGTGAAGCAACCTTCTTAAGTTCCACCTATGGCACCTATTCTTCTCTCGACCTCTCCATCTGTAGTGGATCGTTATTTAATATTATTGACTGGATGGTACTGCCGGATCTCTATGGTAGCGACCATTACCCCATTCGTCTAAAATTTTATAATAGCCAACATAAAACAAATCGAAAACCCCGATGGGTCATAGACAAGGCAGACTGGTCTCTCTTTTCGACTTATTTCAACGCACCCAAAATGCCACCATCTGCCCTCACTATTGAAGAAGGATGCCAGCTTATCACGGACGCTATACTGAACGCAGCAGAACCAGCCATCCCTAGAACTAAGGGTTCTTCCAAGAGACCCTCCGTGCCCTGGTTCAACGAAGAGTGTAAAATAACCATTCAAAACCGCAGAAAAGCACTAAAAAAGTTCCAAAAACAACCCAATCAAACCAATTTTATTGAATATAAAAAACAAAGAGCCCTATGTCGAAGAACAATAAATAATACTAAAGCACAATCCTGGAAACAATATGTCGAAACCATAAACTCTTCCACCCCTACTAACCAGGTATGGAATAAAATAAGAAAAATATATAAAAATTATTCTGGTACCAGCTACACATTACTATACGAAGGGAAATTGACCAACAACCCCGCAATAGTCGCCCGAGCGTTCGCTGAACACTACTCGGAAATATTTAACCCAACACCCACACCTACAACCTCCATAGAACTGGCAAACATCGATGAAGATACCACTAGTGATCCAACTGAAGCTTTTGAAAGGGACTACAACCGCCCATTCTCCATATGGGAGCTAGAGTCGATTTTGGGAAGCCTCAAAGGATCTTCACCGGGCCCAGATGATATCCACTATGCCATGATCCAACATCTTCCGCGTAGTGGTATTATCTGGCTTCTGAGCTACTATAATTATATATGGCAGAAAGGAGAATTCCCGAAAATCTGGCAACAAGCGGAAATTATTCCCATCCCGAAAACAGGTAAAGATAAAAGACTAGCTTGCAGTTACCGTCCAATCTTTCTGACCAGTTGCCTGTGCAAAATAATGGAACGGATGGTGAATAAAAGGCTAAAGTGGATCTTAGAACGAAATGCCATCTTCCAGAACTTCCAATGTGGCTTCCGCAGAGGAAGATCAACTATTGACAACCTTGTACAATTAGAAGCAGAGATCCAGTACGCTTTTGTCAATAACCAACAGGCCATTGGGATATTCTTCGATATGGTCAAAGCATTCGACTGTATCAATAGACAGACAATAATTCAAAAACTATATAACATTGGCTTTACTGGCTATATTCTAAAATATATCACACAAACTTTCTATCAAATCGCAAATTTAGAGTTCGAACTGGCAACACCATTTCTCAAACATTCGAGCAAAACAATGGAGTACCACAGGGGTGTGTTCTGAGCACGACACTCTTTGCCCTGGCAATAAACGATCTGGCAACGAGTTTACCTAGAGGGATAAGAGTGATGCTCTATGTCGATGACATGGCAATTATCAGCCGGTCCAGTGATTTAAACGCTTTAAAAAAGGTTTTACAAGAAGCAATAAATGGACTACATACTTGGTCACAGCTATCAGGAGTCAAATTCTCACCAGAGAAAAGCAAATGCATACACTTCAGCAGGAAACGAAGAACCCTCGTATCCCCGGAGCTCAGTCTAGGAGGGATGCCTCTACCATATGTTGATAGCTGCAGATTTTTAGGTCTTATTTTTGATAAGAAACTCACTTGTAGCCAGCATATTAGCACTCTAAAAGAGAAATGCCTGTCAAAAATAAAACTTTTGAGAGTTCTTAGCAACACGTCTTGGGGTTTGGACAGATGGTCGATGCTGAGGATTTACAAGGCATTAATTCGCTCCAAGCTAGATTATGGGAGTTTTGTGTATGGCTCGGCCCGCTTCCAACATCTCTCCAGGCTTGATACAGTTCACAATGCTGGGATCCGCATTGCTACAGGAGCCTTTAGAACAAGCCCCACACTAAGTTTATGTGCTGAATCAGGACTACCACCCTTATTATTCAGGAGGCAAACATTAGCAGTAAACTATATCTCCCGTATATATTTACAGCAGTCACATCCAACCTACAAATACCTCTTTCAGCCTAAATATAAAAGAAAATTTGAGGAAAAACATAACCCAACACTACCCCTAGCAGAACGATTTTCATTTGTCATTAATGAATTGAAAAAAAAACAGTGAGCATACCAGATATAAACATACCACCTTGGACCATTCAACCCCCGAAACTACACCTAACCCTATCAAGCCTTCATAAAAAAAAACACCACCGCATCAGAATACAAAAACAAATTTCAAAAATTACTCCGATCACTTCCGAACCACGTGGCCATATACACGGACGGAGCGAAATCTGAAACCTCAACAGGTTCCGCCTTCATTACAGCAGATGCAACCCACAAAAAGAAACTCCACCCTCTTTGCAATAGTTATACAGCAGAACTAACCGCTATTTCTTCCGCTCTCTATTACACTATGACAAATACCGATGCGGATATAAATGATATTGCAGTAATATCAGATTCACTCAGTGCACTACAAGGCATTAATAATATGTATGCAACCCATCCAGGTATTCAACGCGTACAAGAATACTTAAAAATGCTTCAGGAAATCGGAAAGACGATCCACTTCATCTGGGTTCCAGGACATATTGGCATCACTGGAAACGAGATGGCTGACAGAGCTGCCGGCGAGGCGTTATCTCTCCCAGGGAGAGGTACAGCTATTCTGACACCTTCAGAACTTGCGCGGCCACTAAAAGAAGAAGTGACCAAGAGATGGCAATCGATGTGGAACGAGAGCCCAACAAATAAAATGAAAAATATAAAAAAAATCGGTTATGCCATGGACAACATCTAACAGAAGCAAACGTCGAGAAGAAGTAGTTATTACACACGCCTGAGGATAGGACATAGCCGATTGACACATTCCTACCTCTTCAGGAAGGAGTCACCACCACAGTGCCATACTTGCAACACTACTCTCTCAATAAAGCATATTTTCGAGGAATGCCTCCGATACAAGGCGTTGTTGCAGCAGCTGGGAGTGCCCCCAGAGTTACCAAAAGCCCTGAGAGATAACGAAGAGGACATCAACAAGGTGCTCAAATTTCTAGCTCTCAGCAAGATGCTTGCTGAAATATAACGAGATACAAACCAAAGGGCGTTGATGACCACTGCAGTTTTATGCCCTATCAAAATTCAACAAACAAACAAACAAACAAACTTGTATAACTTATATAATTTTATTTTAACCTGTAGTGCATGTTTATGAGAAAAATATAGTCTCGAAATAGTTGTTATTATTTACTGACTGAACTTCAAGAACCTCACTGAACATCTAATAGTAACAGTCAAGAAATGTATCCATATATGTGTGTGTGGGTGTGTGTGTGTGTGTGTGTGTGTGTGTGTGTGTGTGTTTGTGTGGGTGTGTGTATATAATTCTTCAGAACGTATATTATCAAGCTCTGTTGAGCACACTGAGTTCTTTGCAGTGGAACGAGGAAACATTATTCCTGATACATAAATGTAAGAGATGTGGGTTTCGCCGGAAAATGGCTTCTAACGCCAGCTTTCCATCCGCTAATGGACTGAATACATGTAAGCAAGCAATCTCCGTGTTTGTTCAATTTGCAAGGAGATCTTTAAACATTGAGAACTTTTTTTATGAATCAAAATATATTAAAAAACTGTTGTTATTTTCTCCTATACAAGGTGGCTTCCGCTTAGTGTAAACAAAAATGGGGGTGAAAATAGATTATAAATGAAGAAAAAGGTCGCAGACCGCACCTTTCTACGCTATCCGTTGTTGAACTATAATAATTCTAAGATTTCTTTTAGGAAACCACGTTTTTTGGCATAAAAGCTGTAATATCTTGACTTTTTTTTCATTTCATGATTCAGCATTAAATTTCGTATAAGACTAAAGCACATGCAACATTGGATTTTACAAACTTGAGATCTAAAGAACAGATTTGTCTTCAACTTATTTACAAAAGTTACAATTTCTTATAATACTTCAACACTTACCGTTTAAAAAAAAAAAAAAAAAAAAAAAAAAAAAAAAAAAAAAAAAAAAAAAAAAAATCCCCAATACTGCAAATATCACAAAAAGTTGCAAATTTAACCATATTTTTAATAGTGTGTTCAAATCAATGAATTTGTGTGATTTTATGAAGAAATGTAGTTTTAAAACTGGAAAAACATGGTGTTTTAATTTGGCTCACAAATCAGATACTTGGGTAAATAGGACATGATAATCGATTAATAAAAATCTGTATTTTAAATAAAATAAAATCTTTATTGGAGTAAAAATAATTATTTATTCTTATTACTTACAGCGTTTGATTAGGATGAGGAGATGTCTCCTGTTGAAGATAGGGAGGGGGTCCTCTGATGACATAGACCTTCTTAAAATCTTCTGCAGCCTCCATAACTCTCTTTTGTACTTGTATTCCTGCATGATAATCTCTTGCACGGCACTGTCAGATAGTACCTCCTTGTCACCTTAAAAGGTAGAAGCAATTTACAAATCGCACTAATATAAAATAAAACAGATAAAAAGGAAAATTTTATTTTGGAAAATATAAAAATAATAGTGAAAACAGAAAAAAAAAAAAACATGAAACAGGAATAAAAATAGACATTGTAAAAATAAAGATTGTAAACTAAATCGTAAAGAGGGGACAGGAGAATTGAGATTTAAATCAAAACAATATAGACAATTATAAATTATCTCTATGAAAATAATTCAGTTACCATAAGATAATTACAAATTTAAGCTGATGTTTTAGGTATGCTATAATGGAATGACATTCGTCATTAAGCTTTTATAAAATTAGAGAGTGTCAGAATGTAGAGAAAGAAGGTGGTGAAAGAGAGAGATATTTTGAATGGCCCGAGGGAAGAGCCATTGCGGATACTAGGAGGGAGTTCCAGAGAGTTGAGTATTGGGTGAATGAGGAACGTTGGAATGCAGTAGTCCAGTAGGATAGAGAACAAAGGTCCGAAAGACAAGATCTTGCAGGTATCGTCTGGATTGAAGCTTTGAATTGTTAGGTACTGTAAATAAGAAGACTGTTACGCGTGTCGACAATTTGGAACAGGTAGGTACCAAGGAAGTATTCTCTGAGGAAGGTTGAACGAAGACAACCTAACTCAGTGCAAAGACATTTTCTTGAGGTTCCGAGGGCAAACCTTATAAAGCAATTCGTGATTCGTTCAAGAATCATCGATAGTCCACCATATCTCACACAACTATAGTCAATGGGGAGAAGATAAGAAAGGAGTTTACCTGTGGGTAGTGGAAGGAGGTGGCGGGAGCTGCAGAATAGTTTTAGGATACCAATTGGCCTTCGGGGGATTTTTGCAACATGGGATTTCAGGAAAAGGGTATGGTCAACGGTTATGAATAATTTTTAACAGAGGAGTGGAAAGCTAGTTGTTTTTTTTGTTGTTTGTTTGTTTGTTTGGGTTTATAGGCATAAAACCCTAAGGGCATCAATGCCTGGAAAGCTAGTAGATGACCATTTAGGAATCGAAGAATTTATTATAGATCGAAAACATATTGTTTGAACAGTTTCCTTGATTATTACAGAGTCATAACAATAAAGAGTCATGTTAAGGACTACTTGAACACATGAACCACCACCAGAAAAATGATATGCAAAAAAAAATATTTAATTACAAAGAACTTAAATTCTATTATATTCAACCTACAAGCTTAAACTCAGGCTAATTCATTAAAATTCTTCTGTTAGTTCTAGGGAATAATGAGAGAAAAAATTCTTTATTGAATTTCGTATATTCAACAATTTACGGACTCATATTGAACCCTCAAACAATGATGAGATTTTCTTTCTTTTTTTAATCCATGGTCATTTAAGTGAATGATAAAATTTATAACAGCCTATAAGTTCAATGCGCAGGTCACCGAGTCCCTGCACGTTTCCCTTTATATGGGCCCATCTGACCCCATATCATTAATATATCATCTAACCTTATCTTCCCATTGTCCCTTATGCTGTCCTACGCTTAACCGTCGGCTTGGGGATTTGAAACCATTTTAGACTGCTTAGTCCTCTCTAATACTAAATAACTATTTATATTATAGTTAGTATTTTATTTACTTTAAAGCACCCTGTTGGAGGTATATTTTAAATTATTATATTTTGTTCAAAGAAATAAAAAAATTGTTCTAATAAATCCCACAAAATTTTCCACATATCGTTCCAACAACTGTAAAGTATCAAATGTGAACTGATCTTAATGTGTTTGGGTTACTGTATCCGAATTTGAAGTTCGCTACCACAGTGGCCATCGGCTTCATACCATAAATCACAAACAAAAAACCCCCAAAATAGTGGTTACCTATAACATGGCAACAAAGCGTTTTTTGGAAGAAAGTTCATAAGTAAACTGTAGCATGAACCAATACCTACAAAATTACATGTTTATTTCGCATTGAAGAACTCTCCAAGACTTCTCAAATTGATGAGATTTGAGATGTCATCACTTACACGAGCTATTAAAGTGGGCGAGCGCCTCGCAGTTACATTCCGTTTTGTGTGAGCAAGAGATTCTTACTACAACTCCAAAAATATTTGTCCAATAACAAAATTTATTTTTCTTAAAATATGACGATTTTGATATGTTTAGTTTTCTGGCGTGGGTATTCATCGGGATTTAATTAAAATTTGATATATAAATTAAACCAGCTTTGAGATGGAAACAAACATTTTGGGATTGGACTAATATTTCTGGAGTTGTAGTAAGAATCTCTCGTTCCCAAAAAAACAAGAATTATTCATTCTAGAAATGTTTTTAAAGCCCACTTTACATCTATATTCTAGATTCAACTCCTCAACTTCATCTAACTATAGCGCCGTACTGTACTTTTTCCTGCTTCAAGGCCGGGCCGTACGTAATGCCTCCGTTGACGACAAAAACTATCTAGCTGTTTAAAATTAAGTAAATTTTTTACAATGTACGTCAATTGACTACTACACATATACTGAGGTAACGTGAACTAGACAAAAGCCAACCGTGTCGATCGACTCGGTCGAACGACATAGAACCAGACTGACGATTCGACAAAGCCGGTTGACAAGTCCACCCTCGTTCGACATAGTGTGGGCATGGCTTTATACATATAATTGAATATTAATTAATAGTAATTTTTAAAATAATTAAAAGCAATAATTTAAAATGGCAACGAAGTGTTGTCACTTCTATCCATTCCAATAAAAATGGCAAATAATAGTGACTTCTATTCAAAAGTTCACATATCCTTAGTTTTGTAAACGGTCTCAACCGTCATATGATTTCCAAAACTGATAGTTTTAGCTAATTATAAAAAAAAAAATATGTATGAATTTCTTGGAAAAAAAAACTTCAGTTCAGTTGTGAATTTCACATTAAATATAATAAGTTATTGATAATCTAAATATTTAACCAAAGACGTCAGCTGACAAAATCTCTTTTGCAATTTACCCTAGTGTAGCTAAATATTTCTTAATATGGAAGTGAAGAAAATATTGTAGCAAATAAAAATAAATAAAGATTAATCCAAAGCCCTGAAATTTATATTAAAAAGCGTAAAACATAGAATCTCCATTTCGGATGAAAAGAATAACGACGATAATCATTTGGCGGTACTCCATGTTGCCGCTTCTTCGCTACTTTTTTTTTTTTTTTTTTTTAAAGGATCAACACTATTGGGATTGAGAAATTAATTGTCACTTCTATTGGAATTACTTTTTATTTAAAACTAGTTTTAAATGTTAAACATTTATCATCAGTTCTAAGAAGACAGAAAGGGACTTCCCTATGATCTCAGGATCTACAGAAGGACTTTTCGTTTTGCCTTTTTAGAACTGATGATAAATGTTTAAAATTTGAAACAAGTTTTGAGATAAAGAGGATTTCAAAAGAAGAAGCAATTACTTCATCAATTCTGACTAATTAATGAACTAATCAATCCAGAATTAGTCACATGTTACTCAATATACAAAGACCTGTTATCACTACATTATTGTTTTGGGCACATTAGTTACTAAGAAAGTATTGTACCAAGATTAGTAGTCACAAAATGACGTAGTCCTTATTGATGCTCAGTATCAAGGTACCTCCCCCTGTTTCCTGCCTAGGGAACGCCCAACGCAAAAATACCAAGTTCGGACTTTGCAAAAGGTGGACCATACACCAAAATCTTATAGTTGATGCACGACTTCTAAAACAATAATAAAATCTAAATACCTCATCAGGATTAGAACTCAGCCCAGGACCTTTTTATTCAACTATTCTGTACCACATTGACTTGATAGAAATTCTTTTCTAATTTCAAACGACATTTGCCAAAATATTGACTAAGTTGGGTATTTAGAGACTCTTAATCATTTAGTGATTTCACCTAGGTAGTAAGTTTAATTTTAATGAAGATAGACGAAAATTCTGTAATTCAATTAATGAAACACGTTTCAATTAAGTAACGCCTCGTTAAATGTTGGGAATCGTCTGATCGGTGGTGACTCGAAGTTTTAATTTCCTTTGTAATTCGTCTTCCTACCCTCCCTCTCGAGACCTTAAAACTTTGGTAATTGAGTAAAGTTAGACTAAGCAGCTAGCAAAGGCTTTCTAAAAGGAAATACGTTTCTCAAAAGAATGATTTTAATTATCAACCATTTGAATTTTTATTTATTCCATCCTAAACAACTACTCTACCTATATAATACTTTGTAATAACGTGATTTTTTTAAAATTAAACATTTAGGTCAGAAGGTACACGTGGAATAAGTTTAACAAACACACAGTTAATTTCTTATGTTAAACGACATCTGCCCTCCAGTCTATTTAGACAATGAACCCATTTAACAAAAAAATAAGCTATATTAATTGGGATTTACTTTTGACAGAATGATGACCTGGGGTGAATTCATATTCACCCTTAAATATGAATCGCCTCTGCCTGAACAATATACAATAACTTATAAACTTTAAAGTTCACAAGCAATCGACTCTAAAAATCAGACAATAGTTAAATACATATACTTACTGAAACTTTTACGGAACTATAAATCACACATTTTCGGGACAGCGAAAAAGGTACATTAAAAAATTACAAACTATTCAGTTATAGTTATGTATCATCCAATGTAAAGGAGCATACACCAAAAACTTATAGAAAACATGACGACTACGTATATGCTTAAGCTGACCTGACCTAAAGAAGGCAGAAGCGGAGCTTGCTAAAGATCTCCTAAGGTAAGCCTGTAAATAAGAGACAGGTGAAGGTAACGATGTGTACTGAAGTCGATCATGCCTGACATGTCAATCATATTCCATTTTATATCACATACGTTTATTGTCGCAGTTTGAGTGACACGTGTGGGTAGAAGAAATATAGATTAAAAAAAATTCACACAACGAACTAAATCTCATTTATAGGAGATGTTTGGTTAGGGTAGGCAGTCAATGAACTCAGCAAATCAAAACAAAATGTTTATTTTATTTTAATTGTCAAAGCTTTGACAATTAAAATAAAATAAACATTTTGTTTTGATTTGCTGAGTTCATTGAAACCTTAACCAACTACATTCCTATATATAATTCACATTCAACTATACCTATGAATATAAATCTCATTTAAACTATTTTTGTTGGAAAAGTAAGGTTCTTGAGGTTCAGTCAATAAATAAAAACAACTATTTTGGCGACGTTTCGAGACTATATTTTTTTTCATAAACATTCCCTACAGTAAAAAAACAGGTTACAATAAAATTATATAAATTATACAAGTTATTTTGAAACATAAAGTTAGCTACAATACAAGTATATAACAACATGTATTAGAATAATAAAAATATATATAATTACAGAATATAGAGGAGTATAAAACTACTTACAGTTACTGGTGGATATGGCATCGACAAACTAAATTCTAACAATTCTAGTACATAACTGAGTTGGGGAAATTTTGAAAAAACAGTTAAACAGTTAAATGATTCATATGATTACATTAGTATACATCATATAAATCATTCATCCATTTATTAGTATATTACACCGAAAAATGTTTGTACCTGCATCTTGGGAATACCATCCAGTACTTTTAACTTAATTTTTCCTAGGGAATCCCCCATAACCTTTGTAACTGTTTTTCAAAATTCCCAGGTTACAATTCTAGTTGTGAACTAGAATTGTTAGAATTTAGTTAGTCGATACCATATCCACTAGTAACATTGTAAGTAGTTTCAAACTCCTCTATATTCTGTAATTATATATATTTTTATTATTCTTACACACGTTGTATTGTAGCTAATTTTATGTTCCGAAATAACTTGTATAACTTATATAATTTTTGTTGTAACCTGTTTTTTCACTGTAGGGCATGATTATGAGAACAATATAGTCTCGAAACGTCGCCAAAATAGTTATTTTTATATATTGACTAAACCTCAAGAACCTTACTAAACATTTAATATCAACAGTCAAGAAATTTATATATGTATATAAACTCATGAAAAGTTTATTTAACATTGAATATTTAAACTAAAACTAAATTCTGTGACACATTATCCATTACGATAGTACGGAATCCTTCGATAGAGATCCTTTAGCCTCAATTAACAGTGGTAAATTAACAGGTACATCATCAAACCAAATGCGGAAAATTTCCAGGGCAAAGTTAGTATCAGGATCATTAAGTTCCGTCTTTGACAGTCCTAGATCACATCTCACTTCTGATCTAGCGGTAGTATTGTAGATAAAATGTTCACAAGCATAATGACCGTCGGTTACGTGTACTGAATTACTAAAATATTTCTAAAATATATTTTTTCAAATTTGTTCCATAACAATTGCTACATAATAAAATAATAATGCAACAATGAAATGCTAGGAAATCATAATCTACTGACATCGCTATAAAGATAGTACTGAGGAAAGTACTGTAAAGCACTCTAATAATAGAAGGTCTATTTTTTTCATTAAAAATTATGATGCAACTAATAACTAAAAAAAAATAGGAGACACGAATAACTGGGGTAGTAACGAACAATTATGATGACAGGCTGTACTGGTGACGCGTTTAAAATCGAAGAGCGATCTGTGGTTTTAGTATAATTTGAGAATTTCAAACTGTTCAACGTTTAGCTGAATAATAATTAGGTAATTATCATAAACCATAAAAAGAAATTAAAATATATGAATAAAACCAATTAATTTTCTTTGATTAATTACAGATGACTATAGGAAAAAATACACAGAGAAGGTCTGAAAAAAACATTATTTTATCAGGCTACTACAGAGCTGATTTGAATTATTCATACAAATTAATATGATGACAATGCCTTAAAAAAAAAAAAATAATGGCTTCTTTTTATAGATTTATATTAATAGATAAATATTTATTTTCATCAACACAAAATATTAATCTATTAAGTATTAATAGTTGATTAAATAGAGTGGTAGTTTAAAGAACACAAGATTGAATTATTATCTGGACGACTCAATAGTACTGTTCTAGCAAAGAAAATTACGAAATTCTTTATTTTAGAACTTTAGAGGGTTAATTTAGTAACCTGTCTAGAGAAGTAACCAAAGTGTGCGTTAGAAAAGTTTTTACAGTGAACTAATGTTCTTATTCTGTTTTCCTTCTAGGCCTTCCATTGAGTACGAGGAGACGTTGACAAATGGCAACAAACGAAACGTAATAACGCCAATAACGTTTTTCTAAATAAGGTATGTTTCCTTTTTCTACTAATAGCTTTCCGGGCTAACTTCCCCGCAACTTACTTGCTATCATGGATTATTAACTCATTTCTACTTAAATTGTTTTAATTATGTTATCTGTTAAAATTTATGAATACAATTATTTAAAAGGATAAGCCATTTTTCGTTTGTTGTCACTAACAACAAAAACTACTGACCCAACCTGTACCAAATTTTACAAAAGTATGTAAGTTGATTATAATTAAACAGATACTTTGAATATTATTATCATTATTATTATTACCAATATTCTTAATGTTATTCTAGTGTGACTCATTAATAACAAAAATTTCAGTAAATAGGTAGTGGTTCTTGTATTTATTTGGTGTTCGCACGTAATATCAACCTCATCAGTAAGAACTGCATTACTTAGCTGTTATATACCTATGTAAGCTATAACCGAAAAATGGTTGTACAGACTGGTCTTACCCGAATGTAAATACAAACCTACCGGAAAAATATGTACCATGTTTCCTTCCTTTGATCTAAACTGATTGTGAGATAATTTTTTATGTTCTATATCTATACTATTATATGAAAGGGAAAGTCATTTTTCGTTTGTTGTCAATAACGACGAAAACTAGTAAACCAACCTGTACCTAATTTTAACTACACCATCTTTAAAGTTCCAGAAAGGTTAT
Source organism: Euschistus heros (assembly GCA_003667255.2). Taxonomy (NCBI): domain Eukaryota; kingdom Metazoa; phylum Arthropoda; class Insecta; order Hemiptera; family Pentatomidae; genus Euschistus; species Euschistus heros. The sequence goes on along the minus strand of RCWM02000694.1, from coordinate 187,778 downwards.
CAATACTAAACTTAAGAATAATTAAATTAATTAATTTGTTATTAAAAATGCGATAATATGTAGATAACACCAAAGTTTGAAAGTAGGCCAACAGGTGGCGAGTGCCATTCTACATGAGAATTGTAGGATACATGTTATAGTATTATATAGTGCTTGAAATATATAATAAAATATACTTATATTTTATTAAATCATTAAAGAAGACTTTAATATGTGATGAGGATCATGTGGATCCCAGTGAAGTTTTAAGAATCGATCGATTCCACAAAAGACTTTAATATAGGAAAATTACTGAACCCTTATCTTAACCACATCATTTTCAACGGTGTAAGAAGGTTTGGAAATAGTGAAACTTATAATATTTAAAATATAAATGTACAATGTGGAGTGGCAGAAACGAGGTATGCCACATTGTTATAATCTTTTACAATTAGAAATTAAAATCAAAATCAAAATGTCAATTCTTTGCTTTTTGATATTGTGCGTAAAAATATTATTCATGAGTCTTTAGTTGATAGCAATGATAACGCAGACCATTATCAGCAAGAGTTTATTAATATTCTGTTTCCATCTGGATCACCAACTCATGCATACAAATTAAAAATTAGATGTACAATTCTGTTTAACTTAATCTTTAAAGACCTACTCAGTGCAATTTCAACAAGGTTTAACAAATCACTGCTATGCGTGAAAATATCATTGAAGAAATAATGCTCAAATGCATACTTCAATACAAAATTTTTATCGCCAGACAAATAAAACTTCAATTATTAGTTACAACTATCTAATTTCATTAATTGAAAGCTAGTAATTGGTTAGGTATGCTAGTTTTGTTAGAGTTTTATTTTGTTTTTTATACATATTTTTTCCAACTGTAACTACATTTTCCAAACTCTTATGTTTTATATAACCACCCGAGGGGATTACTAATTAGTAATTTACTTACGAGTTATTGACATGTCATTGTTATTATATTTATCATAATTTACTGGTATACAGTTTTAAATAACAATATATAAATAAATATATGAAACATCAAAGAAATAAAGGTATAACCTTACACAAATGAATAAAATAAGGATTAATTAATAAAGGATTAACATTTTGTTGATTTTTTGAAAATTTAAATATGACCCCAATATAGAAATATAAACAAGAAAATAAATTAAATAAGTTTCCTAATTTAAAATATAACTCTCAGTTATGAAGCATTAGAAGAAAAAACTGTTCAGCCAATTAATTTTTTAATTCATTTGTACTTTGAAAGAATCGATTGACATTTTAATGATATTTTTATAGTTTTATTAAACACATAAATTGTTCAAAGATTTTAATTGTTGTGAATTCAATATTTTTTTTTTTTTGTTTTCTATTCTAAGTAAAATCCTTTAGTTGTTGGGCCTGTTTTAGCATATCCGTTAGTTGCAAATTTTAGCCTCTGATTGTCCTCTAGGGGAATTGTTCTTCTTTCCCATTTATTATTTTAGTAAGAATCATTCTTATTTTCATTTAGAAGTAGTTTTTTTAAATAAATAAATTTGACTTAGCTCTTCTAATCTCTGATTTTATTTCATTCGTTATCTTATTTCAAAGAATGTTTATTTATGATAATCTTTAGATAATCATTAACTTCACCTCAGCGGTAAAGATAGATACTTTATAGAACGTAAGTTGAGTAATAGGTTGTCTGGCACCAGGCTATCCAAATACAAAACTTAGTTTCATTGCTTAAACTCCTTATCGTAGAAGTTAAGATAGACGACGGAAGATCCTGTTTACTGTGCCTGTTTACTTTTCCCTTCAAATAGGGAACGTCTTCAATTATGATAACAGTAGATAGTTATTTATATATTAAATAATTATTATTTTATCTGATCTATTTTATCAATAGATAGTAAAAGTTTAGATACAATATAAAGCATCGCTCAAAATTAAAAACGTTTCTTCTTTTGCGTGATTCTAATTCCTTGCAATTTTAGGATTGAATTCTTTCAATCAAAGTATTAGTTGTGAAATAATATTTAAATATTTATATAAGTGGTTTCTACATTGGTTTATTCTTGCTAATTAAATTATTTCCTGTATTCATCGGATTTATTCATCATTTTTTTTTTAAATTGTTCTGATTTTTAGTACCTTAATCGAACGATAAGTTTAGTTACCTTCTTAAGCCATTCATCATTACTCCTTCATTACATCATTGCCTTTCTCAAGAAACTTCCGCCATCGAATCCTGTCCTGTGCAGCATTTCTTCTCGATCCACAGAAGACTTTTCGCATCGGCCGTCACACCATCTACCCAGCGAAGACTCAGCTACTCTTCGTTCAAGTTCAAGACTTCCTTGAGGTCTCATTTTCACTCAGTTCTGCCACTTAACCCACCCAGCTCGGAAAATAAATCATACTATTCCCGGATTTTCTTCTTCCCCAAAACTCTATATTATTTACGAGCCCAAATATCATTTTTAAATCTACAGTAGTCGCCGAAGTAACGAAAGTCAATCATACCTCTTAGCATTGCTACTGTTTATTTGTTTTGGCAGTGGAGGGTTGGTCTCAGCACCTCTGTCAGTGCCTATTTGACATTCACGACTTTCAATTCCTGTTTCTTTTGGTTGGATGATAATTGCCCTCCACGCGGCCTGTCAAGTAAGTATTTTTATTCACCTGATTATTACATATGCTAAAAAAATCAAAAAATCTGAACACAGTATTTTTTACTTACACTTCCTCATTTGTTTCCTCAATTTAATAAACAAGTGAATAATAATTATTAGTTAATATTATTCAAATATTCTTTAACTTGGTCAATGTAATTTTTTGAATTATAAATTCTAGAGAACGATTAATTTTTAGTGTTGTTTTAATTTTAACACTTTTATGATAACTTTTTAAATAACTTTTTAAAGTCATGCCTTAAGTTATCATCACAAGTATTATTTTATATATACTATTTTATGGCGATTTATCGTATTAGGATGTTATTTAAACATTGTAGTTTATTAGTAAAAAAAGGAATTGTATTTTTTGGATGATGAAAGGAGAGGGTTTAGGGGACCCGGTTCGACTATTGCTGGCCCTGATTTTATATAACACTAATTATTCAGATTTTTTTGTTTGTTGAAGAAAATTTTTTGGTTTGTCCTAAGTCTCTCCTCTATTTATATTTATTTTATTTTCTTCCTTAATTTTTATTTTTTATTTATAAAGTTTCAACAATTATTACATATTTTATTGATTTATTTAATATATTTTGGAACTTTATTTTATTTCTTGCATATTACTTTATTTCTTGTGTATTTAGAGGCTGTTTATTATAATTTTCTTACTTTAGTATATACCATTGTACATATTGTATGAATGATTCTTTGTCATCTATATTACTTATTGCCCTTGAGTGAGGCAGCTTTTAATTATTCAAATAAAAAGTTTAAAAAAAAAAAAAAAAAAAAAAAAAAAGGCCTCTCCTAAAGTTTTTTCACTTGAGGTACGCATGATGATATAGAAGGATCTTTGATGAATTAAATGCCACTTCTATTGAGATTATTTTATTTGAAAACTAGTTTCGCCCTTAACCTACCTGCCCCCCCTTTTACTTCTCAAAATTCAGTGTTTTAGTTACCTCGAAGGTGAGTGCCTATGCTTGAAAAAAAAAAAAAGTAAAAAAAAAACATAGTAAAAAAAAGGTATGTTTTAGAACTGACGATGAATGTTTAGCATTCGAAACTAGTTTTCAAATAAAATAATCTCAATAGAAGTGGCATTTAATTCATCAATCCTAATTGTAAAGTTTTTTCATTATTTTTATTTAATTTTTTTTAACAATTGTAATTTCTATTTAATTTTAAGACTCTTATCACATCAATTATACGATATATCAACGAAGACATATAAAATATAATATAAATGTCATTATTATTGAAATGATCTAATATTGTATCCCTATGACCTCTCTTCATAGATTTTTTAACACACCTTCAGGTGATGGATAAGATTTACAGAAAACGAAACGTTGCAATAATGATTTAATAAATAAATTTCTCACAAAATTTGTGAATTTATGATCCCTCTGCCAGTTTTTGATACGTTAAAAAAACTATGAGTTGAGTAACCTGGAAGTGTTTGAGTCGATATTGGCCTGAGGTCATTTGGATGTCCCTCCTAATTAGTCACTGACCTCACCTAACTGTCACAGGATTATCTCACACTAAAGCCTAATCCATGGAACCGCATTCAATTAATGAATGGAACCTAAAACTATATTGTTCTCTTTTACTTTAAACATACTATTGGAACAATAATTGAATTTGATTTTTTTAAGTTTTTAATGTATAAATGGAAAACAAAACCAATCATATTATTTTTATTAATAATATATTTAAAAAATAGAAAAAAAAATTGTTTAAAAATAAACGAATTTATCTGGCTGCTAATTTATAAAAAATATATATTACTAGACTTTCAGAACGTTGTTAAAGGACGTTAACAGTATTTCAAAATCTATAATACAAATATCATATTAATTACAGTATTTAAAAAATTATCATTCGTCAATATTTTTTTGAAATGCATTAATAATTTAATTAGGGGAGCGCTCAATAATAAACTATTTACAGAGCAACACATAAGAAATATAAAAAAAAATTAGAATAAAAAAAAAAAAATTTAACATTTCAAGAATAAATAATAATCATAATTAATTATTTGAATTTATGAATGTTATCATTCTTATTTTAGTTAATAAATTAGTTATTTAATAATAATTTTTTTTTTTCTAATATTATACGTACTCGACAAAAAACAGATGGACATTTTGAATTATTTATTAATTTTGTTGATTTGTCTCGTAGTTTTTGTACTTATTGTTTATTTTTTATTGCAATAGAAAAATAGTATAACCACTCGCACTTATTTCCCACTTTGAGGCAGATTTTAAATTTAATGTTTTCTCAACAAAATATTTACTAACAAAAAAAATCATATGTAGTTTACAAAACTTACATATACATTGTAAGTTATTAATTAATTATTTTGATTTGACAAGTAGTTTTTATACTAAAATATTTCTTTTGAAAAGGATTAATTTTCGTTCATCACCTACATTCTGGGTATCCAGTGATCTAAAGAAAAGGCCCTTGCGGTACATCCTATAAAATTTTCGCAAACGTGGAGTCGCTGCAAGATTTCCGTACAGAGAAACGAAAGCCGCCACGCCCCGCCGCGAGCCCTCCGTTCCCTCCTTTACTTCTGGATTACCCTCTGTCGTTCCCCCAACTGCGAAGTAACTTTCTGCCCGGTCCCCCCTCCTCTCGCCTCTTCCCCATTCCCGTATTAGACATGTTGGAGCTCTAAACTAACCGCGACTAATCGCATATCTGTCAGATAAATTTCCAATAAGAGAACATACGTAATAAATTACCCTGTTAGAAATTTGCAATTATTCCATGAAAATTGATTACTTTTTGATTTCGGGCTAGCTAAGAGTGCAACGTGCACTAGCTCTATGTCTAAACATCAGCGCTAATACCTGTTGATTGTAATCAAAGCGTCTGATTTTAGCTACAATGAACGTAAAAACTTGATGTATTGGAGACTTGATTTCCGGAAATCCCACACTGCTGAGTATTTAAAAGTTTTATCGTTGTGTTCTAATTTCCAGATAAGGCGGTGACTTGATGATCTTTGTCAATTAATTTACAAAATAACAAGAGGTCAGAAGATATTTGTCTATAATTTTATATTAAATTGTCGGATCTTGTATTATCAGAGTTAAAGTACCGGTAATACTGTTGCAGAAAGCAATCCTGTTAGGAATAAACCCTATTAGTCCAGATTTTGTTCAAAAAGGGTTAGGAGTTAGGATTTAGGATACAGTACGGAGGTTGCATGTTTAATGAATTCAATATTGAAGTTGATCTCGAGACTCCTGTTATTGCTTTGGATTCGCGTACTAGTTGATAGCTAAACTTGGCATTCTTCGCAACGTGAGACGGTGAGTTTATACGGATCTCGTGTTATCTGGAAACCAACTTCCGATCGCAGTACAGAATATCATTTGCCAAGACCGTCTGGAGAGACATAATCAATATGATACAAAGGCAATTAGACTTATGTGAAATTGACGGTGTTGTAGATCCCCTACGATTTGGGTATTTACGTTCACGGAATTTTGGAACTGACCTGACTATAATAGCCTTATTGTGTTCCAACTACGGTTGAGTATTAGGGTTGAAAAGTGCCAACGGATGTTAGAAATTGAGCATCTCAGGAAAGTTCATCGTAATGGTTGAGAGACATTTGGCCTCGCCTTCTGCGTATTATAATTTATGTGATGGTGGAAAAGAGGTTGGGTTGGTTCAAACATTTTAGAGATCTGTGTTCGTTTGGTTATTGTCGGCCCCGGCGATGTTGGAGGTAATTACAATAGAAAAATTATAATATTATTATAAATTTTAAATTATATTATAGTATAACCAATAATTTATTTTAAACCAATATTCTGGATTAAAATACGAAATTTATCAGCCAATCTTGAATTTATCAAGTTTTTAACACACCTTCAGTTTTTAACACACTGTTTAGTTTTGTTTTCTTTGTAATTTTAAATAAATGTTTTTTATTTATTTTTTTCACCACGTATTTACATTAACGGATCTTTCTCATTCTCCTATTTATATTACTTTTTTTATAATATTTTGTATTGATGAGGTATAGTTCACTGTTAAGTATTAGGAGAAGTAGATAGTTAGGGTATGCAGTCATAAAGATAGACAGCAATTAAAAAATAAGTTTTTTAATTTGTATTGCCAACGTTTCAACTTCAATTGCAAGCCTTCATCAGGGTTTCAGACTGATGTAAACAGAAATAGACTGATGTATACAGTTTGGGGATGAAGGGGAATAATATAATATTTTGTGTTACATTTAAAATTTAGTTCTTATTTAACATTTTAAAATATTAAAGTATTATTGTCTTATTGACTTTTACTTTATTTTATTTTACACAAGTTACAATTGAGCCATCATCAAGAATTTAAGGAGACACAGATTTCGTTGATATGTTTAATTATACATAGAGTTATGTATAAATACCCGCGAGCTCAAGTAGTATATACTCCAGACTCTTCTTGGAAAAATGACCTAATACTAGACTATACAAAAATATGTATGTACTTTATATATATTAAAAAAGGAAAACTCTTGTTTACGCATCAATGAGTTAATTCAGACTTTGTTTCTTTATCAAATTTGCTTTCTATTACTGAGATATAAAACTAGAAAACTTCTGAAATTCAATAGAGAAAAACAAAACAAGAACGAACGAAAAAGATGGAATGATGTGACTCAATTCTATTCTGAAGTTAAGTTAGCTTTTTAATTGAATTTTCAAACCGTTCCTCGAAATTGTTTTACATTTCCACTGAAACTGGCCGATTGTCAATTCCACGGTTTTCTCTCGTTTAAAAACAAAAAATTGTCTGCAACGCTGATGCCTAATAAGAATCAATAGTACTGCCTTATCAATCTTATTGTATTGATAGAAATAATTCTAGTTGAAGGAACGATTTGGAATTGACTTGCACTTTATTTCGTTTATTTTGTTTTTAATTTTTTTAGGTAAAATGTTCCTTCATTATTTTGGACGAAACGTTGGCATGATAAAAAAAAAAAAAAAAAAAAAAAAAAAAAAAAAAAAAAAAAAAAAAAAAAAAAAAAAAAAAAAAAAAAATCATAACCTTATAGGTAAAGGAACACTGTAAGACTTGTATTTTAAGCTTAAATTTTTTTCTCTTACTCCTTTCCTTTATCCCACTGTAGCGAGCCCCTAGCTCTAAATATTAATAGCAATAGATTTGTGATGGGATGGGGAAGGGTCTGGAGTCCCCTAACCGATGCCGAATGGAAGGGTAGGATTGGTCTATAGGGTGGGAAAGCGGACCTTTGCTGTCATCAACCGTCCTATACCTTATCCTATATTTTCTTGTATATTGTAAACATCACTTTTATTTATTTATATTATACTAAACTTCATATTCTACTAAGTAAAAGTTATTCATGATAAAATCTAACAAGTGTTTAAATTCTGAAAAGAATATTGGAAAAAAATTATAAAATAGTTAACATTTATTAAGTAAATACATACCTATGTGTAAATAATATGTTTGATTACCTGAAGCAAACTGCGGATACCGAAGCGTCTCCTTTTGTGGTGTATTGACCTATAAATTATGAATAAAATATAAATATAAAAAATTATATTGAAAAAAAAACATATAAAAATAAAGTAAAACAATGAAATCAAATATAAAACAAAAAAGCATAAAAAGATTACAAGCATTGATGACCCTAGGATTTTATGCCTATAACCCCAACAAACAAACAATAAAAATATTTTTGACAATACATTCTAGTAACTTTATTCTTTTGACAAGAATGTATTTTTTTATTTTATCTCATTTTTTTTTCATACACACACACAAACACACATATATATAAAATATGTACGTTAATAGTTAACTGGGACTCACCCCAATATAATAATAAATTTACAAAGACAATATCAAATAAATAATTGATCTATTGTATAATTACTGATAAAATAAAAATTTGTAGAAAAAAAAGTTATAATTGGTAAAGAGGATAGGCATTTAATAAAGTAAAATAATCGTAGATAGTGTTGCTTAATATTGCTAGTATTTTTGGGGTGTAAATTTTGAAAAATTACCTATTCCTATTGAATTATTTATAAGTGAATTCAAAGAGTGAAATCATGAATTAAAAAATAAATGCATTAATTTATAAATAAAATCGTTAATGTTAGACATGTTTAAGTATGCAGTTTCGATTAAAGTAATAGCTAGATGGCAAAATTAATACCAAAAAACTATTACAAAACAGTCAATAATATACATGAGGTGTAATACAACTAAATCTAATACTATTAATTTGTAAATTTCGAAAGATTCTAATAAAAAATGTTTTTCGGTCATGAAAGAAACAGTCAAAACTGTTGAACAATGGCAGTTCATTTATTAGGAGCTTTGGCGAGATCGTAACTTCATAATTTAATAATTAGAACATTTGGGATGGGATCAGGAATTTTCATTATTTTACAATAAAAGAAACATTTAATAGTTTTATGCATTAATAATTATAAATTATCAGTATTTTATCGGTATATTTATCATTGAACTGTGGCATAATTTAAACAATGCCTTTATCTCAAAGACCTTATTTCATAAAAATCAGAGCACGTACACTTGTGAGTATTTTTAGCTAAAACAGTTATAACAATGCCGACTCTTTTAAATCTTGGAAAAATACTTTAATAGTGTTCACTTAAATTACACTAAAAAGGTAATATTAATTTTGTTTATGATCTGTAAAATGTTGTTAAATTGTTCTTGAAAGTTTTACCGCTGAAACGAATTGTATATTTACTGTTGCTCAGTAAAACATGTTATTTTTGTAACAGAGAATTTGTGTAAATAGAAGTTATGATTTTCCAAGGCGATTCTGGGAAAACAAAATGTGTTTTCCTTATTAATAAAAAATGTGAAATAATTAAAAATTCCTAGGAACAATTTATTTCTGGCATAATTATTCCTGATTAATGTGTAAATATTCACAGGAAATTTGTTATTTTCCACTAAATTGAAAAAATAGTATTGAATGAATCAATCAAAATGTATTTTTTCGAGCTACCAATCCTCCGATATTCATTTACCTAACTCTGAAACATATATAACTCTAATTAATGCTGATAAAGAGAACGTGGATCTTTGAACAACACATTGTTTAACTTCTTATCCAAGCAATTCTAAATTTAAACGAAGGTCTGAAAATTGAATCTTTTTAAACAAAATTAACAATAAAGAAATTCAAACCATAAACACTTTAGCCATTAATAACAGGTACAGTAAAATCACGATCGACAATATTTAACAAAATCAATAAAATTGTTTTTTAAAAACAGTGAAAAATATATTTAACACTGCTAGATGACAAAGCTACCCCTTTGAAGTTAAATACATTCTGATCCCATATTACGGCCCAAAATCCACCAAAGTTGAAAAAGAATTATGAAAATTAAGTTTAAATCCGGCATTTAAAATAGATAAACCATTGTCATCTTATTTCCGTTCACCTATTAGCAAAATAAACTCTGGCCAAAAGAGCAGTGAATATGAATTAAAGTATAATGAATCTGAAGCTAAATACATGGAAAAAAAATCATAAATAAAAGTTTTAAAGAACATTTAAGGACATACATGATTCCAACTTTGCTGTTCATTTCAATGAAAATAACTACGAATCTAATAAAGAATCAGGAGTGAAACTAATACATCAAGAAGAAAATAGCATAAAATTAAATTATTAAGAATTATTAGAAGTAATAAAATCGTTTAAAATAATTCCAGATTTTTTTTTTTAAATAACCTGATAAATACTTCCAATATTCGTATTTTAAATTTGTTTCCAATACGGATGGAATAAAGCCAAGCAGTCATAACGAAAATGGAAACGACCCATCTCTTCCGGACTCTTACATTCTTAGTCCACTCTAGCTCATGGTGTCTTTAGAAGTTCGTTTGCCTCCTTAGGAAAGTACCAATATATTTGGTTTCCTGCCTCTCAATTAAAAAAAGAACAATTATAATATATATGATATATGTAACAAAGTGCTGATGTTTTGAATATTTTGTACGTTTTAGAACTGATGATGATTGTTTAACATCCTAAACTAGTTTTCAAACAAAATAATTCAAAGAGAAGTGGCAATTAATTCATCAATCCTAATTGAATCTTTTTTATCTGCTTAAATAAAAATATTAGAGTTTTTGAGGGCTGTATATCTGATTCTCGTGTCATTAGCTAATTCTTATTTCCGTCATTTCAAAATAAAACTATAATTAATTCATAAAATAAATGTTTTTTTTTTTATAACCAGGAGATATTTTATAATAAATAATGCCATCGAATCCATGAATTTATTAAAGTATTTATTATTCCCAGGCCACTTGAATATTTAAAAAGTATAATATAAATTTAGATATAGATGGACTCGCCTATTCTGTAAAATTTTATGGATATCTAGTAAATTACACAGTCACTAAATGTTTTTTATGTTTTGTTTGTATTATTATTAATAATAGTAATTTACAACTATAACAAAATGTAATATAAATTTTAGGACAAAATCTTGGAAAAATTGTACTTAAAATCCTGCTAATTAGGAATGACAGCCATTACCATGTATTTTATGATGTTTTAAGAGGCTTCTGATTCTCACCATTCCTACGTAATTTTATATTAGTTATTTTTTTTCCTTTTACTAATTTTGACCTATTAATTATATTTTTCAATTACCGATTCATTCCATCATAAACGTTATCTTAACACATTAACTCCACCGGAAAGACTTGAGTTGCATGGTTTGTCGTTTATTTATAACTAGCGCCCCCTTCGCGGCTCTTCCCGCTCTCATAAATAATCAACTTGGACAATTTAACAAATAATTGAAGTTTTATATGTTCATCGATACAATTTTTTACTGAAGTGTGCAATTAAGCATTATTTCTTTATTGATATTTTCACACATAGCAGTCATTATGACTTTTTTAAAATTGCACTGATTAGATGTTTGAAGAATAATTAGACACCCATAGTTTAATTTTAATATAGAAGGTGGTAATCCAGATGGACATACCGTAGGCTATTAAACAACTCTTGCGGATAATGGACTGCATTATGAGTGCTTACCACAAAAGGCTCATAAATCATATTTTTACACACAAAATGAAAAAGCTAAGAATTGACATTTTGATTAGATAATTTTCAGTCAGCAGAAATAATTTCATCGATTTTAATTTCTAATCATAAAAGCATATGCCAGCATGGCATATACATTTAAAGCGTGGCATTTGCACATTTAAATATTTATTATTGTAAATTTTATTATTGCTAAACCTTCCTAGAACTATGAAAATAGTGTAGATAAAATTTGGCACTGATAGGTTCAGTAGTTTTACTACCATAAACTCAATATCGGAATGGCACTAACCATTAAAATTCATATGAATGGGCAGCTTTCAATAGGCCAATAAATTTACTACGATCCATTACTATTGTGTGGAACTTGAGTGGAATTTCATATTTTTTACTCTTATCAAGTCTAGAGTCTATAGTTCAGTGTCCTTATCACATCAATGTTCAAGCCTGATATTGTTAGTCCTCACTACAAACATATTTCTCCTTAGCTTCTTCCAATCCTTATGAATCATGCAGATGGAGAAGTAACGATGAAATGTTTAGCTGGCGAGTTGTTCAATGCCGCATAGGAGAGATTCCTACATAAAAGGGAAATAACTAACAGTAATAAAATTTCAGTATACAAATAAAATTTTTACCAATACTAATGCACTCATCCGAATCAAGGGCTTTAGTAAATGAGGACAAGAAGATACAGCAAGCTATAGAGATGAGAAATTTATTAAAGGTGGAAGGATGTACCGTGATAGATAGAATTAGAATTAAATTACTTAGAAGCAAATTTGAAGGAAAGTCAGTTGAGGATATTATTGAGGAAAACCCTTTCAGATAGTACAGACGTGTAAAGCTTATAACACAAAGTAGAGTGGCCAGAAATGCTGAGGTAGCAAAGGCTGAAGAAGACCAAGGTTAAACAGAGTGAGTGGGGAGGGGGGGGGGCAGATTCACTACAGAAAGTCCTTTCAGAGACTAGACATTGGCTGAAATAAGCTCAGAGAATTAATAGTGAACTGAATCGTTTGAAAGCGGCTATGCAAGTAGAGGGCCTAATTCTGCACAGCGGTAAGGACTAGATAATGATGATGATAATATTATTACAAATCTCAACAAAATTCGTGGCATAAGCACATAAAATGATCATTTTGATCACACAAAATGATCTGATTTTTCACTCTACTCGGATATAATTCTACTTAACCATCTCAGAAACTAAACTCACTCAACTTTGAGGGATTTCTTGAGTTTCATTCTAGAATTTCTACTTGAGGGTTTTCTTTTTTCATCATTATTTAGTATTCATAAATCTAACCCAACACTTAGGTGAAATTTACCACTTAACTTCAAGTGGACATTGTTGTGCCCTCAAGTGAATTTATTAAATCCTATATTTTTTTTAAATTATATTTTTTAGGCTTTAAATAGACACCATTGGCGAACTTTCAAATAACATTTACTCAAAATAATTGATTTTTTATCTTAATCAATGAAAGTCTATGCTTTTTTATAATTTATTGCTAGTGGATTTTATAAAATGTCCAAACGCTTCTAGTACAGAATTAGGATTTGATATTATCTCTACAAAAAAAAGGGTCGTCTTTATTCATTATCTTTTTAATTTTATTTATAAAATAATATCGTTCAGTAGAATATTTTACGCGTGCCATTGTTATGTGTTTCGGATCATCCTTAACGTCTTCTAGTAGTACTTCTTTTTTTATCTTCTTGACATTTTTTCTAGCATTTAAAAGGAACATGGTGGGGGTCTTTCGGGTCAGATATCTCTCAATATCCGCCCTTTTCAATCTTCATACCGCTGGGATATCTTGTCTGCAAACCGACGATTTGTGCTATTTGTATGTAACGACGATTTGTATTCTGTATCTAAACGGGAAGTTAAAATAGCTTCAATATTTCTTAACTCTTTATAGCCCCTCTTTCAGCATTTTCCCCTTTCTAAGCTTGGTAAATCATTCATTAGGTTGAATGACAATCTAATATATTGAATATACAATGGATATTCAATATAATTTCGATTTTATTAGTATACAAGTACACAATTTACTTGTATACAAGTACAAGCCATTTTTTGTTTATGGTCACTAACCACGTAAACTACACAACCAATCTGAACCAGATTTTAGTCACATCATCTTCATAGTTTGAGCAAGGTTTAGCAATAATAAAATCTATTGATTTTCAAATAATTAAAAAAAAAAAAAAAAAAAAATGATATGTGGATAACAGTGGAGTTAGAATATCGACCGATAGGTGGTGAGCACCATTCTACATGAGAGGCTACATAGCTACGATGTCATATAGAGCTTGAAATTGCTAAAAAAATTACTTATATTCATTTAAGTTATTAAAACAGATTTAAATATGTGGTGCGACGTGTAGATCCTCGTGAAGTTTGAAAATCAACCGATATGTGATTAGGACCATTCCCAAGTAGAGTTTACAATGGTAAAACTACTAAAGCCATCTGTTTTAAATTTTAACTGCATCATCAGTTTCAGCATTATTACAAATTTAAATGTACAATGTTGAGGGGCAGAAACGAGATATTTCCACACTGTTATATATTTTTATGGTTAGAAATTGTGTAATGGTAGATATGTGTAAAAATATGGGCCTTTTGCTGTAAGTACTAATAATGCAGTTCGCAAGAGTATCTCAATACTCTCTGTCCATCTAGATCACCAACTCATACAGTAAAATTAACAATTGCATGTCTAATTATGCTTTTATGTAATCTTCAAACATCTAACCAGTGCAATAGTACCAGGTTAAAAATTACAGCTATGCGTGAAAATATTATTGAAAAAGTAATCCTTAATTGCATAGTAAAACTGGAATTATCAGTTAATATTACAGTTTGAAGTTCTTCACTCATGAGAGCGAGCGAAGCCGTGACGGGAGATGCTGGTATTTTTTTTTTTTTTTTTTTTTTTTTATTTTAATTTTCTTTGTACATTTTTGTCATTGTCATACATATGAATGATTTTCATGGGACGAGCATTATTATAATATTGGGTTTGTCTATATATAAATCCGTTCTTATTATAGCTTGGCTAGTATCAAAGCTAAAGGACTTTGAAATGTCAATGTTTGTATTCAAAAGTACTTTGTAATTGCTATTGAATACAGTGTATGTTACTACGTTTACATGTGGATATTTTCTGTGAGCATGCTTCACTAAATACAATTTGCTAATAATCGTATTTATGAATAATAAAAACCTAGACAAACGTTCAAAGCTTCTAATAAATTATAAAATAATCATTTACATGACAGTTATTAGACCTGTTTGGACATACGGGGCTGAGCTTTAGGGCATCACTAAGCCTTCCAATTCTTCTCGTATCTAATCCTTGCAATCAAAAATCCTTCATAATATCATCACAGCTTCTTATTATGTCACAAACAAACTTATCATAAAGTTCTTAATGTTCCAAATGTTGCATATTTAGCCCGAACCAGTTACAAATCCTTTCATAATAAACTACATTTCCACTCGAATCCATTAGTCTCTCCACTTGCTTCACACTCTACTCCTAATCAAGGCGCCTTATAAGAGAATGGCCAAGAGACCTTTTAATCTAGAACTTTTATTGAAGTCCTGCTAGCCCTTCACAATTTATTTACACTTCATTGTAAATGTTTTCCTCAAACTTATTTATTGTTAATATCAATTAAATAGTTTGTTTATTTGTTTATTTCGTTTAACGTCACTTTCATGCTGCTATGGCTAATCGGACGATGCTACGGTGGGAGTCCTAAATTTTGCCTATCCAGGTATAATTAGGATAGGGATCTTTAACGAGTACCTGACATCGCACAGGCTCGGGACCCCCATTTTACGTCCCTTTCAAAGGACGGCATAGCTAAGGATTTTTTACTCCCTTTAAAAAATCCTAAGGCCATCTGCCGGGCTGCGAACCCGCGATCTTGGGTTTAGTAGGTTGCTATACTAACCACTACACCACAGGTGACCCCACAATAAATAGTTAAAAAAATTCAAAAATAATTATTTTGATTCAATTTCAGGACAAAGAACATTAGAAAACCAACCAAGAAATTAACAAACAGTTTTTAAGACCGATAGCAACTCTCACTGTTGATTTCTAACAACTAATGCTTTTGAAGGAAGCTGTTGAACGAAACCGACCAGAATGTAAGAAAAGTTAATTATTTTCTAACATGGCAACGCTAGTCGGCATAATTCAAATGCTGTTAAAACATATTTAAATGGGCTGAGTTAGAAATAGCCACTCCACCCACTATAGTCAACAGAGGTCGCTTCTTCCGAATAGGTCGATACACTGCAACGGGAGAAAAATTTACTTCTAAAGAAAGCTTCAAATTTGGCTTGCCAAATATTGATGTTTTCTTCAGATTGCTTAGAAAGACCATGGCTTTCCCAATTCTTTGAATAAATAATTCTTTTATTTTGTCATGAAGCTAATTTGTTAGATTCTCTCAATAAGGGTGGAACAATACTCTTACAACCAATATATATATATATATATACAAAAACAATTGAAAACAAACTAAATTTCTCTCTGACAGGGGAAAAAAATAGATCATGGATATGCTTTTCCCAATTTACATTCTAAAATTAAAAGTATTAAATTACTTCAATTAGTAATAAAATCAAATTTATAAATAATCACCATCCGAAATAAACAAATTTGAAAGAATCAGGAGTTTCAAGCGTGTCTTTTTTCATTTGAACTAATACAGCTCGTAAACGGTAGGTCCTAGTGAAAAATGTTATACAACAAAAATTAGTTTCAAATGAATTTCTGATCAAGGAATTATATCAAATTCCTGATCCGAGCAACACCAAGAGCTAAAGCTTCTCGAGAAAGCTCCAACACTTAAAAAATATAGGTAATCTGAAATATATTTCATTCATACCAATATAGCTCCTAAACGGTAGGTCCTAGCGACAAATTTTATGTTAAACAAAAACACCCTTCATTTATTTTTTTTGCAGCTAACTGTTGTCGTATTTTTAAACTGAGCAATATTAATAGAACGAGAGCTTATCAAAATTTTACATTTTTGAGTGTGAAAAAAACGTTACAAAAAAAAAAATAGTGAAAATCTTCTGCATGATATTTATCTCCTAAGGCAAAATTAATATTAAAAATGGTACCATTTTAGAATGTATTTGTAATTGTTATTGGTTTTCTTTTTCAGAAGTTTTAGAGATAATTCTACGTGATCGTCCTAATTAATGCCTTATTTTAAAAGTTTTGACTCCGATTGGCGTGTTCCTTAATAAAGGATTCAACTTAAAACACGCGCTCTCTGACACGAAATGTCCAAGAAATAGGGTGTGACTTAATACGGCGAACTCTGGGAGTTCCCAACCTGTTTCCTGATATGCGCCCTTGGACCATCCGATATTATGTCAGAGCTGCCTACGGAATTCCGCTTATGTGACGTTATCTCTACGTAATGGGTTTTTACTTTCTTCTCGCTGATATTCAAACTAAATTTTTATGAAGATTCATTGTATAAAAAGATAAACAACTGCCAATAATACATCCTTGAAAATGACATTTTAACTTGATCCGAGTCAAACCTGAAATCCTTTTATAACTTCCTGATAAAAAAGTATAATATTTTAAAACGGTAAAAAACATACTGAAGGATTTTCTGTGATACTGCATGTAGGAAGAAGCAACCGATTCAGAATTGGTGATTAAAATAATGTCTGGACTGAAGTGTGGATTACGTGAGAAAAAAAGACTTTTATGATTAAAACATTTCCGTGTATGTTTTTATCAATAATATTTACACCAGTAAAACAATAGCTGAGACAACATGCATTGCTAGCTACAAAATTATAACCTTTCAATTCTTATTTTATCCAATTTAAAAAAAAAAACGTCATAAACTAACGTTGACTATTATAGAAGTAAGCTTTATTTAATAATTTTCTATTTCGTTTGTCTCTAAATATAATATTCATAGAGAGGCAATATTTGATTTGAAAAAGCTGTGAAATATTTGTAAATATTTGCAATATTCTTTGTTTGCAAAGAAAACAAATATATAAAATATTTGTAGAGCTGAACTTTTTAATCAGAAAAAAAAATTACAAAAGTAAAGTTTATTAGACAATTTTTCTAAAAGAATGTTTTGCACGAATATTGTTTTAAGGACGTCATTGTTAGATCTTTCTTGCATATAAAAATAAATTCATTATTCCTAAACATTGAATAACTAACATTGACAAATAGAGGGATATTGTGTAATTTTGTTTGTCCTGCTTTAACTAGATGATGTAAATATCACAACTATTGATTTAATCGACTACTCAATGACTATATATTCAATTTGGCTGAATAAATTTTATATCAATACGGTTATTCAATTAACATCAAATACATTATTTTCAAGGGTCTTCTTTCAATTGTTAAGGTTGCACGTGAGAACAGTACCGTTATGTGAGATTCTCTCGTATTCATGCATTTACAATACAAATTAAAACATTTATTTTGCTTGTTATGTTAAATTGCAGTTGTGAATGAAATGACACCTAAAGTTTAAAATAATATATAAAATATATCTCCCCAGATAACCAACTATCATGAAATAATTGAGATAGAACCTTGGTAAAAAAGAAGTAATTAATGCATTAATCTGAAATATGATATTTTGAAGAAAACAGTGAATCTTTTGATCAGAAAGGAATATTCTTATAATTAATAGGCACTGTGCAGGCAGAGGTAAAGAAGATATATTGTAAGGAACGAAAGAGCAAGAAATAAATTGTTGAAGGTGGTCCACAGATGGCCGAACTCTAAGAAGAATAGGCATCATGCTTAATTATCAGTTTAGGTTTTCAAATAAGCAAATTGATCTCCCACCTATACCATAAGCGATCTAACAACTAGCACTGGGCCCTAGAACATAACAAAAGCTAAAAACTGCAATCAAATGAGTCAGTACCTTTGAAAATATTTTCATGTGATGTGTATATCCATACTCTGCTTTCAATATTTTATTGAAACCAAACATCCATTCCTGATACAATATCGTGGCGTTATAAGCTCTGAAATGTATTCAAAACATTTATCTGTTGAAGGAGATTCTTATCTTGCTCCTTTTGAATTTGTTTTGAAATATATTTACCTTGAACAAATATGTGGTAAAATAAATTCGTTTCTTAAACATTTGATGGAATAAATTGCATTATTAAAATATTAAACAATTGGATTATACTAAACATATTATTCAGAAATGAATTAGTCAACTTATAACAATGGTACTTCCTATAGACTAATGAAAAAGTAATATTTAATCTGGAACAAATTTTTAGCTATATGTTTATTACTGCTGAAATATTATAGTTTGAATAAAGTTTTCGAAGATTAGAATCTGATACTATAATTCCCTTAATCTGAAGGGAATATTTTTAAATTTGAGAGGATCTATGTATTTTACTTCAATACTTCCAAAGTGAACTAGACGTGAATCTCCATTTTCATTTCGGATTTTCGAATAGGCAAATATATTTTTTATCTGTAGTATAAGCATACAACGTACAACTATCATGGACTCTAGCTCGGATTCTAAGTAAGGTACTTAAAAGCAACAATATAAAAAATTAAATTGTTTACATCTGGAAAATAGTACGAAATTTATCTTTATCTGGGGATTCAGAAAGACCTTGAGTTATTGGTTGAAGATTAAAATGTATTTTCGAGTGATTTGACAAATATGGTTATTCAGAATATAACCCAAAATTACCAAGATTTTTAATAGAATTTTGGATTGGTACAGGAAGATTCCTGATATATAGCGATGGACTCCGGTTAAACAATGACATAGAAAAGGGTTTAAATAAGACTATATATATATATATATATATATATATATATATATATATATATATATATATATATATATATATATATAATACTATTTTCTTAGCTTATTAGTAACATTTCGCTAAATGGTATTTTTGGCAACAAAGCTTACATGACCCCTCAAATGTCTAGGAAGGATGAAATAATTAGTAAATTTGTAGGACATATCTGTTATGGTGTTACTGCTACCATGCTATTTTGCTAGTTACACTGAGTGTGTCAAAGTTACAGTTTTTTCCAGGGAACTACCAATAATTGAATGCTTGATAATAATGGACATCTCATAATTAAAAAAAAAAAATGTTGCTAAGAATGGAATGATTAAACATTTTGTATAATTAAAGAGATTAAAATAAAAATTAGATTTTCTGGAATCGTAACAGAGCACGTTCCTAACCCATATTCAGTATTTTCATCCCATAAGGAATATAAATTTTCCACGAACACGCTTAGCATTTGATTTAAATTAAACATGAGTATTGAAATTGTATCAATCATGATGAAGGTAATTTTAATAATTATATACCATCGAAAGCTATCGTTTGCTCCGTTCCTATAAATATTTAAGTTCCTAATAGTCCCAAATGAGCTCACGAATCGAAAGCTTCCTAATTATGCAAAAGCGTCTAAAAGAGGGAAACCTTATCCTTCTTTTTCGAATTAATTATTTCGATAAACGATTATTGAGATCGTGAGTCGTATTTTTAAAGAAATTTCCTTTGTAATTGATTAAAATCAGGATCAGAAGAATATTCTTCACGATTGAATTCTTAGATATGTTAGACATCCTTGAAATCCTTTGAGACATGATAGATATCTCTAACATTGCAAATTAATGTGTTTATTGCTACTCCTTTAGAGAATCCTATTTCTCACCATACTAATTTTTTAAGCTTTACTAGGTACCAATCATTCTGAAACTTTATACATAAATATATACTTTTTTAACACAATACTTTTATTTACAACTCTACAAATTTGTTTACAAAAAGTGAATGTGGGGTTACGTTAAAATATCAGATAAAGGGAGTCAGCACCCAGTGGTACGATCTCCAGGCGCAAAACTACATTATTATTAATTAGACTAGGAGATCCCCCAACCAGCTCCTTTCTTATTCTAATTAATTTATTTCAGAAATTTTTAATATTCCTATACTTGTTTGTAAGAGTACACTTAAATTGTCATGAAAATGTTAGTAAATTTTAATTTTATGAATTTGGCTCTTAACTGTCGGAATACATTTTGTTTGACACTTCTGTCTGTCTGTTATCAGTCCTAGGAATTTAGACCAAAAGTTAAAACTATATACTATATATATATATATATATATATATATATATATATATATATATATATATATATATATATATACACACAGGGTGTTCAATATTCCAAGGCCATCCCCCTATTTTTCCACAGTTTTTGAAATTTTAAAACGAAACTCTCAGGGTCATAACTATGTCGAATAAAGTTTCTTTTCAGGTTATAGTCTGCTCTCTAACCTTCTCCATCGATCCTCACTTTGGAATTCCCGATGGGATGTGGTATTTTTTATGACGGGGTTCGATCGAAATTCAAATTTGGATTCGATTTTATACCGGTAAATGTTTTCATCCGGGGCACCGTTTCGTCAAAAAATCATTTTATGAAACGGTGCCCCGGATAAAAAAAATTCAATAACCTGTAAAGAAACTTTATTTGACGCAGTTAAGACCCTGATAGTTTCGTTTCAAAATTTCAAAAACTGTGGAAAAAAAGGGAGGGTCGCCTACGAATATTGAACACCCTGTGTGTGTGTGTGTGTGTGTGTGTGTGTATATATATATATATATATATATATATATATATATATATATATAGTTATGAGATTTCAGATGATATAAAATAAAAAAAAGAAAAAGGATTGATATATGAACGCCTGGATAGTTGAAATATAACTGATTTATTCCTCAAATAATTCTACTTATTACATTTGGTCTTATTTACATCTTTAAGGAGGATTAAGTTAGGTATTAAGTATATTATTCTTATTCCCTATACCTTAACTTCCCCCCACCAGTTTACGAACACCTCTCGTAAACTCCAAAAATAAAATATAATAGATCACTTATTACTAGATACATATCTTAAAAGAAAAGAACATAGCAATATTACATAATAGATTCACATTCACTTATTACTATATACAGAACTCAGAAATGAATAAAAATACTAAAAAACACGTAACAAAACTATGCACCATATTCACAATCACTTCCATTACAACACCTATATACCTATAATCGTTACGAAAAATACAAAAGACAATATATATATACTTCTGCTGAACATAAATTCCCTCTTGTCTATCATAACCATTGTACAATGAAAGAAGTAATTACATAAAGGAAAAATAAAAAAAAACAATAAAAACTTGTTGATCCTGGAGACTATACCCGTTTATAGTTGGGTTTCTCTGGATTCCCTAATTGGAATTTTCAACTGCTCAATGTGAGCCGTCCTCCTTTTCTTGGGGTCGTGGACGCTTTGTATGGTTACCACATTATGCTCCCGAATTACAATGACCCTGTAAGGCCCCTCATAGCGCCTAACCTCCTTGCTCCTGTTGGACCCTACTTTCTTGTACACTATTGTACCAATTCGCAACCTTTCCGTCACGTCCCGAACCCTTAGGTTTTCTCTTTCCACCCTTTTACTCTTCTCAGTTACCATCCGTTTTCTAACCTTATCCCACCGGCTAACCAATGCAATTCGGTTCGCTGCTAACTGTTCCGCCAGATCCTCATCCACTACCGTATTTCGCTCGTCCCTTCTTCTATCACGGAGCCCAAAAAGTATTTCAAATGGAGAGAACCCAGTTGTCATGTGAATAGAATGGTTATAGGCTGCAACCGCCCTAGGCATCGCTATGTCCGCCTCTAACCCTTTATCTACGTGAAATACACGAAGGTGATCCCCTAGAGTGCTATGGAGCCGCTCTACGTCCCCTCTACTCTTGGGGTGCCCCGGGGTATTAATATGCCACTCTACTTCCAATGTTTTCATCTCCGTCCTGATGTTGGCATTGTCGAACTCTCGCCCTCCGTCTGATGACACCCTGTTCGGTACCCCGTAAAACTGGAACCACGTCCTTAGAGCCGTAACAACTGCTTCCGCCGACCGTTCCCTTATCGGATACGCCATGGCCGCTTTGCTAAAGACGTCGATCACCGTTACCCACTTAAATCCTTTCCAAGTGAATGTGTCCACTTGAAGGTCACTTAGTGGCCCCATGGGTGTCTCCGACTCTTCCTGCCGTCCCGTGGGCGGATGCCGGTCATATTTCGTAGTATGGCAAACCTCACACGCGCCCCAGTACTTCATCTACCGTCTTCCTCATCCGGATCCAATAGTACTTTCGCTTTAACGCCTGAAGTGTCTCATTCACGCCCCGGTGGTTCGTCTTGCCTTGGTGGTAGGCGAGCGTAACTTCCCGCTGTCTATCCGCCTCCGTTATCGTTTCCACCATCAACCGGCATCGCACAAACGTTCTATCCAACCCAATCTTCTCAGTTTGCCATAACCGCCTTATCTTCCCCCAAACAGTCGCATTACCCACATACAAGTATGACGTTTTCCCTGGTTTCGATGCGTCATTCAATGCCCTCACCAGCTGTTCCTCTCTTATTCCTGGTTCCGACCAGACGGTCGCAATACGCAATTTGCCATACCGAGTGTGTTCGATTTTCGTACGCCCTGTGGTTTTGGTTTTCCAAACGATCTGATCCGGTTTATCATTGACAATTTCCTCTCTTTCTTCCATATTTACCGCTCTCTCACTTAGCGAGCTTCTTCCCCCTGATGACTCCCGGTCGTTATCGGTTCCGCGTGGCTCCTGCTCTCCTTTTCCATCCAGCGACCATTCCTGAAAAAACTGCCCAACGTCTTGCGAGGGTCCCGCAGCCGCGTCCTCGATCGCATTCACGGTAATCGCCCTCGATAACCAGTCGGCAACTACATTATCCTTACCTGGTTTGTAAATAATTTCCATAGAATACTGGCTCAGTTGCTCTTTCCATCTAGAAACCCTCGCCGACGACTCTTTTAGTTTCCCCACCCATTGGAGTGGCCTATGGTCAGTCTGCACCCTAAACCGCCTGCCAAACAAGTATGGTCTAAAGTGGTCTATTGCCCAGACGATTCCTAGAAGTTCGCGTTCTAGAGCACTATATCGTGCCTCTGCATCTGTCAATCGTCTACTCGCATAAGCTACCGGACGATCTCCTTTCTCTCCCTCCTGAGACAGAACCGCACCAACCGCGTATTCGCTTGCATTGGTCGTTAATGTGAACGGACGCGCGAAGTCCGGGAATGCTAGTATAGGTTCCTCCTTCAATTGTGCCATGCATCGACGAATATTGTCTTCCATGATCCCAGTGACAACTATTTTCGCACCCTTTTTTAGCAAATTGTTAACAGGCACCAAATATTGAGCCATATCCGGTACAAACCGACGGTAATAATTTAGAGCCCCTAAAAGTCGTCGGATCCCTTTTACATCCCGGGGTATTCCATCCTCGTAATCGCACTCACTTTGGATGCATCCGGTTTCACTCCCTCCTTCGACACAGTATGGCCCAAAAAATTAATTTCGGTTTTCCCCAATACGGACTTCTCTGGTGATAGTCGCAACCCAAATTCACGTACCCGTTCAAACACCTTTTGAGATGTTTGATATGTTCCTCTTCCGACCTGCTAAACACTAGCAAGTCGTCCATATAGATTTGGCATATCCCTTCATCTATATCCCGTAAAAATTCGTCCATAAGGCGCTGAAATGTGAGGGGTGCATTCTTTAATCCGAACGGCATACGGGTGAACTCATAATGCCCCTCTCAAACGTGAATGCTGTTTTCGCCTGATCCCTTGGATGAATCTTAATTTGATGATAACCAGCTTTGAGATCCAGTGTACTAAATACCTCAGCCCCACTTAACCTGTCTATAATATCATCAAACCGAGGAATAGGGTATACTTCGTCCACGGTATTCTCATTCAACTTCCGGAAGTCGACTACGACCCTATATGATTCTCTATTATCCCCAGGTACGCTTTTCTTCCTCACCGCCCATAAAGGACTATTGAATGGGGACGAACTGTTAACTATTATTCCCTGTTTCAACAAGTTTTCCAATTCGGTCCGGATATGTTTTCTTAGGGCGTGCGGATACCGGCGCTCCTTAACATATGAAATCCTTTCCTGCTTAAGAGGAATTTCATGTACGGTTCTCCCCGTCGCGGTCAAAACATCCCCTTCTTTGAAAAAAATATCATCATATTCTATCCTCAATTCTTCCCTCCAATCAGTCACCCTACTCACCGCTCCAATGCGCGACCCATTCACCACTTGCTGGCATTGATATACTCTCTTTCCCAAACGTATATGCCACCTCCCTTTTTGATTCCGTACGCTCGCGCCTACTTCTCCCAGCAAGTCACAACCGACGATCGCCTGGTATTCGCGAGGCATTTGCTCCACAACGTGTACCCGCAAGCAGTTTCCCGTTTTCGACCATTTCCTTAGGGCAACCTCTATCTCCCCTAGCACGCTACAGGGCCCCCCCAAGGTGACCAATCTACATCCACATACCTTTAACTGAGATATCTTCTCCTTACCACATAGCTTCTCTACAGCATCTCTTGACATCAGAGTATTGGAACTCCCGGTGTCCACCAGGCACCTGACTCCACTCTTCAACTTAATTATTGGCAACCAGCTACCGCGTTTACTCCTTACATTGTTGCACCAGAACGCGTGGCCGCCTCTCCTCCTGCACCCTCCTCATGTCCTGTTTTGCTTCCTCCTCTCGGCTGCTGCTTGGTGATGCTCTCTATTCTGCGTGGTTCTCCGCCGCTGGCTGCTCCAAGCACCTTCTTCACCACTGCTCCCCGGCTCCTCTTCTGTTCCGGAAACTCCAGACGCTTCCGACACCTCTTCAGATGATGAGCTCCTCCGCATTGCTCGGGATCTTCTCCGTAACTCCTGAGCGTTCACCTCCATTGGCTCAACTTGTTGACCATCCTTTCGGCGAAAGATGTAGGGACATTGGCGAGCTATGTGACCTTCCATTCCACATTCAAAGCATTTGGTCCGGGGACACTGTGCTACGAGATGCCCGGTTTTTTCCGCACCCATGGCATCTTCTCTCTTCCTTTCTTGGCCCACCTTTCTGTTTGGATGGTCCTGACTTTCGCTCGTTCCAAACTGGTCTATCCCTTGCTGGACGAGACTTTCGCCACACCGCTGGGGCAATCCTTGGTCGACTGAAAGGAACCCTGTTCCACTCAAAGTCAGCTCCTTCCATACGTGCTTCTTCCTCCCGGGCGCGCCCGAATCTACTAACTCCTGGGCACATTCCACGAATGTTCGGTCTGACTGAAAGCCTTCTTTCTTTCCAGTCTCTCTGGCTAACTGCACTTTCCAGACCGTACCCAAAAACGCCATTCGAGCCGCTGTTTCCTCTGCAG
Source organism: Euschistus heros (assembly GCA_003667255.2). Lineage (NCBI taxonomy): Eukaryota > Metazoa > Arthropoda > Insecta > Hemiptera > Pentatomidae > Euschistus > Euschistus heros. The sequence goes on along the minus strand of RCWM02000694.1, from coordinate 161,612 downwards.
ATACGGTCTCTCGCATCTTCTCCATAAGTTTATTGTAGCGAGCCAACATCCCTGCCGCGTATTGACCCGGAGATTGATGCTGTTGCTTTCGCTCCCGAAACAACTGATATATATCTTCTTCAATGGTCCATCTTCCTCCACCAAATGCCTTCTTCAAGCGACTTTTCACGACCTCCCATGAAGTCCCCTCATCCGCTTGAATCTGGTTCAAAATGTTTCTTTTCACTCGACAGATCAAGTCCGCCTTTAAAGACTCAGCGTCTCGTGAATCCACTAAATTATCAGCCGCCTTGGCTTCAATTGGGGCCAACAGCCTGTCTCCACCCTTAATAAAGTGATTCAGTTCACCTATCTCTCCAGTGAACTTCTCCAAGTCCGATATTGCCCTCCGCAGCTCCTGCGCAGTGGCCACCCTTACTTTCATCCAGGCTAACGTGTTCGCATGTGCTTCAGCTAGAACCGGCTGTCTTAATACTCCTTCTGATCCCTCTGGCATTTTTTTTTTTCAATCACAGAAGATTAAACACGAAAAGAAAAAAAAAGTTTTGTTTTTTTTTTTTTTTTTTTTTTTAGATTTTTTTTTTTTTTTTTTTTTTTTTTTTTTTTTTTTTTTAATAAAGATTTTTTATTTTATTTTTTTTTTATTTTAATTAAAAATTTCACTGACCTTCCGGTTCCTCCACACACGCTAACTCCCGGGTTTCGGCACCAGTTATGAGATTTCAGATGATATAAAATAAAAAAAGAAAAAGGATTGATATATGAACGCCTGGATAGTTGAAATATAACTGATTTATTCCTCAAATAATTCTACTTATTACATTTGGTCTTATTTACATCTTTAAGGAGGATTAAGTTAGGTATTAAGTATATTATTCTTATTCCCTATACCTTAACTTATATATATATGTATATATATATATATATATATATATATATATATATATATAAATACTATATTAATTCACATTGTCTAAATCAAACTTCTTCCACGGCCAAATTCTAAATTTCAATTTCTTTCTGTTCTTCCGAAATATTGACGTTTTTTCCTCCTCTTAAAGTAAATCCAACATGTTGGGGAGTATGTTTGGATTTGCTGAGTAGTGACATATCTGTGTCAGTTGGTAATATTGAAAACTTAGCATCTTGTAAAGTGAGTGAGTCTTGGACTGGTCGAGGATTTTATTACTTGTACTTTTATTACGAGGATTTTTATTTCTATACTTTACATACCGTCTCTATCCATATACATAAGATATATATATCAAATTTTAATTGGTTATAGTTATTTAGCCCAATTGTTCATTATTTATACTTTTAGGTGTATAGTATAATACACGCGTTTGCTAATTACTTCGTGGTGCCTCTAATGTTTAACACCTAAAATCGGAGTATTATAAATAAATAAACTAAAACAAAAAGTAGTGATAAACCACATCAATTTAGTTTTGACAATTGAAAATTCTTCAAAAAATATTAATAGTAAAAATTTGGTTAATTTTTAGTAGTTTAAGAAATAATAAGATGGAACACTACGCGAACGCATTTTTAACATAATTGTTAAAGTTAAATGGGTATGATGCAAAACAAAAGGCACACTGCTTACTCATTTATGTTCACATCATTCTTGATTTAATCGTTGAATCTTCTCAGCATTGTTTTTCAAACGTCATTATACATAAAAAAAAAAATATGAGTAATAAGAATTACTTTTTAGGTTGCATAATCAGATTATGTTAGGAAAAACATATCAATAAAAGTGAGAATTTGTTTGTAGAATTATATCAGTCCGTGTATTAATGTTTAGCAAACTCTTAAGTTAAACCATGAACTAAGTAATTCATTCACTTTTATTTTGTTTTAGAACCTATTTATAGTTGATATACGGAAACGAAAATGACATCAGAATAATCTTGATTTGTCTGAAAGTCCCTTTAATTTTAACTGTCGTTTTATAAATATTGCAAAAAAAATATTATAAAAACACCTATCGTATATCATTAAAACTAGATATTCTATAGTTATTAAAGTAAAAAATACAGATCTTCACAATTTTCAATAAATTGTTATTTAATGAAAATAAAAGTTAATCACACACTAAACAATGTATGTATATATATATATATATATATATATATATATATATATATATATATATATATATATATATATATCACGAAATTCCATTTAATTACAACCAATAATTCAATACGTGATATTTATCAACATGTCATAAAAGAAAAAAAGAACTGATGAATGGATATTTGTTTGATTACTAAAAATTAAGCAAGAAGTAAAAGTATGAGGGGTGAATTTAAATCAGTCCTAGACTCTTATGCAGATGAAATAAACAAAAGGCCCGAAAAATCTTTTGATTAAAGAAGCAACTCAAAAAAAATAAATAAATAAAATAAAAAAAAAAAAAAAAAATAAAATAAATAAAAAAAAAATAAATAAATAAAATATTTATATAGCTGATCAATAATGCTACGCTCTTGGTGTTACTCGGATCGAATACTGGAAAATATAAGTTTTCTCATAAAAAATGTGATTTGGAATGTTTTTTACTAACTGCCGTTTAGGAGCTGTATTGTTTCGAAAGAAAAAAGTCACGTTTTTTTTTTTTTTTTTTTTTTTTTTGACACGATCTAGCTTTGTTCTTGTTGCTCGGATCGAAAATTTGACGTCAGTTTCCTGATCAGTAATAAATTAAATAGAGAATATTTTATTGGTTTGAATGAAAAAACGTGAAACTTTTTCTCAATTTTGTTTATTTCGAATAATTAATGAATTTTAATTAAATTATCAATTAAGGTAACTTTAATTTTTAAATGTAAATTGTGAAAATCAGTTGATTACAGATAGACATATACATGATTTATTATTATTCCCAGTCACGGGAAAATTGTTTTTTTTTTTTTTTTTTTTTTTTTTTAGTGAGTAGAAGAATGTATTTTTGTCTCCACAAGAGACTCTATTGAGTCGTCAACGTTTAAAAATGGGATAAATCCACCATTTGTCAACAATGTTTTTTTTTTCCACCTTTTGCTTTGCAATAATTTTTGCATTAAAAAATTACTGAATGTCAACAATTTAAAACTCCTTTTTTACGATTTTTTTTTCCGAATTCGTTGACCACTTTTTTTAATTCTAGACACACTTTTGTTACTATATCTGCCTATTTAAAATCTTCTTTTACCAGTATAATATACAGGAGTAGAGCTTTTTCATTTCAACACTTTATCAACATTTATTTTTGTCACTTGAACAACAAAATTTAATCTTCCTTTCCTGATTGCTATCTCCGAATATTTAGAAATGCTATTCTTTTTTTATTTGATATAATCATATAATGTTAATTTTGAAGGAATAAAATATATTTTAGATTAGTGGACTACTCCGACTTATTTGAAAAGAATATGACCGATGGACATTCTAATGTAGATTTTATTGCAGTGGTATTTATTAATAAACCATAAATTTCTTTACAAATTATTGACAGACCATTGCAATCATATTTCGACATATTTTCTTTAAGTATATATTGCATACAGTTATAAATAATAATAAACAATTAAAAAATTAGAACTGGAAGATGTGAATGAGCCCCAAAACATTGAATATTTGAAAACAAATTGATGATAAATTCGTAATTAAATTTTTATATTTATGTGGCCATCTAAATTCTATCTAAACGGATAAGAGTTTCGTAATTTGTTGATATATTTCTTTACAGTTTTCTTCAGTAACTATTTCATATTGCTTCAGCGAAGTTGTTTGTTCTGAAACGTAAACAAAAGCTTGCTTGAGCTCGCTGACTACAACGAAACTGTATTGAGGCCAATAGGGCAATGCTTATCAAAGATTATAGCGATGGTTCTTTGATATTTTAACACAAAGCAAACGTTGTATGAACATCAATAATACAACAATTGTAATATGATATAATTCCCTAATTACTCTAAATTGCATCTTACCTGTTGTATTCAACAACTCTAACGATGTTACATGTAGATAAAATGTTTGATTTCAACAAAACGTGCAAAATAATATTTTTAATATTAGAAAAACAAAAAAAAAAAAACAGACTTAATATTTAAAAATGGCAAATCGTGCCAATTTTTGCAGTGTCATCATACGTGTATTCAATCACTTTATTACCAAATCAAACAAAAGCAAATAGTGTATTTATAAACTATTTACCTACAATACAATTGCAATTTTGGTTTTTTTTGTTTTGTTTTGTTTTCTTATGGCTGATTATTCGTGATCCCAAGCGTGAATATTTAAAGACGAATTATAAGTCACCTTGAATCCCGTAAAATTTTGTTGTAATAGCTAATGAAGAAAAACATCTGTTTCGTAATAGATAAAGGTTTTGAATTTGAAAAAAAGTATCAACTTTTGAATGTTGACACAACAAGAAGTTGTAATTTTATTTCAATAAGAAGAGTACTTTTAAATATTAAGGCCATAAATTAAAAAAAAAGCAATAATAATAAATAAATCATAATAGATTATAATTTTATACTGTATTTTTTGAGGTTTTATTTTAATTTTACATATTTTATGAATGATTTGATAATATTGTTTATTGCTCATAAATGAAGCAGATAGTAATTTATCTTCAATAAATTATTTTTAAAAGTAATAAGTTATTTATATATGTGAGCAGATAATAAATTTTGTATTTAAATACGCCAATTGTGCAAGTTTTTAAATAAAATTCAAAATTATATACCTGAAAAACAACTACAAAATTTATCTTTATCTGAAGATTTAGGAATCATCTAGAAGGCAACCTAGAAATTTTCTGAAATTCTTAGATATATAAAAAAACTGTCATTGAAACATATTATTAAATTGCATTTCAACTTTAATTTTCCAAATACTCAAATGAATTTTAAAAATTATGGTAAAAGTATAAACAATACATATACAAAAACAAAGAAATGATGATAAAAAGTTTTAATAGTACATAAAATCATAAAAAAAAAATTGCTAATGGTATTAATTTTATTTTCCCTAAATCGGACAATAAGACTGGACTATGATAGCCGGACAAAAATTCTTAGTTTTTAATTAATTGTAAATTTAACATTTTAAGAAAATTTATTTTAACAACAACAATCCATAGTACAGTTTATAATTTTCTTTTGGCTCTAATAACTGACATCGTTCTTTATTCCTTAATTTATTCCATGTTCCAAAAGGTTTACTTAAAAATAACATTTTATTTTTGTTTCATGGAAATATAATGAAGTGTCCTAGATTTATTCATCACTTTTTCATATATAATTCGTGGTGCTGGGAACAATAATTACCTTTGCACATTTTTAAAACTTAATTATTTATTAAAGAAATTGATCAGTTCATAGATTTTCTACTAGTTTAATATTACGAATATCTCAAGATAAGTAATTAAGCCTATTGGTTTTGTTCCTGTATTATATATAGAATATATACACTTTTTTTAAATAAACATATCAATTTTATTTATGAACTTTATCCTAATCTTAAGGCATTTTGTTTTATTACTACTATTTTAAAATTATTTTATAAATTGTATTTTAAGGGGTAAATTGTTTAAAAGATATTTTACGAATGAAATAGTTATCATCTCTATATTGCTATACGGTGAGGCAGATAGTTATATCTTTCCAGTAAATATTAAAGCAGGTTTGGTGAGGTTATTTAAAAAATAATTTTTCATCGAAACGGGAGCAAGTAAGCTATCAAAATTGCCAACCCAGCCTTGAAGTTAAATAGAGCCTGCTTACCTTCAGCATGTCGATGTCTGAAACTACACGAGCGATAGACCTCACTACTACACTGCTCGGAGGACAGGCGGACCAGCACTGACTAGCCAGGAGACGAAGAAATGGAGGGGATGTCCTCTGTACACAATGGACGTGTGCTGCAGATGGTTTACAGCTGGTTGGTTCCATAATGTACGTCTCAGCTGCTGCACCTGGGCTCAGGGGGCATCTGTGTAATCTTTTTTCTCATTGATAATTGTGTAGACGAGAATCTTATATTTTGTGAAGTATAGGATTGGATCAAGTTGTGGCTAACACCCCTATATCAGCCATTCAAGTCCATAATCTAATACTATCAGAACCATAACGATAATAAGATAATAACATCATCTCTGTCAGTATATTAGATTTCGCTCCTTGCAGAATAGATTTTAATATTTAAGTCATAAGTGAGAAGAACTGGGATCTCTTTGACATGGATCGCCCCTCACTAAGTAGAGGGACAGGTTTAGTTGGGGGATCCTTAGGATGACTGCTTATTGTACACAAACTATGATTGTATTTTTAACTTTTAATTTCCTTTAACTTGATTTTTACTATTATTATTTATTTTTTTAGTTTATTTTAATTTTGTTATTTAAAAAAAAAAATTTCCATTATATACTTTATAGTTTATATTAATTTTGTATCGTACAGTTCTTTTCTGTTCCTTTTTTTTTTTTTTTTCTTAATTTTTTATTGTTCATAATGTGTGAATGTTATTTTTCTATACCTGAATTTTATTTTACATAATATAGTATGATGTAATGTTATTATGCTGCTTCCAATTTTACAATGCAAATTTAAAGATACTAATAATTTTTATTTTTTTAATTTTTTTTTATTGAGCAATTATTACAATTTCCCGCAAATGTGGGCAATAAGTAATATAGATGACTTCGTGAGTACATTCACACAATATGTAAAATAAGAAAAAAAAATATATATATAAAATGACAAAAAAAAAAAATTAAAAGGAACAGAGAAGAGCTACGGAGCTACGCTGATATACATAGAATATACATACAAGTGAAATATATGGATAACAAATATATATATATATATATATATATATATATATATATATATATATATATATATAAAAAAATAATAATAGTAATAAAATAAAATAAATAAATAAAATAAGAAAAATTGGATAAAAGTAAAAATAAAAATAAAGATAAATTAAATAAAAAGTTTTTTTTTTTTTTTTTTTTTTTTTTTTTTTTCCCTTCATAGCCCCTATCTATAAGAAAAACAGTGTAAATACTCTTTACATCGTTAGATGTAAAGAGGTAGAAAGGTAAGTGCCTTTTACTGTAACTGTGTTACATTTTAAGGCCTGTATGAGAGGGGGTGATCTTGAGGTAGAGGGCGCTATGTATCTGCAGAGGTGTTGGGGCACACCTTTTGTTGAGGTCCTTTCTCCTGAAAACATCAATTCAAATCAAAAGTATTTATAAATTAGAAAAATTTGGAAGTGAAGACAGTCAGACTGTCTTTTGCCATCGTACAGGGGGTGGTGCCGGAGTTAAGGAATTAAATAGAGGGTTATTGAGGTGTTGGAGGGAATCAAAAAATTTGATATGCCTCCGCTTTATGTATTCCGGGACCGTTGGCAGTTCGAAAATTTCGTGCAGCTCCGGGGGCTTCTTCTTTCGCAGCGTCGTCGTTCTCACAATTCTTCGAAGGATGGTGTCTTGAAATCCCTGGAGACATCGTCGTGTACCCTCGGAGAGATGTGTGAACAGCGGTGCGCCGTATAGGAGTGATGGGCGGAGAATCGCTTTATAGATGGCTAGTTTTAGCCTGAGAGAGAGTGCTGGGGAGGTGAGGAGGTGATGATGTCTATAGGATTTTCTCCTGACTAATTTGGCTTTCTTGTAAACGTGGGCCGAGAATTTAAGATGGCGGTCCAGCAGAACGCCTAAATAAAGTATTTTGTTGGAGGGAGCTAGTTCCATGCCAGCCAGCCACGTGGAGCGCTCTTGGCAGTGCCGTTCTCTTCTTTGATTGGTGCGAGAACACTACGCATTCCTTTTTGGCGGGATTTACTTTGATGTTAAGCAAATCCAGCCGTTGAACAATCTCCGCACAAGTTTGTTCGGCCTGACGTAGTGCTTTCGTGGCATTGAGGCTACTGCTGTAGATGGCGATGTCATCAGCATAGGCAGCTACAGCAGACTTGATGTAATTTTTGCCGACTATATCGGCAGTATAGATAGAAAATAAGACTGGCGATAGAACTGCTCCCTGTGGAACACCACAGCTGAGAGGGATGGTGCTAGAAAGTTCCCCACGAACCTTTACAGTGAGTTTTCTGCCACTCAGGAATGAGACTATGATGTTATAGAGCTGTTCTGGGCAGTCGAGATCCATGAGCTGACGGCATAGAATGCCGTGAGACACAGAATCGAAAGCCTTAGTACAGTCTATGGAAATCATAGCCGTTGCCGTATTTCTGTTGAAGTTTCGGTTTACCTCAGTTTGAAGCTTCAGTAGATGGTGTTCTGTGCTGAGGTGGGATTGAAATCCAGCTTGCTCATACGGAATCACTGAGTGTTCCTCGCAAAAATCTCTGAGGTAATTGAGAATAATTTTCTCATAGACCTTTGCGAGGTGAGGCAGTAAGCTGATTGGTCTGTAGTGCTCAGGTTTCCCACCGTTGCGACTCGGCTTGAGGAGTGGAAACAATGGCACGTTTCCATTGGTTCGGAAAGATTCTCAGTCTCAAGCACGAGTTGTAAAGGTTCGTAAGGTGGGCGTAGCCTCTTCGAGGCAGCTGCTTGAGCAGATGGTCTGTATCCCGTCCTGGCCAGGGGCCCGGTTTCCATTGGATCGCCTCAGGATGGCTTTGAGGCGTCTCGGGCTGGCGAACATGAAATTAATAAAAAGTTAAAACTACATTTTTACTTTATTTACAATGCACACTCATCCTAGGGATCTCCTAACCAATCCTGCCCCTCCACTCATAAAAGGACAGGCCTGGCACAGAGAATACCTACAGAGAATACCTAATACATACAGCCTTAGCCAAAAGTATTAGGAACATTCTCAAAAAAATTCTCTTTTTAATTTAAATATGTAAATGTTCAATCATTGTTGCTCCCAAAACTCGTTTTGTTGACTAAAATTCTTCCTTTAAGTGGATTATTTTCAACCATTGCTTCCTACTCAATACGCTAGTGAAACAAAACGTAATGTTAACAAAAGGACTCAGTACAATCGTTGCTCTCTTTACAACTTGAAAAAATTTTGTTATATTTAATTATAAATACTAAAAAGAAATTACATTTTGGGCTTTTTTATGAATTCAAAATGGTAGATAGTTTTTATGTCGTTGGAAGGGTATAATCAATCCAAGATTGCTAAAACTATGAAGTGCTTCCGATGTGCTTTTCAATATACACTTATGAGATACCAGACCTATGAAACATTTTCATTGCTACCTAGAGCAGGAAGAAAAGAAATAACAGATGCACGTGGGGAGAGGTTTTTGGTGAGAACATCTCTTCAATATCGCAAGAAAACGTAAAAACAACTGGTTGAAGAGATGAAAACCTTGTTTTCTGTCGATATGTCTGCTCGGACAGTAAGAAGAAGATTAGGAGAGAAAGGTCTGAAGGGTTGTAAAGCCAGGATGAAGCCGTGGCATGAAGCCAATCGCAAAAAGAGGCTTGCCTGGGAAAAACAAAAACTAGACTTGTGTTATCTCTACTGTAAAACATGATGGAGGAAACATAATGATTTGGGGTTGTATGGGGGCTTCGAGAGTTGGAGAAACATTTTTGTGCTAAGGGAGGATGAATAGCGATACGTACATATCAACGTTAAATCAAATTTTGAAGCCTTCATTCGAAAAAATATTTGAACCTCAGGATAGTGCTAACATTTTTTTTTTAACAGGATAATGCAACGTTTCACGCCAAAGTAGAGAATGGTTCGAAAAAAACAATATTAAAGTTCTTGACTAGCCTCCTTAGCCCCCAGACCTCAATCCCATTGAACCTCCGTGGGCTAAATTCAAAATCAGAGTTAGGAACCGTAACTCTACAAACCAAGACAATTTCTTTACATTGTTAAAAGAAGAATGGGAAAAAATAGTTAAAGAAGATTGTACACAACTTGTTAATTCCATGCCAAAAAGAATAATTGGGGTAATAAAACCAAATGGTTTGATAACGAAGTATTAAATCGTGTTTTTTATGATTAAAAAAAAAAAATGTTTTAAATGGTTGATGTTATTTTTATTCCCTACTACTTTTATGTAGGTACCTAATACTTTTGGCCAAGGCTATAAATATAATATAAGTATTTATTTATAGTTCTGCTAACTGCATATGTTTTGATCATTGGTGTTTATATCTTCGAGTCTACAATCAATGCTGGTTGTTTATTACCTACTACTTGCTACAGCCGTGGTTAGAACAACACCTCCTCCGTACCGTTCGTCTATTGATTTTGAAATTGGTGTCCATTCTCAGCGAATTTTGGTACAGTACTAGTTTAATTATCAGTGAGTACAAAAGTGAAATTCTGTGTCGATTGGTACAGTACATCAGTGGTAATCGAGTAAATAAAATATACCAGATTTGTTTAACTGTCTCCGTTATCAGCGAGCAAGAGGAGACAAGCCAGCCCCCACCACCTACCTCTCAGTCAGCTGGCCTCAGAGAACAGTCACTACATCGCAGGTTATATCAATAACAATGAATTCCGAAGCTAAATTAGATGAAATACTCAAAAAACTTCAAATGCTGGACAGTGTAGATTAAAAAATTCAAATAGCTAAAAATAACAATAGAATTAGGTAGAACAAAATATCTCTCCAAAATCGAAAAGAAATTAGATCAAGAAAGAAAAAAGAATATGATCATAACAGGACTTAAATCTGAGAACTGGAGGGCTAAAGAAGGAGAAGTACTTGAGATTTTAAGATTTTTAGTGAGTGATATACGGTTATATGATATCACAAATATAAGGACAATAACAACTAAAAATTCGAGATCTCTTTGTCTGGTAAGTCTAACATCTATTTTTTTAAGAAATGATATATTAAGAGCTAAGAAAAAATTAAAAGAAAGGTATTAATATATTAATATTAAAGAAGATCTGTCTGAAGAAGTACGAAAAATCCGTGCAGAGTTATTCCCATATCTGATAGCCAAAAAAGAACAAGGGTACAAAGCATCTATTAGATATGATAAACTGATGATCGAAGGAAAATTATATTCTTTAGAAGATCTTAATAAAGAAACAAGCACAAGCAAAAGAATTAGAAGTGAAGAGAACTCACCAGAAATACAAGAAAATAATACAAATAATCAGAAAACTCCAGGGAAAAAACAATTTAAGACTGAAAAAATTCGTAGAAGTAGCAGTCTAGAAAGATATTATCCCATTTGTAGTCAAAGAAAGCAACAAACTAAGGTGACAAATGAAGAGCGGAAAGACCAAACTAAAGCAAAAAATTCAATAGACTCATAGCAACAATTAAAAAATAATAGTATCTTTTCAAGGCAAGACAACGGCACTATCAGGATTTGCTCAATAAATGTACGGACAATGTTGGGGGAGGAAAGACTAGAGGAGTTCAAATATGCCATTAATTTGATCAAATGGGATATAATAGGTATGGCAGAAATAAGAAGGAAAAATTATCAAATAATAGAACATTAATGCGGAACCATTCTTATGCACACAAGCTCACATAAAGGTCAGTATGGTGTAGGATTTATTGTGGCAAATAAATTCAAAAAAGATATATTAGATTTTAAAGAAATAAATAATATAATAGCAGTTCTAGTTCTGAAAATCACTGAAAATAAAACGCTATCAATCATCCAACTACATGCACCTACTATGTCTGCTCCTGAGGCGGAAAATTTTTTTACTTGGAGCTCGAAAGAAGGCTGTCGGCTTTGAAAAGGAAAAATAACTGCATTATTGTAATGGGAGACTTCAACGGACGTGTGGGAGAAAGAGTAGTAGGAGAAGAAGGCATAATGGGGAAAGATACATTTGGAAAGATGAATGAAGGAGGAACCAGAATAGTCAACTTAGCATTCAACCAGCGTCTTCATATTGGGAACACCTATTTTACAAAAAAGCCACGCAACAAATGGACATGGATGTCACCAAAAGGGAAGAAATATGAGATAGACTATTTTCTTATAAACCAAATTGCGTTAGTGAAAAATATTGAAGTTATTAAAAATTTAAATTTCATTTCAGATCACAGAATGATCAGAGGAGAAATATATTTAAATAAATTTAAAGAAAGGCGACCATTCAAATATGTTAAAAGAGAAATTAAAATACAAAACAAAGAGACAGTGGAAATATTTAGGGAAGAACTTACTAAGAAGATCAAAGAGTTAAAGGAAGAAGAAACATATCAAACTCTCAGGACACAAGAAAAATACAACCGACTGACAGCAACTATCAAGGAATGTGCCTCCAATCCGCCAACACCATCAACAAAAACAAGATTGAATAAGCTCTCATCGAGCACAGTAGATCTCTTCAGACTAAGGCGGGCTATAAAAAATGATGTATGACAAGAAAAAAAAGGATACAACTGCAATAACCGAGATCAATAGACAACTAAAGAAGAATATAAAAGAAGACCTAGATAATTACAGGAAAAACATAGTACTCAATATAATGTCGAAAAACAAATCCATTAAGCAACTTAAAAAATATCTTTCACCTGGTAAGCAACTTGAAGCTTTGGATAGGCAAACTTGAAAATAAAAACAAAAACCGGATCACAGCAAGAGTTGATATACTACAGGAAGCAACAGAATTCTTTACGGCTCTATATAAAAAAGATGGAAATGACGCTGAAGATATTACTCTATATTTAGAAGAGGATGATAAAGCACTGCCAGCAATAATAATAGAGGAGGTAGTAAAAGCAGGAAATAATTTAAAGAATGATAAAAGCCCAGGACCTGATGGTGTGAAGAATGAGTTCCTGCGAGAAGGTGGGGAGCTATGGGCGAAAGAATTGTCAGAACTATTCAATTTAATTATAGAGAGAAAAGAAATACCAGAACAATGGAAATGGGCAAAAATTGCTATCTTGTTTAAAAAAGGCAATAGAAAACGGATGGATAACTATCCTGATCCCGATCTCACTTTGTTCCACAATATCAAAATTATTTTCGACTATACTAAAAAACGCCTAACAAAAAACAGATTATGGAGAATATAGCTATCGAACAGGCTGGATTTCGGAAGGGGTTTTCAGTAATGGACCATATTCAGACAGTAAATCAAATTATAGAAAAATCTAAAGAATATAATTTCCCTCTGTACCTCTGTTTTCTTGACTTCAGAAAAGCGTTCGACTCTATCTATCACGCAAGCATATTCAAAGCCCTCAAAACTATAGGAATACAGAACAGATATATATACAAATTATAGACCAGCTATATAAAGGTATGTCGGCATAAATTGAAATGGAAAGAAAACGAAATGTTTTCCCTGTGGAAAAAGGTGTGAGACAAGGCGATCCACTCTCTCCAGTTCTCTTCATTTTAGTCCTGGAGTTGGTTTTCTGGAACCTGGACTGGGAAAGAAAAGGAGTAAGAATCGATGGAAGGTGGCTGAACCTACGCTTTGCAGATGACATTGTGCTCTTCGCAACAAGTAGAGAGGAAATGGTTTCTATGTTGAATGAACTAGTACCAGAATGTAAAAAAGTAGGTCTAGTCCCAAACTATGATAAGACTAAATTAATGACAAATAGTGAAGAAATAGAAATACGAATGGGCAATGATAACATAGAATTCACTAACGAGCACATCTATCTCGAGCAACTTGTATCCTTCACCGATAGAACAAATAAAGAGATCCAAAGAAGAATTTCACAGAGTTGGAAAAAATACTGTTCCCTAAGGAGTATTATGAAAACCAATGTTGACATGGTATTCAAAAAACAAACTTTTGAAATATGTATCTTTCCAGTTCTGCCCTATGGAAGCCAAACATGGTCTCTCACAAACTTTCAAGAAAATAATGTAAGAGTCTGGCAAAATGCAATAGTGAGAAGTATGACAAATATCAAAAGAAATGATATGATCAAGTGCATTGATATTCAGAAGAAAACAGGGCTCAAAGACTCTTCCATGCTTATAAAAAAATTAAAATGGAAATGGGCTGGACATGGACATCTACTGACGACAGGTGGTTATATACTGTAACCGAGTGGACACCATATGGCAATAGTAGGAACAGAGGAAGGCAATTGAAGAGATGGAGCGACTACTTCAAAAAAGAGGCTGGCCCAACATGGTGGAGAACAGCAAAGAATAAAAATTTATGGTGGGAAAAGTGGAATCAGATTTCGAACCCCGCTTCCCAGTAGGACTGGTCACCTTGGGAAGTGTAAGACCATTATTCCTCTTAAAAAGAGGAAGGCTAGTGCAAGGAAGATAAATGTGTATGTATTTATTGTTTAATTGTACATATTATTTAGTTGCACAATAAAAGCTATTTTCATTTCATTTCATTACTTGCTACAGTAATATGAAATAGGATTCAAAGAATTATTGCAGGAACAATAATCTGAATGTATTGATTTATTTGTATCCATATTTATGAATTTTGAATATAAAATATGTTTAAGTTTATTGATTATTAAGTTTATCAAAGGGTCATATAAAAATACTATTATGGGTTTTGTAAATGATAGCTATAAAAAAAAAAAAAAAAAAATCTAAAATTTTCAGTTCTTATATTCTCTATTATACTATAGAAATTGTATTTATATTGTGTTTGAAGTTAGTCTTCAAAGTTTATTGCTATCGAAATTGACTTAATAAAACATAAAATATACATTGTTTTAAGTAAAGAAAAAATAAAAATTTGTGAAAAATAGGTTTTATATTTATTTTAAAAAAATCGATAAATTTTGAATGAAAATAATACCATCATTTGATTTTTTTTTTTCATTTTACAGATTTCTATGAAAAGTAAAACTTGAAAAAATCGATGTAAGTATAATTTATTTTGTGTACTTATTCTTACTGATTATAGAATATTTTAGCATTTTCTATAATTCTCTATTTTTAAATAGCACACCATGCAATTCAAATAGTAACCATAAGGTGTGTATCTAGTACTTAGCTCCATTTGGAGAGATGATTATAATATCCCTATCATGAAAATAATCTTCTAAACCTAATAATAACCTTATAATTAAAAAATAATCTACATAATCATCAGTATTTAATAATCTTAAATAAAAAAATAAACACTTAATGGTTTAAAGTAGTTATTTCGATATTCATTTTTAAATTAGTGATATAGTAATAGGTAATTCAGTGAGAAGTAAATCAATATATAAAAATACAGATTGGAGAAGTAATAAACAGCAATTCAATCTCTCCCCAAACAAAGTGAAGCGTGAATCGAAATTGAATTTATTAAAAAAAGTTTAAGCAGAAGAAACAACCTTTCTCTTTGATAACTTCCTTTATTTAGCAAGAACCTGAAATGTCAAAGTCCGTAAACCTTTTCAAAACTCTTTATTTACCGAATAGACTTTTAAAAAAAGGTTCAAAGCGAACTTACAAAAAAATAACAAGAGCGATTTGATAAAATGTAGCTTTATAATATTGAGGAAAGCATAGCAAAAAGGACTAAAAAGAGTTATTTATTTAAGTTACTTAAAAGGAAAAGGGAGGGAACGTTAGAAAGTTTTAAACGTTCAAAAAACAATTTCATCTAAACAAAAATTGATAAATGTTTGAAAGATCATCCTATTTAAAATATATTTATCTCCCTTTATCTTCAAATATATTTAATATCAAATAACAGGGTTGTTATTTTTTTACTCCATAAAAAGCTATGTCTATACTATTATAAAAAGGACAAGCCATTTTTCGTTTGTGATCATTAACCACAATAATTACCGAACCAATCTGTACATAATTTTCACCAAATCATCTTTATAGTTCTAGAAAGGTTAAGCAATAATAAAATCTACTGATTTTCAATTAATTTGTTTTCAAAAAAGCAAAAATATGTGGATAACATTGATGTTTGAAAATTGACCAATAGGTGGCGAGTGTCATTCTACATGAAAGGTTACAAAACTGCAGTGTTATATAGAGCTAGAAATTGATAATAAAATTTACTTATATTCAACTATATTATTAAAAGATATTGCGATATGTAGTGCAACATGCGGATCCCAGTGAAGTTTGAAAATCGACCGATATGTGGTTAGCACTATTACAAAATAGATCTTACAATGAAATAAAATAAAAATAAATTTTATTAAATTTACAATGGTAAAACTACTGAACCCATCTGTACCAATTTTTTACTACATCTTCATATTTCTAGAAAGCTTTAGCAATAATAAAATTTACTATTGTAAAAATATAAATGTTCAATGATGAGATGCGGGAAGGAGGTTTACCACACTGTCATACACTTTTATGTTTTAAAATAAAACTCAAACCAGATGAAATCGATAAAATTATTTCTGCCGAATACAAATCATTACCAAATAAAAGTGTTCGATCTTGTGATTTTTGATATTATATGCAAAAATATATTTCATGGACCTGTAGATGCATGCACTGATAATGCAGTCCTATATTTGCAAGTGTTTCTTAATAGTCCCCGTCCATCCATCTGCATTACCAACTCATACATTACTATTAAAAAACATATATCTTCAAACATCTAATCAGTCCAAGCAAAGTAAACAATTGCTGCTATGCGTGAAAATATCATTGAAGAAGTAGTGTTCAATGACTTACTTCAATTAAAGATTTTTATCTTTATCTAGAGCTAGCGAAGCTGCGACGGAAAACGCTAGTGAAAAATAATTTAATAGGAATATGCCTTAACCTAGGAAAAAAAAACAACAACTAAATAACGGTTTCATTGTAATATACTGTGATAATATTTGAGCAAAGTAAAATTTATTAATTTAATTTTTATTTATCAATAACTATCTACGTTAAGAAAATATCTGAAATTTATAAAAAAAAAATTGTTCAAAGTATGTATGTCAGATGAAAATAAAAAATGAACGACCTTTTGAGCGTTGGATATGACAATAGAAATCCGGAAGAGGTGGGAGGACTTGAAGGATGGAGGAAATTAATTAAGGAAGCTTAGTAATTAGTTACACTAAATTATGTTTTCATGTTTCACAGCTAGAGCTACGCTCTATTTGACATTTATGTGTTAATCGACAAAAATATTAGATTTGTTTTTCGGTGAGCCTAAACTTGTATAATTTAAGTATCTAGTTGCCTAACTTTATTTTTCTGTTTAAATTTAAAGAGGAATATGGCGTCATTAAGAATAGAATAGATAGGAAATTATAAAGTTTATTACAAATAAAGTTCATAAAAGCAAGTAACGCAATTGAATCAGTGAGTGCAGAAAAAACGTAATCCAGATTTTCAAATTTTTCATGAGAGAAAAAAGTATGTAACCTCTCCAAATTTTCAAATAATTAAAAATGTTTTTTTTTGTTCTATAGAACACTCCGTATATTTTAAACTACTTATCTTACTAACGTGATTTCTGCACTCAATCCGCATCTCGCCTTCTTAAGCTAAAACGAATTTTCGCATTTTTTGTGACGTTGTTTCCGCTCTTACCGATTGGTCTACTAATTAATAGGAATATATGGTTAGTAATATACAACAGAAACGATGATAATTTTGGTGATATAGAAATTTCCGGGATTGAATTTGAATACGTAGAGCAGTTTAAATATCTGGAGACCACAAACTCTATGAAAAATGAAATTTAAAAGGAATTAAAAGCAAGAATTAAAGCCGCAAATGCTTCTTATTTAACGGTCACTTAGCTACTCAATTCGCTCGCACTCTCCAGACATTTTAAAATTATAGTATACAACCAACTATGTATGCTAAACGTGGGAGGATACGTTAAGATAGGATAAACTCAATTAAGTTTTTGAAAATAAAGTACTACCTAGAATATTCGGTCCAAAAAAAGATACAAATGCAATGCGGAACTGGAGCTTTCTTCGGTAAATACTTTTCAGGAAATGAATAATTTTAAATAGAATAAGTAAAGCGAACCAGGTTTACTGCCAATAGGCATCACTGACGTAGGTAAAAGAGAAGTAGGCAGAAATTAGAAGATCTATATCTTCAATTCAGTATACCTACCGATACTCTAATATGGCGCTGAGAGCTGGATACTCACGGATAAACAGAAGAGCCGAGCCACAGCAGCAGAAATGGAGTTCCTTCATAGGATCGATGGAAAGACTAGTTGGGGCTGCATCCGAAATAAAAGGATAACTTTATAAACTTAGTTTTTTCGTTCATGTAGCGCAAATGGACGAACTCTGAGATCCACTAAAAATGATGGACTGTGCCTCTGATAGTAGAAGACCACGAGGAAGAACAAGAATATCCTACCTCGATTATATAGAAAGGCTTTACCGGAAGAGAAGTACAGATCTTTGCCAGATCAGGATAATGGCAAGGCAGAGAAGAATGGCAGTCCTGGCTGAATGTTACCGTACCCTGAGACGCACTAGAGAGGGAATTGGAAAGAAAAATAATGATTTAATAATGAACGAATTCCAAAAAAATGTGATCAGTCTGAGCCGTTAGATAACTTCAGAGGAGAGGATTGCGTCAGGGCTGATCTTAGTTAGGTATTTGTTTTTTTATGGTGTGGATTGGAGGAATATTTGTAGTCAGTGGTTGGTGTTTTAGGCATCAAACCAGCTAATTCACTGTATTTTATTTATTGATTCTGCGATGTAGTAGTTACTAAGCATAGAAAACAAAAAAAAAGAAAACGAAATTAAAAATAACTATAATTCTAAATTTTGTTTCAGAAACCACCTTCTTGAAGGTTTAAAGACAGACTAGCCACACTTGATTTAGTGGTGATCATTTTATGAGCATATGCCAGAAATCTTGTTGAGCTTAATAATATATAAATCTTCTTTGATGCTAAGAGAATAATCATAACCCAGTTCACTTACCGCAGTGCAGAATAGGTCCCCTTCTTGTAAAGCTGCTTTCAAGTGGCACCGTCCACTAATTATTCGTAAATGTTAATATAATACCACTGTTAATAAGGTAAACATCCTGGATGAAGACCGACACGTAACAGGGAGGATTGCGTTGGGGCTGATCTTGGATATGTGGGTTCTTCGGGGGAGGGGGGTATTAGGGAGGTATGTCGTCTAGAGCTGGGCCTCGAAACATCGGGTTCACTAATGCTTTTATTTATAATTGTTATTTATAGCATATAAGGTATTATAAACTGAGGTACTTACAAACAGATATACAAGTACGATTAAGAGGATTTTTTTGTTTTTTTTCTACAATTTATTGAAATTTACAACTGCACAAATATACATTAAGTAAATGTGTTAAAGACGCTTACAATAACATGGTAAAACTTGAATAGAACTACTCATCAGTAGTACTTTAATAAAAATCTACATAAGAAGATCTTTAGGCCATCTTCTTTTCAGACGCCTCGGAGGATTATCGGGAATTGAGAGGGAAGAAAGTTGAGAAAATAGTGGATTTGAGTGGTTAGGGAGCTTACTATGAAAGGATTGGTATCTTGTTTGGGCAAAATTTGCAAAATATGGAACATTAAGATCTTTATGGATATGTTTATTGGTGACAAAGTAAGGAGCATTGAAGATTTTTTGATGGATTTTGGATTGTAAGGATTGGATATGGGATGAATTGTATGGTTTAGTACAGCCCCAAAGCTTAACTCCGTAAGTCCATATTGGTTTAATCACTGTCATGTAAAGCTTTGAACGTTTGTCCAGTAAATGTTGAAGTAATCTAATAGTCTTGTATGTGGATTCCAAGTAAGACGTTTGTCCAAGTGGAGTCTTAGGTAGCGAATCTGTTCAACTGGGATTAGTGGAATATCATTAAGGATATTTTAGGGCAGGAGGTCGTAGGTTTACGATGAAGGGGTGATTCATAGTAAAATTTATTTTAGAGCAATCCTTAGAATGCCATGTTGAATGCTAACAAAGTAAGCCAAAATCTTGGCACAATTTTCTTTCTATAGATCCCTCAAACTTCGAACTATTGATCTTTCAATGTGTATGAAAAAATGAAACGTTTCCGATAGCATTTGATATATATTTTAAATATCAAATTGTATTGGATGTTGAATAACAGAATAGTCCTTCCTTAACTAATATAGCATGTTATTGTTATTAAAAACATAATTTTATTGTTTGTTTTTTTCTCAGTTTGAAACAGGCAATTGCTCAACAGTTTAAAAACACCCGTTTCAGCAATTCTTTCTTCCGCTGCAGTAGATAAGATTTCTAGGGTCAGTATCCGATTGTTTGCCCTGCATTCTTTATATTATTCTTTTTATCGTTTGTTGATTTTGTTTAATATTCTTTCAGGAAACCGTTTATTTAGCACCTACAAAATTGAACATATTATGTTAAATAAGCAGAATTATTTAATTTATTAAAATTATATAAGAAACTGCACAATCGACTCTCTCTCTCTCTCACTCCCTCTCTCTCCCTCTCTCTCTCTCTCTCTCTCTCTCTCTCTCTCTCTCTCTCTCTCTCTCTCTCTCTCTCTCTCTCTCTCTCTCTCTCTCTCTCTCTCTCTCTCTCTCTCTCTCTCTCTCTCTCTCTCTCTCTCTCTCTCTCTCTCTCTCTCTCTCTCTCTCTCTCTCTCTCTCTCTCTCTCTCTCTCTCTCTCTCTCTCTCTCTCTCTCTCTCTCTCTCTCTCTCTCTCTCTCTCTCTCAATCTCTCTCTCTCTCTCTCTCTCTCTCTCATTAATATATATTTATTTATTAAGTAAAGATATTTATGTTTGTAAGATAAGGCCAAACGCACTAAGACAATAAGAATCAATCAATCGGATTGAAATGTTCTTGCAAGAGTAGGAATAAAACGTGAATCGTGAAGAAGACCCATTTCAATGACGGTTGTTTCCATCTCTACATCATTAAAAGACCTCAACTATCCTCCGTTAAAGGTTTTCTATGAACTTCTTCCGGAAGCCTTAACTACTCTCCAACTACTCCCAGAAGTTTGATAAGAGTTATCAGTAAGAGTTATATAATATAAAAATATAATAGAGATGGAGATAGTTGGGGGAGGCAGTCATGCATACACAGCAGATCAAAATAAAATTGTTTTTATTTTAATTGTTAATGCCGACATTTCGACTTGCATTGCAAGCCTTCATCAGGGCTATAAGAAAAGAAAACAAGCAAAAAGGTATGACTAAATTGTAGAAAATATATGAAAAAAAAACACAGTAAGAACATAAGTATGAAAAAAATAAATTTATAAGAGTAAAGACAGTAAGATAAAGGTAATATCTAAAGGCCATAAGAACAATACATAAAGACTATTGAATTAAGGTTAAAATGAGAAGAAATTAAAATGAGTGATAGTTACTTAAAAGCGAATGATCTCCTGTGTATCTATGACTGCCTACCCCAACTATACGTCTCTGAATACTTCGCAGTCAACTATACCTTATGAATAAAAATATAATATTATAATATATAAATAATATATATAAAGGTTATATATTGTTCTTATATATATACATATATAAGAATAATATAATATGAATGAAATGAATAAAAGTATTATAGGAATTTATCCAAATGCGGAATTATAATCACAGACTCTCATAGTGGAGGGGGACAATGGGGGTTTCCCCGGGATGTTTGTGAATATTGTTTATATTGTATAAATGCATTTATGATCTATTTTTTTTTTTTTGGTTTCTCTAGTTTAGTTTATTTGTTTTTACAATTGTTGCTATACTTATTTTTATGTAATCATTTTATACATTTTGCTTTATTTTTGCAATAGTTAAGAGGCTGTTGATTTTATTTATTATTATTATTTTTTTTTTTTACTCAATTTCTTTTTTCTGTCTTGCTCTAGTTTAGTTTATTTCTTTGCACTATTATTATTCTAATTTATCTTATATTATTATTTAAATATGTAGTATTATTTACAGTGGATTTACTTTAATATGCTTATCATAATTGAATTGAATAGAGGCTGCTTGTAATATTTTTTCTTTTAAAAAAAAAAAAAAAAAAATGGAGAAGACGATAATCAGGGATTCAGTTAAAGAGAAACACCATGTGGTTTGGTAACTAAAGAGATACTATACTTCATTGGTTAGTGAACGGAGAAGACTATTATAAAAAAAATAAAAATAATACATATAAAGTAGAAAAAAAAATTTCTCTGACTATAAAAAACAATTCATCATGGATATGTCTATCTACAGGGTGAGTATATCTTAGTGTAAAAAAAAAAAATTGGGTGAAACTAAAGAACAGCTTGATCTTCACCTTATTTGGGAAAGTCACAATGTCGTATTTACTTCAACGCTCACCGTTTTTCAAAAAAAATATCCACAAAACGTCAAATTTTACAAAACTTGTAAATTTAATTAGCTTTCGAATGATATGTTAAACGTATAGATTTTGTTTCAATTTCATGGAGAAATTTACTTTTGAAACCAAAAAAACATGGTGTTCTCATTTGGCATACAAATCAGTTACTTTGTAAATAAAACATTATGACAATCCCTTAATGGAAATGTGCATTTTAAACATAATAAATTCTTCATTGGAATAAAAAAAAAGAAAAAAAATTATTGTTTAATAAAAAATAAAGGAAAACTGTCAATAAAGCGACACCAGATCAGAGGATCGTATGTTATTACATTTATTTATTTATTACTATAATTTAGGATTTATTTTATTAGATTTTCAATGTAAGGTTTATAACTCAATGATAATGAACATAAACCTTAATTTTGCTATTAGCTTCTGAATGCAGATGATATTAAAGAATATCACTTTTACTACAATACGACATTGTGACTTCCCCAAATAAGGTGAAGTTCAAGCTGTTCTTTAGAAACCAAGTTTGTAAAATTCAAGGTTACAGGTTCTCAGGTACTACTGGAGATATTACAGCTTTTGTGGAAAAAACCGTGGTTTCCTCAAAAAAGTCTTTGATTTATTGTGTATCTGCAACGGATTGGAATAGAAAGTTAAGGTCTGCGGCATTTTGCTACTTTTTTGATCTAGTTTCACCCAATTTTTTTTTTTTTTTTTTACCCTAAGAGATACTCACCCTGTATAATATATTGTTTTTCTTAATTCAAAATTTAAAATTAAATTAATTAACAATTTTAACTTAAACTTAAAATAATCATAAAATTAAATTAACAATCAATGATTATTCGAAATAAACAAAGTTGAGATAATGTAGAGATTTCTGACGTGGCTTATTTCATTCGAACCAATATACTACAAAACTGCAGCATGTCAAAAAAGTCCCAAAATTTAAAAATAGAAGGATCAATACAATTAGGATTGATGAATTAATTGCTACTTCAGTTGGAATTATTTTATTAGAATACTAGTTTCGAATGTTAAACATCTATCATAAGTTCTAAAACATAAATATTTTTGAAAATATCAGGAGTTTTTTACATTTATTTTATCGTTCCTATTGAAGATTCGGTAGTGAAACTGATACATCAAATCGCAAAAAGCCTAAAATTAAATATATAAATTAACATGATATTTTTGAATCATTATAAATAATAAAATTTATCAAAACCGATATAGATTTTTGTTTAAATGGCCAGATCAACATTTCCAATAGTTGAGTTTCAAAAAGGAAAATTGTTTCCAAATTTTCCAATTCCATTATAATTTTTTTTTTCCAGTTGTAACTTGTAAAAAACTAATTATTCATAGTAAAACAAAAAAAAAAAACAACAAAAATATAACATCCTCGACTATTTTTATTCACCCTTTCACTCTTGATATCTTTCAGATATTGCTTCATTTTGCTGTCCGTTTTGCTTCATCAGGTGAGTACCAATACATATGATTTCTTGTCTTATTTTGTTGAAAACTTTGAAAAGTATATATAAGCTATTTATATTTTATCAAAAATTCTGGTGATGAAGAGAACCTTATTGGTGGATTTGGATGCATTTTGTTAAAAAGTGTATTTTTTTCAAGGTTTTTTGACTCAAAAAAAAAAAAGAAAAGAAAAACTAAAACATTTTCACAAAACTTAAATTTAGTAATCAAAAGGTTTACATGTAAGAATACTCTGAGATATGCGATTTTCGGGCAAAAATCATCCTTGTTCAAAGTAGCCCCCCCAAGTAGAGAAAAATGACATTGAAGCTTAATTATGTAGCTATCGTTTGGTCCAAGAAAATTTTAAATATCCACAAAAACTCTTTAGCCAAATTCTCTAGAATTTTTCTTTATTTTATTAAGTATTGAAGAAAGATAACAATAAGGAATGATAACCTAAAAACTCTCTATACTGAATCAACTTTTTATTCGAAAACATCTCATAATGAATAAAAGTGGATGGAATCGTATTTGAATATATTTTTATAGTTGAGTTTATTTTGATAGTATCTTGTAGATCATTATGTATTATTATGATATCAAATATTGTGAATTCATAAATTAAATAATAGAGTATGAAAAAAAAAGTCATCTACACTATGAGATAAATGTATTTCTGTCATCTTTACGGCAGCTAGTCAATAGGAAAGGTCAAGAGGTCATTTGTGACATTTACCTTTGCATTAACTTTACAAAGTTCAGAGAGTATATTGAATTACTTATTCTGAATTATGAGAATTTTGTTTCGGATTTAAAAATAAATATTTCAATCGATTAAAGGTTAAAACAATTTTTTTTATAAGTCCAAATATCGTGTGATATAAGAAATAAAATATTTAGTATTAACAGGTTTCTCTTAAGAATTAAACAGTTTTAAAAAACTTAAATAGAATTATTATGTTTTATTTCATCATTATAGTTGCAATATAATTATACATAAAATCGCAGACGATTCATATCTAGAAAATATAAATATTTTAGTCGAATTACACTAGACAACAAAATGAAATATCTTATATTTATCACTAGCTTAGTGACTGCTAAAACTGATTCAAATAAACAAACCTTTCAATTTGTTTTAGTTTTTCAAACAATTAAGCTTAGTGACTGCTAAAACTGATTCAAACAAACAAACTTTTCAATTTGTTTTAGTTTTTCAAACAAACTTAGCTCTGGATTTTTTTTTATTTATAACAAAACTTAAACTTTTATTTGCTTATATTTATATTGGTAGAGAAATGGTCAGGGTCTACAATGACCGCATGCGATCGAGTCTATAACGACCAGATAAACATTTCCAATAGCCCCATTTTAAATTTGTTTCCAATAGGAACGGAAAACTCCAATGAATCATAAAGGAAACCCCAAGAATTTAACCTACCTGCCCCTTCACCTTCCTACGATGGATATATTAGATATATGTTAGAAATTCTCAGTTGAGTACCAATATTTGATTTCTTGTTTTTGTTGAAAATAGCGATCGTTGACGTGGTTTGACTTTCCTTTCCAGATTGTTGGAATTGCAAAAGGCATTAAGATTTACATCCATTTCATCAGGTTCGTTACACATTTACATAATATTCGTTACATGATAAGTCACTTTAAGATCAAAATATATTTATTTTATTTTATTTTTATTACATTCCGCATCTACTCACATGAGTCGTTAGCGGCTCAATATACATATTAGATTTTGTCGAACAGTTTACAAAATTTTAGAAATTCAAAAATGTTTTTGATTTTTTTCTCTGTGTCTTCCAGTGCTTTATCTATATCTGAGGGTATATTGTACTTTGTTATGGCGTCAGCGTATAGTGTACATGTTGTTACAATGTGTTTCAATGTCAGTGTTGTCATGCATGTTGTACAAATCGGTGGTTCTAGGCTTCTCATCAGGTAACCGTGGGTGAAAGCTGAATGTCCTATTCTTAGTCCCGTCAAGATTATTTCCTCTATTCTTGATTCTTATATTTATTTTAATCGCGAGTTACAGCGACGTATATAGCATGAAATTAAAAAAAAAAATCGACGTATACCTTGATATATCTTGAGTCAGTAGACTAATTATAGAATAATTATCTTCTAGTTCTTAGGTTAAATATGTTCGTTTTATAGATTTTCTGTTCTGTGATGGAATTAGTGCGTACAAAATAAGGTGATATCGCAAATTTGCTACTACTTAACTAAGAGTCAGGTACCGCTATCAACACTGTTACATTATCTAAATTAGTAAAACTGAATAGTATTAATTGATATAATGAATGAGATATATCTTATGTCTAGCGCAGGTTTTGGTATATGTTGTCATAATTTAATAACTAATTTTCATAAAGTTGATAATTAAAAGGGTTAAATCGAAGAAGACTCTGAGAGAAGCGATTCTGAGACGAAAATCATCTTTGTTCAAAGTAGACCTCAAGTAGGGCCTAATAACTCCCCATTCTCTCGTATTGAAGATACGATAGAAACTGAAATGACTTTGCAAAAAGTACAGGAGCCATAACCACCATTGCGATGAACTCAAAAGTACTAATAATTTACGCAAACATTCAATTACTTTAGAATAAAAAATGACCGCTAAGCTGAGTAAGTATTCATGAGATAACTCTTTGAATTGAAAGTAAAATATTATTTGCTTAGACTTGAGAAACTGAGAGGGAACTGTAAACTGTGATGGGACACGATACATCACTTAGCCGGGGCATTTCTCTCCCACAGCCGTTGCCAGTTTCTCCAGCAAGGGTTGAAGGAATATACATCTACTGCATTGTAGTCTTCTCAGTTAGGCCATTCTTCCATCGTCCAGGTCCATCTAGATTAGTATCTAGGCTTTCCTTGAAATTTAATCCAGTTAATTGTAGTTGTGTTTAATAAGTATGTTTCTTTACACAATATAAGAAATTACACTATATAAACAATAAAATTATTCACTTTCAAAACACTAATTGTACACTCATATTAATTCTATTTGCATAAACCAATTACAGAGTTGATTATTCGAGGAAGGGAATCGAAAAATATATATTCATTACATATTTACTTATTAATTTCTCAATAAATTGCTTTTGCATTTTAATATAATTTTGAATTTAATTAAATTTATTAATTTTTTTTTTGTCCAGATTACCCTGGATGATAAAAAAAGTAAAAAAAAAAAAAAAAAAAAAAAAAAAAAAGATAAAAGACCGATAACAATATAGGTAGTAGAAAACTGGTTATTATAAAAGTGCTGATTGTTTTTTTTTTTTTTTTTTTTTTTTTTTTCTGTACGAAATCTACACACTAAAAATATAAGCTATTATTCAGTAATACAAAAGTTGAAACGTATAATACTCGGCATATGATGGCTGATATTTTCATGCGAGTACCTTGCTACTATCCGTTATATGGCATGATTATATACCTCAGCATACCAAATAACCTTTAGAATTTTGACTGGAAATCAATAATGTAATTTAGGGATGTGATTTTTTTCCCTGTCCAATATTGAGTTCTGCGATAAATTACCAAGATGTTCTTTACTTCTGGATCCAGACTGCCTTAATTAGTACAGAGGTCTGACGTCACAAACCAATTGTTTTAGGAATACTGCTTTTAACGTTCGAGTGGTCGCGCGGATGACAATAGTCATCCACTGATGTTAACATCACTTCTGTGTTTTTGTTTTGGCATGGATGGATATGGAGCCTAGAGTCTGCAAAGGAAGGCTAGGAGGCCAGTCTCAGTACCTCTGTTAGTTGCTTTGATATTCCCGACCTGTAATTCCCATTTGTTATGGTTGGTTAAAAATTATCCTTCACGTGAACTTTTAATTGCTTATTTTTAGTAAGCAAAATTATTACAATTAGAGTTTGTTATAATTAAATTGAATGTCCCCTACTGATATTTTTGAAGTTCTGTGCTCTTTGAGTGAATTACTTCATTTGTTATCCAAGCGACCTTCCCCGTAATTATTATTTTCAACTTGGTATGTGTTGCTAATAATCTATGTATTTTCTTTATATTTCATTATTTTGAGTAAATAATTTATTTCTGTTATCCTTTGTTAAGTATTTTTGAAAATTAAAGGGATTTAAAAAAAAATGCCTGTTGCTAAAACACCAGAAAACATAGTGGATGACTATTGTCTTCCGCGCGACTTTTCTTGCAACTGAGTCATACGCGACCACTCAAGAGTTAATAAATGACGTCGATAACAAAAATTAAACATTTTAAAACATGAAATTATAAATATTCCTTTTAAACGTGAAAGATAAGAAAACAAAACTACTTTTTAAAAAATATTAAATTGATTTGAATAATTATTAAAAAATTGTATCCCCCGTCACTGCTCTCATAAGTAAGTTAAGAACATAGTTAATGTTTACTAATCATTAAAGTTTTATTTTGTTTTTTGATAAAAATGTTGTATTGAAGTATGCAATTGAGCATTACTTCTTCAATGATATTTTCAAACCTAGTAATTTTTAACCTGGTTAAAATTGCATTTCATAATTAGACATCCAATTTTAATTTTAATCCCTGAATTGGTAATCTAGATTAAGGGAGACTATTAAGAAAGGACTGTATTATCAGTGCTTACAATTAAAGGTTTATGAATCAAATTTTTACACACGATATCAAAAAGAAATGAATAATTTAATAAATATGATAATTTTAATATGATAATAGAATTTATTAGGCAGAAATAAATTTATTAATTTTATCTAGTTGAAATTTAGTTTCTGACCATACAAGTGTAGGACAGTTTGGCAAACCTCGTTTCAACCACTTAACACTTACCACAGCAATTTTTATGGATTGGGCCAATATGAAAAAAATACATTCAATTTAATTTAAATGTTAAATTAGTAGACCTTCCACTATGCGCTGTATTTCCTGATGAACTTACATTTGCCAATAGTGAATTCATTTAAATTATCAACAAAAAATACTTTACCTTTATTATTATTATTTACATCTATCACGCTACCAGCATTAACATCAAATACATACTTCTGATTATCAACCGATATTTTTTTTAAACACCTACCGCTTCTCCACCAAGAAGAGAAAAGATTAAATTATACACAAGGTCCATGAATAATATTTATATGCACAATATCAAAAAGAAAAGATCGATATTTTGACTACGCAATAATTTTTAGTCCGGCAGAAATAATTTTATTGATTTCATCCGGTTGGAATTTAATTTCTTACGATGAAAGTATATGACAGTTTGGCAAACCTCGTCACTGCCACAATGTTCATTTAAATTATTATAATATTAAACTTTAGTATTGTAAATCTTCCTAAAATTAGAAAGATAGTGAACTTAATTTTGATAACATATAGTGATATGGTATCATACAGTGTGCAAGAAAGTTAGGTTATATTTTCTGTAAATTTAATTTTTTGTGAATATTATTGGTTTTTTTGTGAATAAGACTGTAAAAAGAACAAGATTTCTGATTATTGTTGTGTCGGTAGAATGCTGCAGTCCAAGAAAACAGGCGCCTCACAGATAAGACATATATTTTACTTTCCTTTCACAACCTCTAAATTGATTATACTAGAACGTTTTTTCGTTATATCTAGGCACTAACTAAAATATGGGGGAGCCTTCTCATCCCCCAGAACTTTCTGGGCCCATAAATAAAAAAAGAAAATGGGCTCGTAGTCGAATCAAATTTTCCCCAGATAAACTCTTTCAACAAAATGTTGAAAATATAATATTCACCTACTTAATTACAAAAAGAGTAGAGGAAGATGATTTCAGAAAAGTCTCTCCTTTCTTTATTTATAAAGTCATAACAAATTTAGTGGGAAACGTTAAAAATATTAAAAAATTGGGAGATGGTTCTCTTCTATTACAGACATTGAATGGAGAACAATCCAACAAATTATTAGCCTATAAAAACTTTGGAGGACAATATGCAGTTGAGATAACGCCTTACGTTGAGATTATGCCTTATACTCAACCCCTTACGGTGTTTTAATTGCCTAGGATTTTCTCATCCTTCACCACAATGCAAAAGAGAGTCTATGTGTGTACAATGTGGTCAAGCCAAACATGGAGAAAATTTATGATGCAAATTACGTGCAAAATGTATTAACTGTAATGGTTCTCATATTGCTCTTGATCGCTCCTGTCCAGCGTTCAAAATAAAAGAAGAAATTAAAGCGATACAAATGAGAAATAAATTTCACTATCTGAAGCAAGAAAACTGTTTAGAGAAAAAAATCCTACTCAATTAAACAAGACATTTGCAGAAATGACCAGAAATCAAAATAAAAAAACAATTGAGAAAAAAGATGTCACTATACAAGCCAATAAAGGAAGGTTGTTGGTTTAATCAGGTCGAATTACAACATTAGAAATATATAAACTATGCTTAACCACAGGTTAATTCGGCCATATTCGGGAAAAAATTTTTTAGTTTGAATAGGCTAGTAAGAAATAGAAAGTAATTTTTTATTTGAGATTATGAGGTATAATTATCAATAAAATTTAAAGAGTTACTGGAACAATTATAATCACTAAATACGATTTGGTGTATTTTTATGCCAATTTTCATCACCTTTGTATTTTAAAAACAGCATTTTCACTATGTATTTCTGAAAAATTTCCACATATTCCTTAGATGTTAGAAGATGGTGCAAAGTGGTCGGAGATTGCAATAAAATAATTTCAATTTTTAGTGTATGTCTAGAAATTTGGACCATTCGTCCCACTGTGCGGCGCTGCCGAAAACTTCAACACTCGGTGCGTCGCAGAGTGGGGCAAAAACACAAAAAAGTGTGTAAAATTCAATAACTCTTGGAAAAATATATCTATCAACTTGAAATTTTACACACTCCTTAGTTCAGTAGAGAGGTTTAATAGTCTCATCCCTCGAACCAATTGGATGGTATAGTAAAAAAAAAAAAAAAAATAGTTTGAGAAAATGTATCGGTTTAAAATATATCATTTTCGTAGTTGATATGTTTTTCTCAAAACTAAGTGGGCTTCTATTAATAGTTTTTCTCGTAGAATTCGATGAGGCATCTAGAAATTAATTAGGCCTTTGTGTTAGTCTCCACGGTGCACCACTGCTGCATCATATGTACGAAACTACACTACGCGCCCTCCAGACGTTCCAGAACACCGTCCTTCGACGAATCGTTCGCGGCATCAGCCTTGAAAGGGCCAAAACCACCCGGATCCTCGAGGAGCTGAGGATGCCCACGAGCCCGGCCTTTGTCAGTCGCCGGCACGTCAAATTCTTTGACGGGCTGAGCTACTGTGCCAACCCTCTCTTCAGGGACATAGCCCCGCCTCCCAGGCCTGGGAGGTGGCAAGGCACGATCCCCTTAGCGTACTTACTCGCCGAGGGAAAGAGTTCAGACCATACGGACTGACCCGATACCCACCATCGCCGGCAGAGTGTATCCTCCGCACTCGACATGTAGACGGATTGCCTCCAGCAGACTGAGAACCTCCAGAGATGGCAGGGCTACAAATAAAGCTTAAAATGCCGAAAGGCAATAAAAGATCCATTACCCTAATTTCCTTTTCCTTTTATGAATTTAAAATAAAGTCGGAGGTTAGAAAAAAAAAAAAAAAAAAGCCAGTATATGATAATTTATTTTCCATAAGACACGCTTATTTTATTTTATTTTATTTTTCATTATTCTGAGTTTGTTAGTAAAGTTTGTTTCTACTAGTTTTCTAATAATACTTGAGAAATTTTGAACCGTTATTTGGCACAATAATTATATTAATTATTATGGGAATCATTAGCAATGATAATCCAAGATTGTAGTACCCACCTACATTAAATTTTAAAAAGTAATTTTCTTTTAAATTTCAGTAATTCTAATAATCAGTAAATAATTACATTTTTTTTTTAAGATGTGGTACTAATAAAAAGTACTAAATCACATCTAACATCGGGGTTCACGAAATGGGAGTTCCTGGAAACAACATTCATTACTTTGCTTTTTAACATTACTACTTTTATTAAAAGATATATCAAAAGTGTTTTTTTCAGTATCCACCCTTCACTTATTATTATTATTTTTTTTACCGAGAACTTATGGTAGAAATATTTATACATCAAATGTCGGTGGGTAAACCATGTTAGCCATGTTCAAAGATTAACGAGCTATTGTACTAAGGAAGCAGATTCCCCTTCAGAAAATAAATTATGTTTTTGTTTACATAGCTCTAGAAAATATTTAAATTTAGTTTGAAAAAGACATAAAGATGAACAATATCTATAAAATGAATAATCAATCATAAGATCAATAATTCATCATTTGACTTTTATTGCTAATTGCTCCAAAATTTACAAAGAGAAGATATGGCCGTTCATCAGTATCACATAAGGAAATTAATGTCTAGTAATTGTCATAATTATCATTGGAAATAAGCTGCATAGAATACGGTAGGACCTCCACTCTCCTGACTACTGAGAGTTGTAAAATATAAGTTAGCGAACTCTGGGAGTGACGGTCGTAAGTGGACGCAGTTAATCAGTGTATAGTATGTTTTTATACACCTCTAAGAAGGGTTTAGTGTTGGAATTGAAGAGACACAAAGAGAAACAAAAACTGTAGGATGTATAGTAATCGGAAAACCAAAAAGTCAAAATTTGGCTTAGTTAATTTTCAAAATCATCTCAAAACAATAGAAAACAATATGTTAATGCTGAAATTGAAATAAAATAATGACGATTAATAATGAAAAAATATTAAAAATAAATTTCATTATTTTTTCCCCATTTTTACTCTGAAGGCTCCCCATTGTTAAGTAATCAACAAAACTCTCTGAAACCCAAGCTCTATTAGCCTTAAGGTATAGTAAACACATATTTGTCGCAAATTTAACGGAAAAAAAGTTTAAAAAATGTATTTTAAGCAGTTTTTTGCTCATTTGGCCCACTGTGCATCGTAGAGGCCCTAGGACTCCAAAATTAATGTAGGTGTTTTTTCTTAAATTTTTCCGAAAATCGATGTTTTTTTCTATGCTAAAATAATCAAAGGCATTTAGAGACACAAAATACGTTATTTGTTACCAACTGAATAACAAAGTAAAGCAATCAGACCACTAACACACAAACTCGCAGCATTTCATAGATATAATTTTTTGCCATAGCTAACAACAAAACGGATACAGTAAAACCACAATCGATAATATTTTAAGAAAACAAATACATAAAAAAACTATGAATAATATACATTGTTTTGACACTTAGATTATTATTTTTTAAAAAGACGAACCAAAAAAATATAAAAAAGCTTTTAAAATGTAGCGAAAAAATACACGGGAAAAACCGGACGATCTTATTGCCTAAGGCCTGAACTATAATAAATTAGTATACGTTAACTTCTAAACTTCATATGGAAAAAATAGAAAAATTAGAACTCATCTAGATTTTCAATGCATTGAATATACAGTTTATTAGAACAGTTTTTTGGATTACAAATAAAACAATACTTTCTATGATTTCTAGGTAAAACCTCTTAAGTAACTGAGAATGTCGCGATTACTTGTGATAGCATTCTCGGCAGGAACTTTGCTTTTAGGATCAACCTCTTGATCTGAAAACTCTGTGTCAGATTCCTCTCGCCATTTTAGTAGGGTCTCCTCATGGTTAGCATCTATAGTTCTAATGTATTCTGGATTCCTGGACATAGTTGCAAAATTTAAAATATAGCACAAACTGCGTCGTGGAGTCCCACGAAATCCAAAGCAATCGTAACGCCGGCATGAATTCGCACAATACTATAGTTAACATAACAAATGGTACGTCCACTCACCTTAAGAAGGTACCGGGAAACACATCCTGTTTGAACGAAAATTACATTAGTTATGAACCTGTATATATCTGCTAGAGTCCCAGGGACTCCGCAACGCCAGTTAAGGGTTAATATTTGACAGGCGGTTAGCTTGGTGTAATCATACTAACACATTAAAAGACAAATGCCTGAATAAAATAAAACTCCTTCAAGTCCTTAGTAAAACTAACTGGGGAGCAGATAGGTTAACTATGCTGAAAATATATAAAGCCCATCTGCTCTAAGCTAGACTACGGAAGTTTCGTATATGGATCTGCTCGCTCTGAGGTGCTGGCAAAGCTAGATACAATACACAACACAGGAATCCGCATAGCCACAGTTGTCTTTCGGAAAAGTCCTATCTTAAGTTTATACGTAGAATCTGGACTACTCCCGCTAAAATTCCGAAGGCCAAAACTCACAGTTCCTTATTTATCAAGAATATATTTACAGCCCACACCCTACATATAAATATTTATTCACTTCGAAATTTTCTCGACAGTTCCAATTAAACCCAAGAGCAACCCTACCACTTGCTGAAAGACTATTGTTGAACTAAAATCAATCCAAGTTCGTATTCCACCAATAAAAATCTCTTCGTGGACTTGACAACCCCAAAACTACACCTAACGCAACATCGCATGAATAACACAACAGATTCCGAATACCATGAGAAGTTTCTGCAACTGTTCCAAACCCTACCAAATCATTTAGGAATATATACCGATGGCTCAAAATCAGACACATCAATGGGATCTGCTTCCGTAACACCAAATTCAACTCACAAGAGAAAACTACATCATTGTAGTATCTATATAGCTGAATTAAATGCTATCGCGTCAGCACTTCACTTTTGTTTGTCGCATACATTCATCAAAAATATAGCCATCATTTCAGATTCCATCAGCGCTCTGCAAGAACAGGATAACATGTATTCAGATCATCCAGTCATCCTTTGAATACATAATTATTTAAAAATACTAAATGAAAAATAAAAAATAGTTCACTTCATCTGGGCGCCTGGCCATGTAGGTGTTACAGGGAATGAAATGGCAGATCAAGCTGCTAGAGAAGGATTATCTCTACCAAGAAGAGAAACAGCGGATCTAACAACATTGGAACTTGCCCCCCCATTAAAAGAAAAAGTAGCTAGAGAATGGCAATCGATGTGGTATCAGAGCCCACCCAGTAAATTGAAGGCTGTCAAAAAAAGCGTAAAACCATGGCTCACCTCCAGCCGCAATACGCGGCAAGAAGAAGTAGTAATCAACCGCCTGAGAAAAGAGCACAGTAAACTTATCCATTAACATCTAATCACGAAAGAACCAGCACTAAGGTGTCAGATATGCGGTAGCAGAATGACCATTCTGCAAATCTTCGAAGAGTGCCAATACTATCGAAGAGTGTTGAACCAGATGGGATTGCCAACAAACATATCACAGGCATTAGAAGACGACCAGAAGACCATTGACTCAGTGATAAAATTTATTTCAGAATGTAAATTGTTGTACTGTATTTAATTTGTTTTAGTAAATTATTTAGAGCTTTGAAAACCATGTAGTTTTACGCTCTAAAACACAATAAAATAAATTTGATAACAACTGATAGGTTCAATAGTTTTACCATTGCAAACTTTGTTGCAGATTTTTAAACTTCAATAGGATCCACATGTCATTTAATAACAATTTAATTGAAAATAAGTAAATTTTATTATAAAGTTCTAGCCCTACATAACTCAGTAGTTTTGTAATTTCTCTTGAATTGTGCTAGGCAACCATTGGTCGATTTTTAAACTGCTTACCACATATTTATCGCTTTTTAAATAACAATTTAATTGGAAATCTGTATATATTATTATTGTTAAACCGTCCTTGAATTATGAAGATGATAAATTGGATTGGTACGGACTGGTTCAGTAGTTTTTGTGGTTAGTGATCAGAAACGAAAAAGTATAGATCGAAACAAAGCTGTTATTTTATTTTTTCATGACTGGAAAGGTAATATACGGTACTATCAATTTAATCAAATTAAATTACTAAATAATTATATAATCCATGCCTAAACAGGTTAGTAAAAACAGTTTAACGGATGTATAATCTTGCAATCATCTGTGACCAGAATGTATATTAGAGTGACCTTATCGCACTTCCATTGTGAAAATGATACTTCTCAACATTGTCATCGCTATAAGTGTATTTACCTAGACACCTGTCATTCTTACGAGTAATTCTCAAATAGTAGACTTGAACAATAGACTTATCAGATGGACAAATGTGGAATAAGAAAACGATGTCGAATAACTAAAATATGCTTTTTTTTGTTCTGATCTCAAATACCTAATAACTTACAAATCTATTATCGCTTCAGTACGGCTCAATAGATTTTATTCCTATCGATTCAACAGCTGATAGTCTTCATTCTATATTTTTATAATTTTCTGATATTATGTTCCGTGGCCAATGAAGGATACATGTTTCAGATCTGATAGGATCTGGCTATTTTTGACGACCGAAGGAATGGATGTTTTCCTTTTGAAAACTAATTAAATAATTTCGGTTTTTAAAAGGACACTCTTTCTTCCCGTTTAATCCTGTATATTTTGGCCCTTAAGGACCAAGGTGATTGACCGAGCCGAAAGACAATGTCGATTGACATATAGTACTGTCAATAAAGGATTTTAGGGTGCGCTGTCTGTAATCCAAGATTTTTCGGAAGAAAGTTAACATACTGGAACTCATAACATACTGGTATTTTCAGGCTTGGGAACAGGAAAGGGAGGGTGGGGGCAGAAGGTTACCGGTTATATCGCTCATATTTCGAAAACGGTGCGACTTACACAAATCATAACTATTTCTCAGTGAGAGAAGTCTCGCTGTACGGGTTCGTGACGCCCATTCACATTCAGTACCCCTCACTTGCGGTGTGCCACAAGGAGCAGTACTATCTCCAGTGCCCCCTCCAACTCCATTGTCTACTTGGGCGTTACCATCGATAGAGGGCTGAAATTTTCAGCTCACTGTTACAGGGCACACCGTTTAGTGAGAAAAAGATCCTACCGCCTCCATCACCTCCTATCCTCTCCAGCACTTTCCCTCCGTCTCAAACTTTGCATCTATAAAAGCATGTTGAGACCTGCCCTCCTGTACGGTGCCCCTCTTCTCACCCGCCTTTCAGACGGAACTAGACGGCACCTGCAGCGGTTCCAGGACTCCATGCTGAAGAAGATGGTAAAGTCTACATAGCTGAAGAAGAAGAAGCCAGAAGACCCTCACGAGATCTTCGATCTTCCGACCATCCCGGAGTTGATCCAACGCCGGCATGTCAAGTTTTTTTTTTTTTTTTTTTTTTTTTTTTTTTTTTTTTTTTTTTTTTTTTTTTTTTTTTTTTTTTTTTTTTTTTTCCCCCAAGCCCCTATTGGATGAATCTGAAGTTGGATGGGATTTCTTGGATGTTTGGCCTTTTTCTGTACTAGGTACACTGTAAGGCCAACAGGAAGTTATTGAAATCTTGGGGTGTGGGTTTCAGAAAGCTTATATTTAGGTGACGGGGCTCACCTAAATCTGGAGGAGAGTTCATGTTTAGCCGTGCTTGTGTGAGTTGTGTTAGTGCGCTATCAGTTCTTTGTGTTTAAGTTCTTTGTGTCAAAGTTCTTTGTTTACAAGGTCTTTGTCTACAAAGTCTTTGTTCTCAAAGTCTTTGTTCTCGGGCTTTGTTCCCGGGAATGTTTTAGTTTCAATTTAACGTTAGATTATTACGTGAAGTGTTTGTTATTCACTAATTTCTAGCCATGGATCCAGCCCAGTTGGCTAACATCCCAATATCGGATACAGAAGACGAAGAGCCCTTTATTGAGCCGAAACCCAGGAGAACAACCCGCAGCTCCAGGAAAAAAGAATTAACCCAGAAGGTTGAAGTTCATAATAAATTTCAACCCCTGGATAAACTGCCAGAGGTGGCAGAACCATCTTCAAGCCCTAGTAAGTACAAATCTCATGTACCACCTATTATAATTACCGAAACACGGCCATTAACAGAAATTCGCCGATTTATGTCAAAAATCAAAATATCCCAGTATAGCCTTAAGAGGCAAACCCAACGATGGATCATTTATCTTGAACAAATTAATGATCGGCCCCATGTGCTCAGAAATCTGAGCAACACAGACATCCCCCACCACACGTTTGCTCTAAAAAGCAATAACGCAAAATCAAACAGGTTTATAATAAAAAATATAGACCTGGCGATTGATATGGAGGAGGTCGCAGAGGACTTGGCTCCAATACAAGCGGCGGATATCCGCCGCCTCCAGAAAACTGACTCTAATGGTGTAAAAACACCGATTATACCGATAGTCATTACAGTCCCGGCTGGCATGACAATCAAAGAAATTAAGGAAAAGGTGCGGTACATCGGGCAATGCCGCTATTCCATTGAGCCCTACCGCCCCCGAAAGGACCCCCTGCCGCCCCAATGTTTCCGTTGTCAGCAGTTCGGACATACCCAGGCGTACTGTGGGCACCAGCCCGCTTGTGTTAGATGTGGTGAGAAGCACCATATTTCCCACTGCCCTAGAGAGGGGCAACCAAAATGCCGAAACTGCCAAAAGGAGCATGTAGCTTCGTATCGCAAATGCCCCCATAGACTTAATCTAGAAAAAATAATGGCAGACAAAAAATCAAAGAGGAACCAATCAGCTACTACGTCTGCACAGCGGACCAATGAGAGGCCTCCAACGAGCGCCCCCACTACATCCGTGCCTCGTCCGACCGGTGATGGCCGAAGAGGGACGAGTGCCCCCTCCACCACCACAATGAAGCCACGCCCCAAAAGACCGGCGACCCAATCAACGGTCTTGGATTTTCCCCCACTACCGAACTCACAACCCCCTCCACCGGTAGTACTTCCCCCTCCACCTCCTCGACAGGGTCAACCCCTACCAGCCCCATCTGCAGCTCATTCTCAAGCGAAGCCTCAGCAGATCAACATGCCTCCAGATGAAGACCTAGCACCAGTAACCTTCTCCAGGGAGTTCGCCAGAAGCTTCGCCATGGCCCTCCAAGGAGTAGTGCAGCAGCTAGCCATGCTGGCAGAACAGATGATGGAGCAGGCCAACCGACCATGAGAGACTTCTCCATCCTGAATTTCAATGTCGATGGGCTCTGCCCCAGGATCCATGAGGTCGAGATGCTATTGGCCTTAACCCAGCCAACCGTTGCTGTCATCACTGACACTCGGTTGCTGGGCCGCCCACCTCACTTCCAGGGATATTCCGTGGTCACCGACAATTCAGCCGAACTCCATGGGGGTGGAGTTCTCATCGCCATTCGCCACGGCATACCCTGGAAGAAAATGCCAGCACCTGCGAACACTACCTGCACTCTCCTAGGACATCTCACCATCCAGGTCCTTATGAGACAACCAACTCTCATAACGGGAGTCTATCGCAGGCCGCGAGCATCCCTTGTCGACCTGCGTACCCTCCTGGATGCGTGTGCGGCCAAATCCAACCATTGGCTGGTAGGGGATTTTAACGCATAACACAGCCTATGGCACAACAACCAGGTAAACCCCGCTGGTAGAGTCCTGGTGAAAACTAGCTTCTGTGTAGTGCACCCAAATGCACACACATTTAGAAGCAACATCAACGGGGCTACCTCCACACTGGATCTCCTCCTCACAAGACAACCTCATAGAATTACTGGGTGTACAGTCAACGACCACATCACCACAGACCACCGCCCAGTGATCTATAACATCGAGGGGGAGAGAGACGACCCAATGCCGGAGAAATTTCTCTACCACGAAGCGGATTGGGCGAAATATAAAACAGAAATTTGCCATAGGCTGTCTACGGTGCCGACCCTGCACTCTGTGGGGGAAGTAGACAACTTCATCGAAACCTTCACTAACATCATCACAGAGGCTGCCCGTTCTTCCATACCCACTTTCCGTCCTTCTCCTCCTTCCCTCCGTAAACCTCCTCCTCACATCATGTCCCTTATCTCGAGTAGGCGGAACCTGAAGAACAGATGGTACAGAACCAAAGATCCGGACATCAAGCGAGCCCTCAACGCCCTCACCACTCAAATTAAAAATCTTCTCCGCCAATGGAAAACCTCCATTTGGCAGGACAAACTGAGGGCAACTCACGGCGATTACCGGAAATTTTGGAAGCTTACCAGAACTGCTGTAAATCCGCCTAACTCCACGATCCGCCTACACGATGGGGACAAACTCCTGACTTTTTTTTTTTTTTTTTTTTTTTTTTTTTTTTTTTTTTTTTTTTTTTTTTTTTTTTTTTTTTTTTTTTTTTTTTTTCTGATCCCTCAGAACTAAAACAGAAAAACATGAAATTAATTAACCTATATCTACAGGGATAGTAAAAATAGGAACGATACCTTTTGTCCTTTTTCTACCATGGGTACTGGAAGGGGTAATGAAATTTTTAATTTTTGGGGTTGTTTGCGCCTGGTTGGCTCGAAATGGTATGTTCTGGAGTTGAGGGGCCTCCGCTCAATGTATATGAAAAATAAAATAATAATAAAATTAATAATAATAATAATAAAATAATAGGATAGACAGAAAACGAAAGAAGAAGAAAGTTATAGACAGAAGAGAAGAGAGAAAGATAGATGAAAGAGAGTTGTCTATATACATATGTACATGTTTATGTAATGATGTGGATAGGATTGTTGGGACCTTTCCTGCCCTGCCATCTGGCAGGTAGGGGGGATGGGGTGAGGCTGCGGAATAGTGGGTTGAAGGATGCTGGGAGGTTGTCGAAGAACTTGATGTGTCGACGTGTTATGAATTGTTGTATTGTGTCTAGTTGTAGTTGGTCATGTATGAATGTCATGTTTCGTCGTTCGAGTGATGTACCTCTACAGATCTTCATGAGAATACTGTTCTGATATGTTTGTAGTGTTTTGAGTGTTGTTGGATAAAGATAGTGCAGGAGTGGTGCACCGTGTAGTAGTGAGGGTCTGAGTATGGCTTTGTAAAGTAAGAGTTTGAGCCTGAGTGATAGAGTAGGTGCATAG
Organism: Euschistus heros; assembly: GCA_003667255.2. Taxonomy (NCBI): domain Eukaryota; kingdom Metazoa; phylum Arthropoda; class Insecta; order Hemiptera; family Pentatomidae; genus Euschistus; species Euschistus heros. Next base: position 121,017 of record RCWM02000694.1, on the reverse strand, counting down.
AGTAGGTGTTTGAGTTGATATGTGGTGTTTTTGACTACATGTATTCTGTGGTTGACATGTGCTGTGAATGACAAGTGTGATTCGAGTTTCATGCCTAAGTATGTTAGGTGTTGTGATGTTTTGATTGGCTGACCGTTGAGAGTGAGCTGTTTCTGAGGTGTTTTCTTGTAAGAAAATGTGATGGCGTCAGTCTTTTGTGTGTTGATGTGGATGTTGATGTCTTGTAGTTGTTCTGTGATCAGTTGGGCTGCCTGTTGGGCCTTGCGCATTGCGTGTTTCGCATTCATGCTCGCTGAGTATACAGCAATGTCATCAGCATATGCGGCTATTTGGACTTTGTCCAACTTCTGTCCGACTATATGAGCCGTATAGATGTTAAATAATATGGGCGCAAGGACCGAGCCCTGAGGTACACCGCAGGTGACTGGTCTAGGGGCGGACATGTCATTTCTAACCCGAACTGAGAAGGTCCGGTTAGTCAGGTAACTACCAATAATGTCGACCAGTTGGTCTGGGAATTTCAGGAGCCTAAGTCGATTTATGAGGGTTGGGTGTGACACAGAGTCAAAGGCTTGGGTGCAATCAGTGAAATCATTGCCGTGGCAAGGTTCCTATTGAGGTTAGAAGCAGCATCAAACTGCAGTTTTGCTACATGGTGATAGCAACTAACTCCACGCGAAAAACCTGTCTGTTCAGGCGGGATAACGTCGTGTGTGTCGCAGTGTCTTCGAAGGTGTATGAGAATAAGTTTCTCATATATTTTTGAGATGTGACTGAGGAGACTGATGGGCCGGTATTCTTCGGGTACAGTGCCTCTTTTTTGGGGTTTTTTAGGAGTGGAACGACAATAGCATGTTTCCATTCCGTGGGGAAATACCTGAGGCGGGTGCACGCGTTATAAATGTTGAGGAGAAACATGTGGGCTTTCCTAGGTAAGAATCTGAGAAGGACATAAGATATGTTATCTTGCCCTGTGGCTTTGTTTCCCCTCGTGCTTCTAATGGATGCAGTCAGGTCTTTGTACGACGAGAAAAGAGGGTTCTGAAGAGGGTCTGTCTGGGGGATGTGGCTGTATACTGAGTCTGTGCGTGAAGCGTCTCGTTCTGTGTAATAGTCTGATAGTGCTGTGGCCTGATCTGCTGGGGTAAGGAGTTCGTCGCCTCGGGTGATCTTCACCGATTTTGACTTGGTGTTGTGACTTCGGACTAATTTCCAGAAGTTTTTGTGGTCGTAATGAGTGCGGCGAAGTTGATCGTGCCATAAGGACGTTTTCCACTGCGACATGAGGGTGCTAATCTGTCGTGTGAGACTGTTTATGATAGGTCGTATGTTGGGTCATGTGTTCTGTACCAAATGTTTTTAATGTTGTTTCTCTGTTTTATGAGTGTGAGTATGTGCTGTGGTGGTTTGCGTAGATGAATGGGTGTAGGGTTGAATGTGGGTATAGATGCTGATGCTGCGTCGTGTATTATGTTTTCAAGTGTGTGTATGGCTGTGTCAATATCTGTTGTGTTGTGGAGTGGGGTGATAGTGGGTATGTTTTTGTATATGTGTGATTTGTAGAGTTTCCAATCTCCATGTTTAAAATCGTATCTGGTGTGAGTGGGTGGTGTTACTCCAGTGTGACGTCCTAGTTCGTATAGTACTGGTATGTGATCATTGTCACTGAACTCTATGGTGCTGCAGTTAGTGAATCGGTGTGGCTGTTGTGTGAGGAGTAGGTCTAGTGTAGAAGTGTATGATGGATTTGAGTGCTGTCTGTAAGTGTAGGCGTCTGGGTGAATGACAGTGTATTTTGTTTTGGTGAGGTGGTTTCCTAGTGTGTTGGGTCTAGAACAGTTCCATGCATGGTGTCTGGCGTTCAGGTCACCTACTATTATGTGTTGTCTGTCTGTTTCTGTGTTCTTCAGAAAAGTCTTGAATGTCTCTATCTGTCCTTTTGGGCTTCTGTAGATGCATGTAATTTTGTATGTGTGTTTTAGTTTAACTTGTATGGTGATGGCTGTGTGTTTGTCATCGTGTAGTGTTTTCCTGTCCATTAGCCGTGACGGTATGTCATGTCGTACTAATAGTGCGACGCCTCCTTGAATAGGCGAGTCGAGTCTGTATGTGATGTAACCTGTAAAGTATACTGGCGTGTGTCTGTGTAGCTTTGTGTCCGTCAGTGCTACAACGGTTGGCCGGTAATCAGCCAATAGGGTTTCCAGCTCAAGCTTACGCTTCATGAGCCCTGTAATGTTATAGTTAATGATAGAATATCTATCCATGTCGAGTCGAGAGTTGAGTGATCATGGCATTCATGGTCGTCATAAGTGTTCTAAACATGTCCTTCATGTCGTTCTGGTTTGATATGAACATGTCCTTCATGTCCCTAAACATCTCTTTCATGTCCGTCATGAATTCGTAAGTCTGTGGTGAGGGCTGGCTGGGTTGTGATGAGGGCTGGCTATGCTGTGGTGAGGGCTGGCTAGGTTGTGGCGTGGCTGCAGCGCAGCGGCCGGCATAAGTAGAGGGGCTTGAGGTGGTGGGGGCTGAGGGAGCGCTCCTATTGGAGGGCTCGGCGGCCAATGAGGTTTGCCGCTGTTGGGGTTTTTGCTGTAGCTTAGTTTTAATAAGCTCCAGCCTGGATTGGCAGTTGCGATAAGAGGCCACATGAGGGCCACCGCAGTTCCTACACTTGGGGGGTTCTGTTCTGGAGGGGCAGTCTTTCACCTCGTGGTTGCCTGCACACCTGACGCATGTGATGGTGCGCCCACAGTAGTTTTTGGTATGGCCATATTCCTGGCAGTTAAAGCACTGTCTGGGGCCATTTAAGTTTCTCAGTTTTTCAACTGAGAATCTAATGTGATCAATTGATCTAATTGATTTTAGGGATTCTAGAGTTGTGGTGTGGTCAGTAGCGACCACAATGTGTGAGAGTGTGTGTTTTGTCCCGTCCGGTGATGTTTTTTGCATCCTCCATACTGATTGGAACCCGGGAAGTCGGGCTTGGAGGATTTCTTTAATTGAATCAAGGGGATGATCAATGTCAAGCCCTTTAATGATGTAACGGCGTTGTGGCTTAGTGCCACGTGGGGCAAAAGTGTGATAGTCCACGTCACTGTTGTTGATGATCTCTAATATACTGTTGTATGCAGTAGTTGTTTCAGAGTAAATACGTGTTTCGTTCTTGTTTGAGCGAATGTCAAAGTCTGTTATTCCCTCAGATTTGAATAGTGTGCGTAATTCCGTCTGTGATCTGGGTGGTGTTAGTATGATGGGTGGTGGTTTGTAAGTCCTGTTATTTGTGTTCGTATTTTGTGGTATATTGTTGCTAGAATCTGTACTTGTTGATGGTTGTGGTTGGCTTATGTTTTGTAGTAACGTGAATGTATTTTGTGTTGGTGTGGGGATAAATGTGGTTGTTGGTCGTGCTCTTAGTGTCCGTCTGGCTTTAATAAAGCCCTGTTCGTCAGTCTCAGGTGTTGTGGTGTTTGGTCGTTTCCTAACGAGAGTAGCCTGGTCCGTATCCATTGTTATTGCCGTTTATAGTTAATCGAGTGGTAATTCCAGGACTAAGTAGAAGTAGTAACTAAATCACTAATTATCACTGTCACTTAATTAAAACAAGTTAACATACCTTATCTACATCTTCCACGTGATCTGGAAAACCGTTAAAAACCGTTAAAAACCGTTAGAACTTAGCGCATGCGCACAAACACTTAGCTCCTAGCGATTTATATCACATTAGCCGCATATTATATTTTGTTCCATTCACATCTCATTGGATAAAAAAATAACTATTATTAACGATGCAAAATACAGGTCAAGGTATCTATTTTAAAATATGCTACTTTAATTGGTAAGATGACCATTTCTTATGTCCATGGCATGCGTGTAAAGTTTCGTTGGCCAGTTTGAAAATTATTCAAACTTTGAAGAGGCTTTTAAAAAAAACCTCAAATATCCTTTTGTAGTTTTTGCATATTCTTGTAGCTTGGTATATAAGCTTTGATTTGCCATGGGTTTTATCTGCGCCTGCCTGCGCCGGGAGTGTTTTATTATTTCTTTTTTTTGTTGAGAAAGCAAAAATTAGGCCAATGGCCAGTTTGCTGAAATACGTTTTTTCCCATAAAAAATCAGATCAAATAGCTGTAGTCACTTATAAACTACATTCGTTTAAGGACGTAGAAGAGCCTAACCACCAATTGAAAATAGAAACATCTACAATTAGTCGGTTATTTAGCTTGAAATTCAATTAAAAATTGAATGTGGTCGATAGGAGTTGTAATATATTTCGTCAGGGATATGCCTCTTGACTTAAAAAGGAACTTCAATTGCCAACTATTCCCGAAATCAGTGCAGTCAAACCAGGACCAACCCGAACAAGAGGAAGAACGGAAACCCTTTTTGAAAAATCTTCCAATAAAACAAGAAAAATAGGCGAGTAAAGGATCTTGTTTACCTTTTGGTATTATTAAATTTAAAGTATTATACACAGCCGTTTAGTAAGATTACCTCATTGTTTACATGATTGTTTAACAAAAGAGAATCGAAAAACTTAGGGAGTATTAACGTTTTGCATTTTTTATCATATTAGTTGCAAATTTTCCTTTGTTCCGTTGACAACTCGTACGGAAGAAAATAAGCATTTTCAACGATGGAATATACAAATCAAGGTATCTATTTTAAAATATATTATTTCAATTGGCATGTTGAACACTTATTATATTCATTGCCTGCGGGTAAATTTCATTGACCACTTTGAAAATTACTCAAACTTTGAAGAGGCTTTTAAAAAAATCCTCGAATATCCTTTTGTAATTTTTACGTAATATTGTTGCTTTTTATATAGGCTTTAATTTTATATGAATTTCAACTGCGCCTGCCTGCGCCTAAACTGTTTTTATTATTTTTTTCTTTAGGAAAAGTGAGCATAACCAATGGCCAGCTTGCTGAAAAATGTTTTTTTTTTTTTTTTGTTTTTTTTTTTTTTTTTTTTTTTTTTTCCCTCAAAAAATCAGATCGGACTGCTGCAGTCACTGATGAACTACATCGGCTCATGAACGTAGAAGAGTCCAACGACCAATTGGAAACAGAAATATCTGAAATTGGTAGGTTATTTTGCATCAAATTCAATACAAAATTAAATGAGGTCGACAGGAGTCGTGTTAAATTTCGTCAACGGTATGCATCTTGGCTTCAACAGAAACTTCAATTACCAATTATCCCTGATATCAGTAGTGTCAAGCCAGGATGAGGACTGGATGTCTCAATCTGATCGAGTTTCGATCGTGTTAAGTTTATATTTTGATTACTACTAGGTAGATCTTCTGATGCTATGATTTTTGTGTTACTGGTACGTTGAACATTTTTCAAATTTTCATCTTGTATTAATTTAAATTTCTTGATGGCATCTATACTTAGTAACAAATCATAAGAGAAACTATTATTCTTGACTACATAGGTTGTAATGTAATCAGTAATGTTTCCAATGCGGAGTCTAATCTTAGCCCGGGCTGAGGTGAAATTAAGTCCGCTGATAGTGTTTTTAGCACCGCTCTTTGTTTAATTAATTTCAACTTCAGCAAGTCAGCAATTCGTTGATTTATTAATGTCACATTGGAGCCACTATCATAAATAGCCTTTATTTTAATATTTTCATTTATAACAGCATTTAGTTTAATCAGCGGATCTAACTTCGCCCGGCTCTCTAGTTTAAAAGTTCGGAATCAAGATCGATTTCGCATAAATCGAGATCAGTTGCATTTATTTTTGGTCGATTAGAAGTTTTATTTTTGTTACGACATTCAGATACTAAATGATAACGATTGTGAAAACCGAGGGTTTCGCAGTGAGAACATGGTTTTACACAAGCGTACATTTACTGAATTTTGGACTTAGCAGTTTTCCTTTCTTCTTTTTCATAAATGAATTTTCTAATTTTCGAAGTTCAGAGTACAATTTATCGAGAGTAAAAATCTCTTCTCTATCGAGTTTCTCCTGAGCTTCATTTGGTAAACCGAAAACAATTTGGTTTATACGGGAGATCTCGGTACCTTTAGGTTCTACGTCAAGACATAGTTTTTCTTTCGTCAGGGCGTAGTCGACAAAGGATCCGCCTAAATATTTGTAGCCAAGAGCTTTTTTAACAAGAGACCAGACTTTATCAACAAAAATATTTAGAAAAGAGTCCTTCCATATGTCCCATGAATCATTTAAACCGATCTTTTTTAAATTAATCTCGTACCAATCTTTAGCTAGACTATCGATAAGATAAAAACTTAACGCTTGAATTCTTAAATTATCGGATGTTATCTTAAATCGAACACATTCTTCTTCGAACCTACGTAGCCATTCTATAGGTTCTGATTGTTTTTTATCAACTCGTTCTAAAATAAAAAATTTTTCAATATGATTTAGTTTAATTTCATTTTGTTCTGAATTTAGTTTTAATTGTGTCTCTAATTGTTTGATACGATCTTCTAATCCTGTCTGATTCTCTACAGGTCTAGAAGGAACTGTTTTTTGAAACCTATTCCTCTAATGGTAACTCCCGAAAACAAATATTAGAAGATTCATCAAAATATTCTCTTTGAATATCATCATCCATCTTAACAGCTACGGTTCTGTAACCATTAATGTTTTTGATAGCATTCATAGCATTTATTATAGGTTTCTTACCTAATAGAAAGGAGTGGAACTTTAAGTCTTTGGATTCTTCAGGTAATAAGTACCATTTTTTCTTGTCGAAGGAAATGCACTGAATCACAAAGTCTTGGTCACTTCTTTTTACAATTTGAACAAATAGTTGAGCCATTTTCTTACTTATTGAGATTTTGTTATTTAATTTCTAAGATCGTTAAAACGTGATTTATTCAATGAAAGTAAAGAATTAAATTACACGTAAATACAACAGTAAGTTACAGCAAACAACAATTAAAATAGGTTAATGAAGGTTAAGTTAAAGTAATAAACAGATGATAAATAATTAACAGATGATTGAAGGTTGCTCAACCTTACATATATATTAATGTTTATATATATTAAATAAATACACTGAGTTAAAAAAAAACAAAAAAACAATAGAAAATATTGATTCGTTTACATTTAACTCAAACGAGTATTAAAATTATTATAACCATTATTTAAGTTTATTTTTAAAAAAAATATACATTAAACAGCACTATATAAATAAATTAATTAAAAACGAACGAAACATTGAAATTTTGAAAACTATTTTATTTTTTTTATGTTATTAGTAGCTTCCTCCACTTGCAGCCTATAAAAGTGCTTGTATTCGCCAGGTTATGCCCCATGATTAAATTTTTTATGACATTTCCAATATTTCTCTAATTATTCTCATAAAGCAGTTATGAGGTAATTAAGGGTCTCTAGAACAACTACATTGGATTAATGTCAGGGGTCAAAGCAGATCAGCCCATAACTCCGATTCTACCTTTCTGTAGACATTACATAACACTCGTATCCATACATCTTAACAGACACCTCGGAGAATAACCGGGAATGGGATAGGAAGCAAATTGAGAAACTAGTGGTTTTGAGTGGTTATGGAGCTTACTGTGAAAGGATAGGTATCTAGTTTGGGCTAACTCAGCAACATATGGAACATTAAGATCTTTGTGGATAAGTTTATTGATGATGAAGTAAGGTGCATTTAGGATTCTTCGAAAGATTTTGGATTGAATGGACATGACAACTTAAGTTCTTGCAATAACATGCTATGAAATCATGGAGTTATGTTTGAATTAGCGTTCGAATGGCATCCCGTTAAAATTTGCAGCTCAGTTTTTCCATGGATTGAATTTCAAGGCCAAAAAAATTAGTTGTAAAGTGACAGTGGCTAGAACAGATCTCACACGATGCCTTCTCCAGACTCTAAGGCGTCCATCTAGTAAGGTAAGACCAAATTTGTATACAGGATTCTTCTCCAGTCGTCAGCCAAACTCACAACTCTTGGCAAATTGCATCGATACAATAGATTTAGTTGAAGCTTCAGAGTTAATTTTTCGGCTCTTAACTTGTAATCTGCTAGCTTTCACCTCAACACTCCTGTGCCGCTGAGACAGCTGAAATGCAGTAGAGTAAAGATTTCAGAGACTCTGTAAGATCATCGAGTGCTAATTCCTTGTCAACTTTTTCCACAGTAATATTCGTTTGAATCTAAAAGTTCAGTAATAGAAAAAAAGAGTTCTAAGGATTGCAGAAAGAAATAATTACGAATTCCTGCTGGTCAAACTAATGTATTTAAGAGGATGGCGAGGAAGTTTGACAACACTAAAAGATTTATTTTATTTTTTGTTATTTATTGAAATTTACAACTGTATATACAATATAAAATATAATACATCAAGTAAATATGACGCCACTTTTTTTTTTTTTAAACAACTAAAGTAAACCCATTGGTAGCACTTATAAAGGTTCTATATAATTATGTACTATATTAAAAGGCCCAGCGGCCATTTTTTTTTCAGGTTTCAGGAGAAGCAAGCTAGGATACTAATGGATTTGAATGGTTGTGGAGTTTGCAATGAAATGAATTTACTAAATTAATAAATATATATTTATGATAGAGAGAGAGAGAGAGAGAGAGAGAGAGAGAGAGAGAGAGAGAGAGAGAGAGAGAGAGAGAGAGAGAGAGAGAGAGAGAGAGAGAGAGAGAGAGAGAGAGAGAGAGAGAGAGAGAGAGAGAGAGAGAGAGAGAGAGAGAGAGAGAGAGAGAGAGAGAGAGAGAGAGAGAGAGAGAGAGAGAGAGAGAGAGAGAGAGAGAGAGAGAGAGAGAGAGAGAGAGAGAGAGAGAGAGAGAGAGAGAGAGAGAGAGAGAGAGAGAGAGAGAGAGAGAGAGAGAGAGAGAGAGAGAGAGAGAGAGAGAGAGAGAGAGAGAGAGAGAGAGAGAGAGAGAGAGAGAGAGAGAGAGAGAGAGAGAGAGAGAGAGAGAGAGAGAGAGAGAGAGAGAGAGAGAGAGAGAGAGAGAGAGAGAGAGAGAGAGAGAGAGAGAGAGAGAGAAGAGAGAGAGAGAGAGAGAGAGAGAGAGAGAGAGAGAGAGAGAGAGAGAGAGAGAGAGAGAGAGAGAGAGAGAGAGAGAGAGAGAGAGAGAGAGAGAGAGAGAGAGAGAGAGAGAGAGAGAGAGAGAGAGAGAGAGAGAGAGAGAGAGAGAGAGAGAGAGAGAGAGAGAGAGAGAGAGAGAGAGAGAGAGAGAGAGAGAGAGAGAGAGAGATCCTTTAATTACCTGATACGGACTACTATCAGAGAAAAATACACGACTTTAGGTTATATTGTTCTCAATTTGCTTGTAATATCAGACGCAGATACGAGTATGGTACCCTTACTTAGTGAACAGCCTAGTGATCATAGTGATAATCTCGATCAAAGATGACAAATCATTGTTTACTATAATTTTCTTTTCAGTTTAAAACAATTTTGTGTTTGAGTTCTGCTCTTTTTAAGATAGAAATTAAGTATTAAAAATGTTTAAGCTTATAGTTTGATAGAACATTGTCCTGATTTATATATATTATAAATTCTATTTATTATTACTGAACAAAACTTCAGAGAAATCGTTAGTTGTTACAGAGGTGTTTTTCCAGTCATAATATTTGACATTATTATCATAAAGTAGGTATATTCATTTTTTTGTTTTTTCCATAATATCTCGAAAACTGTTGATTCTAGAAAAAATATGTCACAAATAAACATAAAAGCTAATTAAATTTACTATAAAATTTATTATATATAAATCTGTGGTAATTCTATTCGTTAACGAGATATACGTTATTGAAAATAGGTGATTTTCGGGAAAAAAACAAATGTCACCTCACGTTTTGTTAAACTTTTGCTTCTATTACGTTCCACAATCCTTTCTCAGAAAAAACGTCAGAATCAAAATTGTAGATAATTAAATTTACTTCAATTTCACGTTTCTGGTATTTGCTTTAAATGTTTAACAACAAGTGAGGTAAACATTTTTTTTATTTCTAAAATTGTCGATCTTTAATAACTTATATCTCGAAAACCGTTGAAATTTCTACGAATACGTACATATTTAATTTAATAGGAAATGTAATTTCTAGAGTCCACCGTTTTCAATATATAATCGAAAAACAAAATTTGGACATTCTCACGTCCCTCCACCTTTAGCTCACCCCCCAGGGGCGGGGACTTTTCATATGATTACCTTCTAACTACTACTAAAAAAGCTGTGAAGTAAAAAATTATTGCATATTTCATTCCCTCTAGACCCCTCATTTCGGCACTCTTTATCTGGGGTCATACTTCTCTGAAGCAACACGCTTATTGATACTCATTCCGAAACTAATTGTTCGATCCGAAATCCGAAATAACTATGCCAGATTAAAATCAGTGAAAAAGAAAGTCCCCAACTGGGAAAACAATAGATCATGGATATGTCTATACATAATTTACTAAATTAATAAAAGTTTGAAAGCTGATTTTTTCCTTCCTAACCAGTATAGATCCTAAACGGTAGGTCCTAGCGAAAAATGTTTTATCACAAAAAATATTCTCCATTAAACTTCTGATCTGAAAACCGCCACAAATTTTTGATCCGATAACCGCAACAGAGCTAGAGCTTAGGTTTATGAGGGTAGAAAAAACGTTACTAAAAAAAATACATAGAAAAAACAAAATACAGGCCTCTTGCTAAAAGACGTATCCGTGTCAAAACTTTTTATAGGGTAAAAATTGTTGTTTATTTGTTTCAGAATCAATATCGAAGTTTTTATTATTATTTAATGTACCATGTCTGAATACTGAGTTCGAGATCTCGCCTCCAGGGCGCTCTGCTTGTGGAGGTATATACCGCGAGGCTTTAGGGCCGGGATTCAGTCGGTGTCGGACGCCGTTGATGTCCATGTTAGTTTTCATATTTGTCAGTCGTAAGTTTGATCGCTCATCGTTTTTATTCTTAATGATCAAAAATTAAACCCGTTCTCATCTCATATAGTGGATGTTTTAACGAAAGATAGGTGATGAAAAAAATATTGGTTTATCTTTAAATGTATTTAAAAAAAAAATAATAAAAAAAAAAATAGTTTGTTAAACAATATAAAGTTTACCTACAAAGTATCTTCAATTGGCTTTCGCAACTTTTGTGTAAGTATAACACACTATTTTGTAAGAGCATTTACTTATGAAACATTCACTTTAATGATATATTTTTTATTTTATTTTTTTAAAATATATATCTTTGAATCTTTTATTATTCAGTATTGAAGTACAAAACTATATATAAATAAGGACATTGAGAATCACAAGCTACGTAGTATTGCTGGACATTACTGACCTAACACATAAATTCTAAAGCCAAATTATTATAGCTAGATTTTCTTTACTTGCTTACATCCATTAGACAAATAGTATTAATGACTGTATACATATTAACTATTTTAATTAATAAAATTATAAACTCAAGCATAAAATAATATATCAGATTTGATTACTTAATTTTTTTGGATAATTGTGTTTTTTGGGTGTAAAGGCCAAATACTGTTTTATTTGTATTAAATATCAATATAGATTTAGAAATTTCGTTCAATATAATATTTTAAGGACAGCGCTTTGATTGAGTAAATAACAAATATAATGAACTATTTATTATTAATATAATTTTAAGACGTATGACTAACGTGCAATTTATAAAATTGGCTAATTGGAGAAAATAACAAATAAAATAGAACATCATGAGAAATAAAGCATCTCGAGTAAGCATTCATAGAAACAAACAGTGATTAGAATGTTAATATGTTTTTCTTGATGAATCTTGCAGAATGTTTTAAAAGTAAACTGAGAACTCAATTTCTCCCTGGCTGGGGAAAAATAATAGGTTATGGATATGTCTACTGCTATTCCTTATTTACATTTTAAAATTAAAAGAATACAATTATTTCAATTAATAATTAAATTAAATTATTAATTAATCATTATTCGAAATCAACAAACTTTAGAGAAAGTAGGTTTCGGTCGTTACTTTCTTTATTCAAACCAACTATAGTTCCTAAATAGTAGGTTCTAGCGACAGATCTGATAGAACAAAAAATATTGTCCATTTAATTTCTGATAAGGTAACTATGGACAAATTTTCGATCCCAAAAACACCAACAGATCCTAGAGCGTGTCAAAATGTTACATTTTTGAGTGTAAAAAAAAACATAAAAAGTAACGTCTACAAGGCAATCTTCCTACAAATACTTTCCTATATAATTAATTATGGTCATTTCATTTTTAAAAAATAAAAAATAAATCATGTTTCATTTTAGTTGGGTTCCTAATTCTCATCTTGATATGGCGATTGGAGACAATTATCATTAATTTATTGAACAGTACTATTACTAAATAATTTAATGAGAAATGTTATCAGATATTAATTATATTATATTGGCGAAGGACGAGTAAGCATGGACGGCTAACAAATATAAAGCAATAAGATAAAAAACTGAATTTGCAATTTATGATTAAATATACTTTACAGATTTCTATTAATATATATCTATAGATCTTTATATATACTTTCAGAGCTGTTCATTTAAATTAATATTGATAATACAAGATTTAAGTAATTTTTATGATTTATTTCACATTTTCGGACATATTGTAAAAAGTGTTATATTTAAAAATACTAAATTAATATTTCTTTTTTAACTCTAAAATTCGCTACTTTTTAAAAATCTATATCAATATTTATCCCGGGGATTAGGCTTTTAGAATAGAGAATCGATTTATAGAAACAAACGTTTTATTTTTTGTTTTTTTTTTTTTCGTTTTTTTTTCTTCCGTAGGCTATTTATTGGAAATGTCGGGGAGAGAGAGAGAGAGAGAGAGAGAGAGAGAGAGAGAGAGAGAGAGAGATAGAGAGAGAGAGAGAGAGAGAGAGAGAGAGAGAGAGAGAGAGAGTAGAGAGAGAGAGAGAGAGAGAGAGAGAGGGGGTGAGCGAGAGAGAGAGAGAGAGAGAGAGAGAGAGAGAGAGAGAGAGAGAGAGAGAGAGAGAGAGAGAGAGAGAGAGAGAGAGAGAGAGAGAGAGAGAGAGAGAGAGAGAGAGAGAGAGAGAGAGAGAGAGAGAGAGAGAGAGAGAGAGAGAGAGAGAGAGAGAGAGAGAGAGAGAGAGAGAGAGAGAGAGAGAGAGAGAGAGAGAGAGAGAGAGAGAGAGAGAGAGAGAGAGAGAGAGAGAGAGAGAGAGAGAGAGAGAGAGAGAGAGAGAGAGAGAGAGAGAGAGAGAGAGAGAGAGAGAGAGAGAGAGAGAGAGAGAGAGAGAGAGAGAGAGAGAGAGAGAGAGAGAGAGAGAGAGAGAGAGAGAGAGAGAGAGAGAGAGAGAGAGAGAGAGAGAGAGAGAGAGAGAGAGAGAGAGAGAGAGAGAGAGAGAGAGAGAGAGAGAGAGAGAGGGATGAGTGTGGGAAGCAGGAAGAGAGACTGTGCCCAAGAAGTGTTTCGTTTTCTTCTTTTCTTGTCAAATTAATTGGTTTACTTGAGCTTGGTCTCGGAACAGAGCCAAATACGCCATTACTTTTTACTTTAAATAAGTGGATTTGCAATACACATTTCATTATTTTGAAGCAGTATAGTTGTATATTTTTTTCTATGAATTTTTTGCATGAAATTTTGTATTATTATTTTTTTATTATTACAATTGCTATGGAGCTTAGAGGCTTTATGAAATACTTTAATAATATCACGTAAAGTCCCTTATGACACAATAGGTACCATCTATTGATGTCTAATCTTATTTGGTTTATTGGATTCTTACCATTCATGTAAGCCAATCTTTGTGTGGTCGCAGTTTGTTGAATAATAATAATTATTATTGAGGAATATATTGACTTTACAATTAATCTATTTTAGGGTCAGCACAGAATTCACAATATCTACTTATTACATTATTGAGTACTTATTCATTTATAGAACAAAGTTGATTTTCTTTTTTTTTCTTCTTCTTATTTATTGAAGTGGGGCTTCAATGTGAAAGTGATTTTAAATCATACATCTCAGTTGTTTTTAATTATACAAAATAACATTTATGATGTAATATTGAATGGTATTGTGACAAAAATGTTGTTTTTTTTCTTACAAATTTATTTTTTATAAAAAAATATTATGTCTTATATAAATGTTATATAATATTTTTTTAAACATACATTATGTTACATAACCCTCAAGTGATCATCCACTGTACCTTGTTGTGGTTTGATAGCATCGCGATGAAGCACTGACCGGTATAATTCGTTTTATATTGATGGTTAAGGGAGAATGTTTCTGATAGCCTGATATATCCTGCATTCAATATTCCCCCGTCACTAAAAGAAAATTGTGAAAAATAATAAATTAAAAATTGTGTAATAAAATAAATTGTGTAAAATAATGAATACTTTAATGTATATTATAGAGCAAATCAGCAGTTATGGTCTGTTTGTCGGATGGTATCTTTCGTTAAGTATTTTAAAAGTTTTCACTGTTGAATATAAAATTCACGAAAATGCTAAACTTTTTTAAATTGGTATGTTACTTACTTTTTAATTGTTTGGTTTTTTACAAATATTTGATAACTAAAAAGGGCATAGTGTAAGAGGTATGTTCATAACAAATACTAGTCTAAAAAAAAAATCTTTAAATAAAATTGTAAATATTTCAAAATTATTCTAAATATTAATATGTAATTATTAGTTACAATATTATCTTTTAACATAAAAATATTATATTGCGTTGCACGTATTATATAACGCAATGATAAGAATAACAGTTTTTAAAATAATAAAAAACGTACAATTACCTCGAGGCTAGCAAATAACATGGATTAATTATTTCTAAGATATAAGAATGTAACGTATTTTTGTGGATTATTTTGACGTGGAAACGTCTTTTGGCTGTGGCTCTATACTTTTTTGGTGTAACGTTTTTGCACCTTAAAAGTGTTGATTGTATTTTTTAAAAAATATGACAACACCTTTATTCATAAAACCCTTCAAACCAATTTTATTTCCTTTATTTACATATTTACTTTACAACTTATTTACCTAATAAATATAATAAATGTACTCACGTAACTTTCACACACTGCCTCACATTCTGCCCTCCTGTTTATATCAATAACATTCCACTACCCTGACACATTACGTTATAATGGCTTCTACATAGACAAAAGACTTACTTGGAACCCACATACTAGACTTAAAAGGCAAGAACTTAACAGACGCTTCAACCAATTGTACAGGCTACTAAATAGGACATCACAACTCTCCGCATAAAACAAACTTCTCATATACAAGACCCTTCATGAAACCTTTTTGGACTTACGAACTTAAACAGTGAAAGACAGCAAAACAATCGACTATCAAACGCATTCAATCCTTCAAATCTAAGTCCTCCGCACTACAGTTAATGCTTGTTATTATATGTCAAAAAATATTCTGGTTGGAATTCTTGTTGCGCGTTTCAATGGTTTTTAATCTTGATTCATTCTTCAATAAAAGTATATATTTTTATAAAGTTTAAAATTAATCTGTTTGACGATGCTAAATTGTAATTTGTAGATTTTGCCACTTGTAAAAGTTATACAAAATGTTATTCACTATAGTATATCTCAATTTTTAACTTCTACTTTTTTAGATTGGAAGGTGGAAACTAGTTACATAAAATAAAATAAATTTAGCAGCTAATTATTATCTTTTACATAGGCGAAAAAATCTTGTGTCGTATTTAAACATATATGTTGCACAGGATTTCGCAATCAGTCTTAGTTCGTTAGTTTCGCGCGGGGACTAATTATAGATAAGAGGATTACTGAAATCAATTTCAAACAACTCTGATGATGAATCGATACGATTTTAGATTAACGGATATCTATAACATAACAATCCCTAAAGCTACGTACACGCGGGGTACAAAACTAGATTCTTCTTCTTAGAAACGGTGTTTCCCTTCGTTGGATTTCTGTCAGGTTAAACATTCTTTCCACTGTCCACTGTCCCACTAAGCACCATCCCTCAGACCTTCAGACCTCTTCCTTCGCTATTTTATCTTCCCATCTCCATTTCTCGGAGGATACCATTTTCTTACTATTTGAGGCAATCTTCCAGGAGGAATGCGACGCACATGTTCATACTATATAAACTTCTTTTTCATAACACGTTCCATCATGCTCTCGCATTTCCTTTTTTTATTTCTTCTTATACTGTTTTAGTAAATATCTTATATCCATGCCCGTCAGGGAGGGGGGTGAACAGCGCCCTGGGCTGCAAACAGCTTTGGTGCTCCCCCCCTCCCTGACGGGGGTTTGGGGGTATGGAATAGCAAAAGCAAGTTTCATTTATAAAACCACCAAAGTTTTGAACTTTAAAGGTTTATTCGACACCAATAAAAATTGATTTTCTTTAGAGTGGAACATTACAAGAAAACAATATTGTAAAAAAAAAAAAAATTGGGAAATTTGGCGCTGTGGACTATAGCCCAGTCTAGTCATATATAAAATATGGCCTGCTTATATCCTTTCAGAAACTATCTTTTATCGATTTAAAAACTAGCTCATAGTTATTACTATACGTTTAGTAAATTAGTATATATGTTCACATGATCTCGAGTTATAGTAAGCCATTCACTAAATTTTATCCTGTTGTGGAATTCTACATTGTACTGAAATATTACTATACAGGTGGATCACACGACGAGGAAACAAAAAATAGACGTATAGTGTACTCGTCTAGTCTTAGCTGCTATCTGTTCGGCTGCTTGTTGAATTTTAAGCGTTGCTGTAGTTCAATTTTCGGTGAAAATAAAGATTGAAGCTTGTCTTGTAGTTATAATAAACTAGAAACGAGTAGAGACTAGAGGGAGGAAATTTTTTTGACATTTATTGTATAATTCACATGGGGATAATTTTCTACTATAATATGACTTAACAACCAGCATATTGTTAAAACATAAAGCTATCTGCAAACACCAAAGAAAACAAGCGTACGGTTGTACAGCCTGTCTCATATTTTTGTCGAGTTTTTAATTAGTGGCTGATTTTTTTCCAATAAATAGTCGAAGTCCTCAACAGTCAATCGTACAAAATTCCAATAGCATTTTTTATCCTCTGTACGAAGTTGATACAACAAATTTTCTCCAGTATTAAATTTATTTTGGCGCATAGCTTTGTCTATACAGACCTTTTGTTTCTTCTTGCCTCTATTCTTTTGTGGTTTATTATAACTAAAAGATGATTGGAAATATTTTTTGACTCAACAAAAATATAATATTTTGATCCTCTCTAGCTCTATTGCCATTGCTCTTATCAACAATTTTCTGATCTGAAATTTAATGCAGAATATTCTTTGTTACTTAACATTGATCCCCAGGACCTACCATTTGGGAGCTATATTGGTTTAAACGAAAAGAATCACGTTTGAGAACTAGATTTAGAAGTTTGTTTCTTTCTAAATATCATTAATTGTTATTTTAATTTAATAATCAATTCAAGTTATTTTATCATTTTAAATGGGTAAACTACTGAGGGATTGACCAAGACGGGAGCATTACGTCAGAGCTTTCCTGGGGATTTGGGTTTTAAAGGAGTGGATTAGAGTGGGGTGTTGTCAACGGTTGGTGGTGTCGGCATGGAACATTCGGGCTCGCTAAGCCTTTATTTATTTATTTAACCATTTTAAATATAAAATATAAATTTGGAAAAGTGGTAGATTTTAGATAAACATATGCATGATCTATAGTTCTTTTTTTTTTTTTTCATTTCAACCAAAAACTACAGCAACTCTAGTTTTGTTACATCATTGTGCGATCCAGCTGTATAGTAAACTTTCTGTATAGTGTATAGTTCGACTATATGGTAGTAAAATTATGCGTGCAGCTTACTATAACTACAGCTCATGTGAACATATATGCTAGTTTATTATACCTAGAGTCAAAACTATAAGTTAATTTTCTATCCCGTGTGTATGTAGATTAACATTTAAAAAACGTATATCTGTATAAAAACCAAGGCTTAAATTTGAAAAAAAAAGTCTAAAAATAATAAAAGATGTGGGTTTGGTCACGTGGATGATTTAGTACTCTGAGATGAAGATGCTGATACCATTAAATTTAACACATTAACGCTCAGGAATTGGTAAAGTAATAAATACTGATAAAAAAAGAATATATGGTTCATAGTTGGCTAGCTAATCATTTTGGCTAAATAGATGTATCTGGCGTTAAATTTGAACTGTATGGTGAATGAACATTTTTTTTTTTTAGTCTTTATGTAACGGTATTTTAGCCACGACTGTTTACAAACAGTTCACTTGGTCAAAGAAATACCTTTCAATGTATTCTCAAAGCTGCTCTTTCAATAAGCTAAATAGCTCATGAGTTGACAGCGGACAAAGGAACCAGCTCTTTGTACACTCTCTGTATATTTAGTTTCGCTGTTCTAGTGCATCCCTCTAGCTCTCCCTCTTTGATCTCAAAGTTTGGTTTTACTGGAGATATTCCAACATTACTTGGCCTGCTGTCGTTTTTTTTTTATTTTTTTCTTTTCTGTTTTAGCTATTGCTGAATTGAACCCTCTACCCCCTCTAGTTCTAGGATGTTCAACCCTAAAATGTTTCTGATGTGATATATGAAATATTTTAGGTACCACTTTCTGGCTGACCTAATAGGGTGGAGCCGCAATACCACACCCCGTTTTCCGCCTATTAACGCAAAATACACAGATCATTACAAAATCCGTCGGAAATTTTTATTTCCACTCACCTTTAACCGTTAAATAGTTCTAGAAGATGAGTAAAAATAGTCCGAAATTAATAAAAGTGTTACAATTCATTATTTTTACGAACCGTCTATAATGGAAATTAACAGCAATTAATAATAGTTAAAACGCTGATAAGTCATAAAAAAGTATGAATTGAATACGCTAAGAATATTAATTATAAATAACTAAAAAATATAAATTTAACCCTTATAACTTTTTTAATTCCTAATAAGAAACATCTGTTAATAAAATTGTTACATTAGTTTCTATTGTTGTATTAGTTTACAAAATTTTAAATTTATAAAATTTAAATATTTAATTACTCTATTACAACTGTATCCACTACTATTTTGTATTCAATTATCTAGTTAACTAAATTTTTTTTTTTTTTTTTTTTGTTTCTTTTTCATTTTTAAATTATTTTATATTTTATTTTTTTAATTTTTTTTAGTTAGATTTTCTAAAATGCAGCTTGAAGACCTTAAACGTTGGCACGCCAAAATATAAGAAGGCTGTATTTATTTGACTGCACCCCTGACACCTCACAGTCAACAATACAACCATCATCTCCACAGATGAAGTTTTTATTGACCTCCGTCCACATTCTTCTGTTTAATGTCCATTCCTCTATTAAGCAACTTTTTCTCTCTTTGAGATTATCACTGCACGGAACCATAGTCTATTTCAGTGACAAGAAGCTTTTATACTCAATACAATGATTTTAAATATATTCCGTTTAGTTTCAGGGATGATATTTTTGCTCCTCAGTGTTGCATTAAGTATGGAAATAATATTTTTACCATATGCCGTTCCCTCTTTGATTTCTGTATCACTATATTTTATAATTTACCCAATAAATTGAATCGCTGATCAGCTGAATGCTGATTAATTACAAAAGGCTTATTTACATGACAATAATTTGAGACCATACGGAGTTGAAATCTAGGGCTTCACTTAACCATCTAATCTATCTCGGATCCAATCTTTGCAATCCAAAGTCCTTCAATCCTAATGTATTGAAACCAGAAAACTCGAAAAAAGAAATTATATAATTATAATATTTTTCATATTATTAATCAAATTGTGATTTTTATTACCTGTAACTGTAAAATAGTTTTCCTATTGAATTAAATTTATTTATTTATTTTGGATCAAACTTTATAATAATTTTTAGTGAAATATTAATTGGCTGCTGTCTGAGATATTAGATTCTGTAATTTTTCTTATCGATGAGTTTAAAATATTCAAACGTTATTGATTTAAAACTCATAAATGATTGAATTATCATTTTAAATGCAGTGGAAAAAGGAATTGTTCATTTTTGGAATAGTGTAATTGACTGGTTAAAAAAATATGAAAATAAATACATTTATAACTAGTACTTAGAATTACGTTAAACAAAAAAATAAACATTAATTATAATTACTAATTAAATTATGATGTAAATATTAAATATTATAATTATAATTTTTTTAAATATTTTAAAGAATTCTAAAATTCTTTTAATATGAAAAAAGTTTGAATGAAAAAAAAGTCACATTGCAACGGGGTTTTTTTCACACTCAAAAATGTAACATTTTGTCATGTTCTAGATCTTTTGGTGATGCAGGAATTGAAAATTTACCGACGGTTTCCTAGTCAGAAATTTAATAGAGATTATTTTTTGTCTCACAACATTTGTTGTTAGGACCTACCGCGTAGGAGCTATATTAGTTCGAATGAAAAAAGTCCAGCTTGAAACCGCTGTTTTCTCTCAACTGTATTTATTTCGAAAAATCATTGTTGGTTATTTAATTTAAATAATTTGATCCTTTTAATCCTTATTTTCAATTGGGAAAAGCAGTAGATTATAGATGGACATATCCATGATCTATTGTCTTTCCGTCGTGGATAAATTGAGTTTGAAAAATAACTTGAAGTACTGGCTACATATTTATGAACATAAACTATTATATATGATATATGTTTTTTTCTATTTAATATTCGTATATTTATTTATTTTTTTTATTATTTGTTGAAAAATGTTTCAAAGTCAGCAATTATTTTTCATTTTTTTTTTGTATATGTGTGTTATTTTAAGTCTAGAATAAGGTTTATATTATTTTTAATGTTACTACCAATTCTAAAATTGAAAGTGATTTTATTGATAAAAAAATTTTAAAAAAACAATAGAAGATCCATAAAGTACAAGGTGAGGGGCAATGATTGAATTATCAATATGAGATGAAAAGCGGTTGGATACTGCTCTATCTCGTCTCTCATAAATCTCATTAATTTCTCAAAGTCGTTTGTTGTTTATGGTTGACTATTACTATTATACTAAAACTATTATTTTATTTTACCCCTTTCGAGGAGGTTAAAATTTTGAAGTTGAGATTTCAACAACATTTTTTACCGGCTATAACAACTGACCGATTACAACAGTAATAGCATCACTAGAATCAGCATACATTCTGCTTTTTATCTTATGCGTATAACATTGGATTTACTCCCGATTTTTGTGGACAAAAACTGATGTGAATGAAAAAATCCAAGGTCAGCTATAACTTGAGATATTTCAATAAGGGGAAATCCTGCGACCTCCGGATTTGGACTTAACTATGCAGTTTTAAGGCTTCCAGATGACCTTAAAATTTTGCCTTAGTCGGTTGCGAAATATGTGAGATAGCGCAAATTATTTACATTTTTTCAGAAATTGACAGCCTCTTGCCTTCTAAAAAAATAATAGAAATAGATCATTTAAAAACGTCTTATTTATATAATATATGTGAGGAAAATTTTTAAACTAAAAACTGATATTATTTACAGATTCCTCATCTCAAAAAACATGTAGAAACTTAATTTTGTCGAAATCAAAAATATTTTTTTTTTACCTTTAAACTTTTGTAGGATTTTAGAAGGCAAGGGGGCCGTCAATTTCTGAAAAAATGTAAATAATTTGCGCTATCTCACATATTTCGCCACCGATTAAGAACAAATTTTAAAGTCATCTAGAAGACGTATAACTACATATTTTAGCTTAAATCTTTCCTCTTATTGAAATATCTTTATATCTGACCTTGGATTTTTTCATTCTCATCAGTTTTTGTCCACTAAAATCGGGAGTAAATCCAATGTTATACGCATAGATAAAAAACAGAATGCATGCTGATTCTAGTGATGCTATTACTGTTGTAATCGGTTCAACACAGCAGTTGTTATAGCCGGTAGAAAATGTTGATGAAATCTCAACTTCAAAATTTTAACCTCCTCGAAAGGGACAAAAAAATAATATTTTTTTATTTTAATAAAATTTCACATATAAGGGTTTTATGGCGCGTTAAATCGAGATTTGAGATCAGTTGTTCATGAAAAAAAGTTTCCACTGATTTACAGCGGATTTCCTTGGAATTTTGTCATTTTTTTGTCATTTTTGAGCACCCCAAAGCCGGATAGTGCCTTGAGCATAACAAAAGTATTTTTATATCTAATAAAATACATAACTGCAATTAAACGTGAAAGAAGCTTTTTTCTATCTTGACTGAGAGCTTTTTTTTCTCGGCTCCTAATGCCCATTGACGGCTAAAACTCTAGTTTTGCACTATTATAGGTCCTTACTACCCACACAAAAATCGGCATTCAAATCTGTGAGTCACAACTGCAAACGTCCCCTTGTAAGACTTCATACTTCTTCATATGTTAGTTATATTATACTAAACCAGTACTTTAATATTTAACAAATAATTCATTTACAAACAAAATACTTACGTATACGGAATACGAGCATATATTTCCCATAATCTTCGAAGATAAATGATTTATATTTTTTTATCTTTATTCTTGAGGATGCGTCTCAGTCATGCTTTCCAAGTGACATTTTATATAATTTTTGTATTTCAGAACATCTGTTTCCTGTGCACAACGGCACAGATGTATTTGAAAAAATAAAGAGAACAAAATCGTAGCGTATGCTCAAAACTTTTTTTTTTTTAATAGCTACCAGGAAATGGAATAAACAAACAACGTAAAATTTAAGTCGAAATGAGATTACACTACAAAAACACTATAACATGCGAGACTATATCAGATATAAAGCCCGATCGATTCCACTCTTCAGTCCATTCTGGGGGACTTCACCAATGACCTAATCAATTACCAATACCGATAACTCTAACAGGTTGCATCAAATTTATCCACAAAGTAACTGAATTGAAGCTATTCTGAAAACTGAAGCACCTATTTAATTAATATATAATTAGTAAGTGGATATACAATTTCAACAAAAAAAGTATGTTTATAATTCGATGTACTAATTATTTAAATTCAATTGTGATTAAAAAGCAATATGGATGAAGAATCATAGTGACTTTTTGTTTATTACGAGCTTAATCGAATGGAATATTCGAAGGGATGCAATGTCCTGTATTTTTCATTATTCATTACACCTTCAGAGCAATATATAGAAATGTCGGGCTTCAGAGAATTGCAAAAAGGTTTTGAACAAAGCGATAAAAGCGGTGAAGTGAGAACGTGGTAAAGGTGGATTTCAATTTTTTTTTTTTATCTGATGCAATCGCTTGCAAGCTTCACCCGTCGATCTAGTTTTCTATTCAGATAGACAATAGAGTCGGGGGGGAGGGCTTTAACTGTATCACCTTCTCAGAACAGTCTTGACTATTGTCATTTCCTTCCTTTTTGATATGCGGATTCCATTTATTCTCCTATAAAAGCGTTACTTTGGAACGTGACAATAGAGAATATACCTCCATTTCTACCTTTTTGAGGTATAAGTGCCATAATATATTTAATAAAATCCTTCCACCCTTCCAATATGCCAGAGGTATTTAATGAAATCCAGGATGACACAGATAGCTTAAAGCGATAGACGTTATTTCGTTGAATTAATTTATGTTTGGACTTATAGAAAATTGATGATACTCGTATCATCATCAGTCCAAGATCCTTTTTTAGAGCTCACTTCTCTACAGTACATTAATGTTCTATAACAACCATACAATTCATTTTTAAGAAATCTTGGTGTAACTGTCGATCCATAGCCTGCAATAACCATATTTCAAAAGAAACTAGAAAATCGATTTCTACACTAAAACAGTTTCTACGACTGCGTGATTCGTTTCCAATTAGTATCCACCAATCCATTGCGTCCTAATGACTTATATGATTATATTTAACTTCGACTACGGACGTTTAGTTTATGGTAAACTGTTTGGTAAGTTCGAGATGAGAATAAAGAGACTAATCAATTGCTTCATTAGATTCATGAAAAAAAACTTACATTCATGAGATACTTACATTGCACTCCTCTATCGACCTCTTAAATTCATGGACACATACAACCGATTCTTTTTAATTTCTTATTGGGCCTAACGTCCTTATATACTCTAACTAGAGCAGGAAGGGCGGTTATCTTATAGGCAAACAACCTATTCTGGCTAGGGTGGGATAGCCAAGATTCATTTTCTGTGTACACCAAGAAATAAATTTTAACCCAACTCGCTCGGCAATCGTTTACCCCCCACCGATTTGTATACTGTTTCCCGCAAGACTGCTTCCTTCCATCAATCTTATATCTTTCGCTCATTCTCATTTTGGAATTCATTAACCATTTCCATCTGGAAAATCTTTTCTATAAACTTTTTTTTAAATATTCTATAAATCCATCACTTTTTTCATCAATCTTCCGAGCACTTGTAAAATGTAAAAATGATAAGTATGTAATTTATGTAATATTATATGTTATAATGTTTAAGTTATTGCGTGTGTTTTTATTTTATAAACTATTGGAGATTGTTATTTTTCATGGTTGAAGGTAGACAATAGTATTGTTACGGGCCACTGGGGGTATGACTAATCAAATCACAACTTAAATACTAAACACTAATTTATTTACTACTTAATAAATACAAATAGGTCCCTTAAGCTACTTAATCTAATAACAATTGTACTTAGGTCTAATTACACTAATATGTATATTACACAATACTTATCTTAATACTAAATGTTACAATTATACATAAGAATCTATTACACTGACACAGAGACTGTTACTACATTCACTGACACTGTTTATCACTGTCACTAACTCACAGACTGAACTGTCACTGACACTTGACTGGTTGATCGTTACTTGATCACTGACACATGGATACTGACTCCCAGGCTGGAAGTCGGCCTATTTAAAGCGCCGCCGAACATTCTAGACCTGGCCAGATTACAGGCCTGGGGCCTTCTGGGGCGCCGTGACCCTTCCAGGCCATCCGCCGCCCTTCTCGGCTACCTGCTCGCCCATGCCCACGGCACCACCAAATCTAGGCCACCCTGGCGGCCTTTCCAGCTACCTGACCCCGGGTCGCCCAGGGTGCCCTCAACCTCACCAGACCGTAACACTGCCCCCTTCTTAAAAGTGCTCTGCCCCAGAGCACGATTTGGAGCAATTAGATGCGATGATCTTCTTTCGAAGTAGTCGCCGTTTGATTTCCAGGGGTTAAATGTGCACACCAATATGACTATCCCAGAGTTGGCAAATGTCTCTTCAAGCATGTGTCTTACGGTCTTCCATTCCAGGCCGTCATATCCACAGCCCAACTTGGGGATGGCGAGCTTAGTGAGATGCAGTCTTAAAAGCTGGCTGCGCAGGTCGTTGAGGCTTCGCTGTAGTGCGCCGTACGTTGATTTCTGACGGGAGGCACGCTTGGTAACCAAGTAAAACAGATGCTGGCCTCCGTGCGTTTGGTGAAGCGCCCTTCCAACACTGGGTCCTTGCTGTTCTAATTCTTCAGCTCCGGCAAACTTCTTCCTGAAAACAGTTGCGATCCCTCGAGAGTTTCTCAGATCTTCAGGGACGCAATGGGCCAGAGCATAGTCCACTGGTAGAGAAAAGATGTCTCTGTAGATTGTTTGAGTCACTCCACGAGCACCTAAAACTTCAGGCCGCGCAACTGGGTCGTTATTGGCCCTAAAGTGAGAGAGATGCCTCACTTGTTGGTCCTCGGTTGGGCCATGATCTCCTTTGAATGGGGCCAGTCTATTAAAGTGGACTACCTTGGGTTTTCCTCTTGGCTGCTTCCTGATCCTATAGATGATCTGTCGTAAATAGCGGATAGCCAAGATTCTGTGTACATTCCCATCCTAGCGGACTTCTTCCTCAGGCATGAAAAACCAAATTTCAGATCCAGGGCAAGCGAGTTTCTCTGCCAAAACACCACTCTGGCGGGGGTCTGCCGGTCGTTTCCAAGAAATAAATTTTAACCCAACTCGCTCGGCAATCGTTTACCCCCCACCGATTTGTATTCTGTTTCCCGCAAGACTGCTTCCTTCCATCAATCTTATATCTTTCGCTCATTCTCATTTTGGAATTCATTAACCATTTCCATCTGGAAAATCTTTTCTATAAACTTTTTTTTACCAGCACGCTCGTCCGAGCTTCCTTTTTCGTACATTCCGGGCTCTAAATATTCTATAAATCCATCACTTTTTTCATCAATCTTCCGAGCACTTGTAAAATGTAAAAATAATAAGTATGTAATTTATGTAATATTATATACATCATCGTAATGTTTAAGTTATGCGTGTGTTTGGCGGTTATTTTATAAACTATTGAAGATTGTTATTTTTCATGGTTGAAGGTAGACAATAGTATCATAATTTGTGACTCAACACTAAACCTACCGACATTCCATATATAACTGTTTCTACCACAATTTCTCGATAAAATAATAATAAGAGAGGAGTGGATGCTGAAAAAATACTTTTGATATATTTTTTATTAAAATTTGTAAAGTCAAAAAGCAAAGTAATGAATGTTGTTTCCAAGAGCCACTGCCAAAAATTCTGAAAATGTTCATTTGACCCGTCATAGTAGGTTTAGTCTTTATATTATTCTTAGTAAGAATAAAACTTATTTTTTTAGTAAACAAAAAACAAAACATTTTTTTTTGTTCAAAATGCATTATTAATGATTTGAAGATATGAAAGTAATATTTAATTATAATAAAAAAATACAACAAAACATTAACAATTTACATACTTGATTATAAATAAAGAAGTATAAAACTGAGACTGTCCAGTTAAAAAGCGCTTACGCTTATGTTTAATGCATCCGGAGAACAAGGTTTTGCCGAGCAGATTGAATGGAAGATACGTCAATCAGTTTACGCCAGCAGTAAAGAGAAGAAGGTCCCTCATGGAGGGAATGTTAGTAAATAAGACAATGGATTGGGTCATTTCCAAAAATAAAGAGCCCTCGAAAGCAATTTGCCAGGGGACGTGAAAGATGCGATGGGCAAACAGAGAGAAGGGCACTAGATCTCAGTCGGCCTCCTGACGCTCTCCATGTTCTCCAGAATTAGCAACTCGCTCTAATCTAGCGGATAATCTGATCCGAGGCGTTCCCCTCCCACTGCCTCCTCCCTCGGGATTAAATCCGGAGGTCCCTCGTTTGGTGAAGGGATAACTGAAGTTTCAAATTTTCAGCGCAGTTTAGTGATTATTAACTTTTCAAGTTTTTTATAAACTAATTTTTGTCATAATTACAGACTAAATTTCATATTTATATCGTAGAAAACAAATATAAAACACTAGTATTTTTTAAAAATAAAAAAGTATATTTTTATATGAAACACTTTCTAATTTCTATTTTCACTTCATTAATGTAAATTCGATAAAAAAAAAAAAAAAAAAAAAAAAAAAAAAAAAAAAAAAAAAAAAATATATATATATATATATATATATATATATATATATATATATATATATATATATATATATTATATTCCCTTTACATTCCTTGCCATGCACGATTAGTCACATTTTTTATTTTTATTTATTATTTGAAATTGTTGGAGACTTAAACTACAAGAAACAGTTATTTGTTTTCGACTATTCCAACATTCACTGGACCAGCGTTCAAAGCTTCTAATTAATCACAAAAGACTCATTTACAAGACAGGAATAAGACCTTGTCGGGCACATGGTGTTGAGGTTTGGGGCCCTTACTACCTTCTAATTCTCCTTGTATCCAATCCTTACATTCCAAAACTCTGCGTTGTCCTCAATACTCCATATTTTTTCCAAAATAAAATTGTACATAGAGATCTAAATATCCCAAATTTTCTAGATTTGGCCCTAGACAGATACCTATACTTCCATGACAAGCTACATTCCCTTTCAGATCCACTAGTATTCTTCTCACTCGATCCTCGATGACCTGCCGAGGAGTCTGAAAAGAAGAAGGCTAACTACTTTACTATGTTAAGCATTTATTGAAATGCTACTTAAGAATAGTTCTTCACAAGTTACTTTGCATATCATTGTAATCGATGTACCACACATTTACTTATGGTATATATTGTACATTGTTGTAAATATCAATAATATATATATATGGATAAATCTGTTGTATTACAATGATAATGACATGACAAAAAATGTAAGAAAACTATCCATTGTAGCATTAAAATGAAAGTTCTACTTTTGTTTCAGAGGCCGCGGAGGATTATATTTAATAGAATGGGAAGCAAGTAGAGAAATAAGTTGATTTGGGAGAGTATTTGTTTCATTATGAAAAGATAGGTGCCAAATCAGCAACATAACAGAAGTTAAAATAATTATTATGGCTTTGTTCATTTCTAGAATAGTTAGGAGCATTATGGGTTTTAGAAAGGATTTTAGATATAAAAGATTAGATATTGTTCATATTTAAAAATCAAATTGAAAAAGGGATTGATGTTTGAGAAATAACAAAGTAATTTTATGTCACCTCACTAGAAGACGTAGACTAAACGGAATTAGCGTGTTGCCGTGTAGTTTTGCAGTTTAGTATTATCGCAACATCTACGGCGCCAGTTGGAATCTAACCTGGGAGTTTTATAATTGAAATCGTGGCGATTCCAAGGAATTAATCTCAACATTCCCTTTCTAATAAAGAAAGAAGGATAAACTGTTCCTTCAGCAGATAACTTAAGGGCAGATAGATCCAACAAGAAACAATCAACGGGACGCAGAATAAATAAAACCCCTTTTCTTCCTAACTTGGAACAACAAAAGATTTTTTTTTTTTTTCAACTTGAATTTGCTACCATATTGAATTTGCTTTTGACTATAAATTTGCTACCATATGGGGGCAATCCAAAAACCTAATGATAACAGAATCGGGGGATAAAGTTTGGCCATGTACTTTCAAATCTATCCTCTGCTTCCAAAATTAAATTATACCACTGGATATCTAAAGGTTCAAAGAAATTATTACAATAAGCGAATTTGAATTTCATAACGAATTTGCGCTTTTTTTTTTATTTCACATTGATTGACATTAAATGATTTTTTAATTATTATAAAATAAAATAAATTAATTAAATCTGTTTTGTTCAGTAAAATTGTAACACCAAGAACATCTATAACACTCCTTAATAATATCATTTTAAATATTCTTACAGATGTTGCATAAATATTTTGTTATTTAAAGAGAAAAAAATAATCTTGTGCTTCATTATATTAATATTCTAAGAACTTCTTAACTTGTTCATAATGAGGCTGTTTGAAGAAAGAATGTAATCTCCTTGAAGATTGCGCTCGAGTGTAAACATTCTCGGGAATAAAACGAGCATGGTCTTTTTATTCAAGAAAAAAATATCTCGAAAAGGAGGAAAAATATTTTCCGCTATTTACGCAGAGCTTTCATTAAGAAAACGAGAAAAAGCAGAAGAGGAAAATGGCTGGAAAAATGAATTTATGATGTGTCAACGGTGGTTTACATTTCCATTTGTTTTGCCAGACAATAGGCGCATTTCTTCCTCGCAATAATGATTCTAGGCTCTGACTTATGCTCTAATATGTGAGCCAAATAAAAGTGTTTACTAAACGTAAACTCAGATTTTAAAATAAAACTAGTCTTATAATTTTATTTTTATAATAACTTATATTTTTATTTTAATGAGAGTGTAATACAAATGCACTCTCTTCAACTAGCTAACCCAGGATTTCCTTGATAAGTAAGGTTAACGAAGTTGATGTTGGTAATCAACATTGTATCTGTAATGGATTTTTACATTAACTGTTCATAGCTACTACAGATTTGGTACCAATTTAAGCCTAAGGATAGAATTAGTTGAAAGTTCTGATTTTTCTCCAAAGAAACATTTTTTGGGCAGTTTTATTTAAGGAAACCTTAAAAATAATCAAAATAAATAGCTAAAAAATATCAGCCATAATGACGGCAGAAAATGTTTGGCTCACGCAACATTTGCCTGTAGAATATATATATTCCTCCTCTCCCCCAGAGATAGATACAATAATACATTTGTAAATTCTATAATAATACTGTTAAAAAAAAAAAAAATTGATTTCAATTGTTTGAATGACAAAATCTGTTAAAGAAATAAAAAATTACAATATCCACAATATATCACAATTTTAATTTTTTTTATTTGTTGTAAATTCCAAAGAAATCTGTGTGTAATTTAACATTGAATAGCTCACACAGTTTAATTGTTAGCTGAAATTAACATTTAAAAATTATAGTTAGAGTTAGAGGTATTAGTATTGAAAAATAACCGATTGTACTAGTATTATGCAATAGATAGGATTAATAATGCCAGAAAATACTCACGGCCCTTAGTGGGCTATAATATAGAATAACCTAATGGGAAACATAAGTAAACATTTTTTATTATTAATATTTTATATTTAATTACAATGGATTAATTTTAAGATGGAACCGAACTGACGAAAAGATAGATAGCATTAAAGTGGAACTTAAATTCATTGCCTTAAAAATTTTAAATGTCTTGAAACATCTAAAAAAAATTTTTTTCGACGATAGTTTAAAACTTAGAGTATTTTGATGTATGAAATCTACATTTGTAAATATTTTAGTATGGAAATATGTACAAGGTTTGTTTCCTTCAAGATTTAAAAATTTTGAATTAGATATATTTTTTGGATTACTCCCTCAAAAATTTAGTATTTTGAGAAACTCTAGCTGTTGGTTTTGATCAGACTTAAAATTGTACCATATTTTCTAAAAATAAATTAAGTGGGGAATAGTTTTTGTTATATAACACTTGCCGCTAGGATCTATAGTTTAGGAGCTATATTGGCTCGATTGAAAAAAGTCATGTTGCTAGGTTTTTTCACCTTCAATTAATTTGTAACGGTTGTTTTTCTCTTTTAAATTGCTTGGATCAAAAATTTAAAAAACAATCTATCAATTAAAAATTCATTATAGAATAGTTTATGTTATATAACATTTTTCGCTAGTTTAATCGCGGTTTG
Organism: Euschistus heros; assembly: GCA_003667255.2. NCBI lineage: Eukaryota > Metazoa > Arthropoda > Insecta > Hemiptera > Pentatomidae > Euschistus > Euschistus heros. Next base: position 90,017 of record RCWM02000694.1, on the reverse strand, counting down.
ATTGAAAATACTTACTTTTTGCTAACATTTGTTAAGTGTTAGGGCCTTTTTGGCTCTAGCTCTGTTGGTATCGTTTGGATTGAAAATTTGACGACAACTTAATTATCAGAAGCAGTAGCATATAGACATACATATACACGATCGATTGTTTTTCTCAGCCAGAGGGAAATTTAATTTTCCTTTGGTCTTTGGAGGTATGATAGCAGCCTATAACAATATCTATATTCAACTCAACAAACATTTAAATCCTAGTGACGTTATTCCAAATCATCAAATCTTTTTTATTTATCTGTTTTTATATTTATATTTAGTTTATATTTAGCTATAAACAAATCTGAATTTATATTCAATTAGGACTGATGAATTAAATGCCACTTCTATTGAGATCGAATAATCGAAATCGAAATCTCAATAGAAGTGGCATTTAATTCATCAATCCTAATTGTATTGATCCTTCTATATCATCATGCGTACCCAAGTGAATTTATATTCATCGTATTACCTATTTTTAATATTATATTGATGCGATCCCATTGCCATTTAGTTTTTAATCATTTGCAACTATTATGATTATATAGCACATTATGAACGTGGTAAATATTTATAAATTTCTGCAAAAGAACTCGAATTTTAGAAGACAATGTAAAACAACAGGGAAAATAATTAAATGAGAGGTATAGAGGAACAGTTCCCTACTCCTCCGAATTTCAGTGAACTCCAGAGAAAATCTTTGTTCCCCTTGTAATCATACCTTTCTTTACACCCTTTTCTAATGGATCAACATTATTTCTAATTTTCTATACTATATAATTTTTATGCTCTAATGGTAGTTTGAATAATTATTTATTTTCGAATCTTTTGAATTTCATTATTGTTCAAACATTCGACAGATTAATAAAAATGCAGATAATAGCAATTACTAAAAAATTAATTAACTACATTCAACATATTTCTTTACAAGGTAAAATCAATTTTGAAAATTATTTTTATATAATAAATAAGAAATAAGTTTTATTTAATAACAAGTACTGCCAACACATAAATTTGGATTTCTTTTATTTCACTCGACAGTTCATCAACAATACCGTTTAATTTCATATCAATTACACATGAATAAAGATTATACGTTACAGGTGCATTTCGAGATGTAGCTCAAGCATTTGACTGAGTTTGCATTAACGGACTTCTTTTTAAAATAAAAAATCCTTTTACCTGTTATCTCATCCTTCAATCTTTTCTCACTGATAGATTTTTCCCTGTCCAACAAATGTCGATAGTCGTTCTACTATTATATTTCTCCTATACACACTATTCCATTAATACATTAACAGCAACTTACGCTAATAATACAGCAATATTAACAAGACATAAAGATCCCACTATTGCATCACTAACTCTCTTCAACACTACTTTTACACTCAGACTTAAACTCTTGTCAACCGGTCTTCGTTGACAATCAACCCCTAACACAGAAAAACGAAACACATTACTTAGGGCTTACATTCAATGAAGGAATGGAATGTGGAATCCTGGGGTTCACATATAAAACAAAAGCGTCTCAGTCTAAATAACTCATGTATCCCACATTCATAAACGGAAGACATTAAAACTCCGACAGTGATTAAATACCTTCACTTACTTAAACCTATATGGACATACGCCTCACAAATATAAGGAACTACAAAAAATACCAACCTTAAAAATATACAAATATTTCAACCAAACATATTTAGACTAACCACGAAATCACCTTAGTACATTTCAAACCACACACTTTACTCAGATTTCCACGTACCCACAGTAAACGAAAATATACACAACCTTTACACGACGATTCCAGGCAGACTTCATAGATATAATTACTCCAATAAGACATGGCCACGCCTGATATCTCGAAAGCCTTAAAAAACAAAAAACAAAGCTGGATGAATGATTTGCTCAAATAAATCTTTTTTTTTTTTTAATTCATGCCAGGAGGAGGTACTGTTGAATTCTAATCTCCCACACGCCTATAAGACCCGTATTATTACACTTTCAGCAAATTCAATTATTGCTCCTTTATGAACTGGTGTAAATAAAAAAAATGAAAGAGAAAAAACAAATTTTATAAACTGCTATCGTTGACGTCGGATCTTAGGAGTAGTAAGTAATAATAACTTTTCGTGATATGGCAGATTCATTTGGCAAAAGCAGAGGGACTCGACTAGAAATAAGCTGAAACAATTTCAAAAGGTCATGTGTGGTTCAGCTGAAATGCCTTGATTCTCTCCAGTCTTGTCATATTTATAACTACAGTGCCGCGAAATTTCACTGAAGTTAAAAACATTCTCTCCCTATTTTCCCTATATTATATTATATTTTATATATACCCAAGGCCCAATGGCCTCCCCTATCAAAACGCATATTTCGTGATCTACCTGGCTATTTGTCGACTTATACTTTTAAATTAAAAATAAGAAATGTTGGGGATGAAAGGCAGTTTTTCAACTTCTCACAACTCATAACGAAAAATCCTTTAGCTAGACAACAGTTGGCCCGTATTCAAAATATAGATTTTCCCTTTTCTTTATAGTATTCTGTTTAAATCTGTAGAGGCACTATTATTTTTTTTTTCTATTTTTTTGTTACATGGATGCTATAATCTTATACCTACATACAGTATCAATGAGTTGATTTCACCAATGTCTAATGACCCCAGTGGTTTGTCTTTCTTGTCCATATATATGTGTGGCACAACTGACTTAATGCTTCATCACAACCTTTAGCTGTAAAGTAGGATTCAATAATTATAGCAATCTATACGGCATTGAGTTTATCATCTTCAGTTTTTCACAAACAGCGGCCAAAATGCAGCAGTTTTTAATTTGTAAATAATGAGAATATTCTACTAACCTTACACAAATGGTACAATGGTACAAATGATTTATCAAGTAACCTTGATTCTACATCTCGAGTTAACTCTCTAGCGTTTATTTGACTGCCTACTGGTGATTACTCGTTTTCGGATTTGGCAATTGTTCAAATATATATCTTTCTAAAACAAGTGAATTCGTTATCTCGAAACATTTATTTGTTTTTCAGACTAATATTGTTCTACACTAGAGTTATATATACATAGAAGATGATCAAAGAATCTTGGAGTAAATATGTACTAACTACTGTTCAACCTAATTTATAGTTGGCTGTAATATGTGGGCCAAAAATATACTAAAAGCTTGCTTTATTCTTTTAATCTGCCATAAAAATGGAAAAAACCTTTGCTGAGGCGTATAAGAAATTTACATTTTTCTGTTTTCTTTTAGGTGTTAATTAAAAAATATAAATAAACACGATCTTATTTAGAATATATAATTTACAACAAACAATGAAAATTTTAATTAGAAAAAGTTGAAAAGAATAATATTTGTCACTTGAGGTACACCAAGATGGTATAGAAGGATCAATACAATTAGAATTGATAAATTAATTGTCATTTCTATTGAAATTATTATATTAGAATAGTAGTTTTAAAAGCTAAACATTCATCTTCAGTTCCAAAACATAAAAAACTTTCAAAACCTCAGCACAATGTTACATGGAATTTAAAGTAAAATTATGTTTATTTCATTTTATATCCATGCAACATAGTGCTAATGTGTTGAAAATTTTGTATGTTTTAGAGCTGAAGTTCAGCTTTCGAAAGTAGAATTCTAATAAAATAATCCCAACAGAAGTGGCAATTAATTCATCAACCCTAATAATATTTGTCTTTAAAATATTGAAATATAATAGTGACACATTCTGCGGGAATAAAAATAAAATAAAAATGTAGTTTTAAAATTTATTATAAATGTATTAATAATTAAAATAATTTAACCGATCTGAAACTAGTATTCCTCAGTGGGTTTGGCCTAATGCAAAATTGACGTTTTTTGACGGCCGAAGGTAAAATTCTTCCAGTTCATGTTTCTGATGGCAATTCTTCCCAACGAATTAATTTTTGTAATAATGTATATATATCTTAGAATGTAAATAGATCTGGTATCGCAAGGTGAGGAGAAGATCTTACCGTCTCCACCACCTCCTTTCCTCTCCATCACCTTCCCTGCTACTGAAGTTGTGTATCTACAAAAGCATGTTGAGGACTGCCCTTCTGTACAGTGCCCCTCTTCTTACCTGGCTTTCTGACAGAACTAGGCGGCATCTGCAGTGTTTCCAGGACCCCATGCTCAAGAAGATGGTAAAAACGATCTCCCTAAAGAAGAAGAAACCAAAAGACCTTTACGAGATCTTCGACCATCCGACAGTCCCAGAATTCATCCAGCGTCGACACACAAAAGTGTGTGGGACAAAGTCCCTTAAGAATAACAGATAATTGCAGGTATAACTAAATTAAATCTGGTTAGAGACATAATGAGAAACAAATAAAAAAAAATAATACATTAATGACACTATGTACATAGATGATATTTAAATAAAAAGAAAAGAAAAGAAGATAACATTCTACAGATTAGAGGAGATAGAATTAAATGAGAAAAAAAATAAAATAAAATTATATAGAAAAATCTTTTGGTACAATATGATTTGTATGTACAATAGAAGTACCCAATGTTATATTCATGGAAAGTTAAATTTTTATTAAAAGGAATCTCAATTATTCCAGAACTGAATCCAGCAATGAAATAATAATTTTTGACTAAGTAGTTAGATAGTTAGCAAGCGTCAGTCTGGATGAGAAGGAGGTATTGGAAATATAAATATTTGAATGTTTTCAGGGATTTAGCTTGTCTGATGTGAGGAGGGATGGAGTTTCAGAGGATTGTTGAGCGGAAAAGGAAGGAGCGTTGGAATATTGAAGTTCTATGGGACGGGGTATACAGATCAGAAAGACGGGATCTCGAATGTATTGGATTGACTGCAGATCTCAATTGAAGCTTATTGTAAATATAAGAAGGTTGGAGGGTATTGATAATTTGGTATAGGAATGTTCCATGGAAATATTGTTTACGGAAAGTGGGATAGAGCCAATTTAGTTGGGAATAGAGGTGGGAAACATGGGAACGCCTCGGACTACCGAAGACAAACCTGACGAAGCAGTTCATGATTCGCTTCAGTCTGTCTTCGAGAACCGTCGAGAGGCCACCGTAAACCAGACAACCATAGTCAATGTAAGGGAATAATAAGGAAGAGACTAAAAGCTGGCGGGTTGACTGGGGAAGAAGGTAACGGTTTCGGTGGAATAATTTGAGAAGGCCTATGGAACGGCGGGAAATTTGGGCAATCTGAGGTTTCCAAGAGAGGGTTTGATCAAAAACAATCCCGAGATTTTTTACAGAGGAGTAGAAAGAGATAGGATGATTATTTAAGGTTAAAGGAGGGTATTGTGAGTAGGAATTAAGGATGGAGCTAGAGCCTATTAGAATGACCTGAGTTTTCTTTTCGTTAAGTTGTAATTTATTTACAGTCGCCCAGGCACTAATTCTGTCCAGATCTTCCTGAACTTTAGCGAAAGCAGTGGATAGCTCTGAAGGAGAGAAGGAGAGATAGACTTGGGAATCATCTGCATAGAGGTGGTAGGAACAGTGATAGATTGAATTAGGAAGATCATTAATGTAGGAATGGAATAGGAGAGGAGAAGTACTGGATCCCTGAGCAATACCTGAGGTAAGAGTGAGAAAAGAAGATAGGGAGGGGTTGGTTTGGTATTTTAACTGCTTGGGAACGGTGAGAAAGGAAAGATTGAAACCAGCGGATGGAACTATAGGATAAGTTTAATGATTTTAATTTGGAGAATATGATAAAGTGATCAAGGGAATCGAAGGCTTTAGAAAAGTCAAGGAGTAACCGGATGGTCAATTTTTTGTCATCTATTGCGGTAAATATGTCATTAGTGATTTTTAGGAGAGCAGACTGGGTGGAGTAGCCGGGACGAAAACCAGATTGAAGGGGGTCGAGGAGATTAGATTCTTCAAGGAATTTGGAAATTTGAGATTGAACTAATCTTTCCAAGGGCTTAGAAAGATTAGACAAGATGGAGATAGGGCGATAGTCATTTGGAGACATGGGGTTTAATGTTTTATTTATAGGATGAATTAATGCTTTTTTCCATGAGGTTGGGAAAACTGAATTTTGGAGGGAAAAGTTATAAATGAATAGGAGGACTGGTATGATTTCAGGTAAACACAGTTTTATTAGTTTAGTGGGAATATCATCTGCGCCCGTAGAATTGGAATGGGAATTCATTATGGAGGAAATAAGTTCAGAGGGGGAGATATCGGAAAAATAAAAATTAGAATCATTGAATGTAAGAGCTGGGGTAATAGGAGGAAGGGTGAAGAGAATCAGGAGAAAAGGTGGAAACAAAATATGAATTTAATTCATCGGGAGATACAGGGTAGGTAGATGAGGATACAAGGGAATCACAGAGTGAAAGTTTACGGAGGATATGCCATTTCGATTTGGGATCAGGGGCAGAGGAGAGGGCTTCATGGTAATAATTGAATTTTGCTCGACGAATCGAGGCTTGTGTTGAGTTGCGAAGTATCTTGAACCTTTGGTAGTCATCCGTCATCCTCGTGCGTCTGAAGCGCCTTCAGGCTGCTTCTCGGTTTCTTTGGCTTAATCATATTTACGTTTCAGGATTCACATTTAATTTTCCGGCATTTTATTTTCTTTTGAAATTTTTGTTTTGTTTAGGTATTGTGGCCCCTAGATACCAAAACTCCTCTCCGTATTTAATTTAATCTCTGATATATTTATATCAACGAAATTAGCACCACTTCTTCTACCAACCAATATTTTTTTTCATTATTATAAAAGTAACTACTGGACCGATTTCTTTACATACTGTTACGTGTGTGATTTTTAAGGAAATAAAATCTAAAGCAAAAATGAAAGTTAAAATGAACAGAAGATTAAAAAAAAAAAAAAAAAAAAAAAAAAAAAAAAAAAAAAAAAAAAAAACCTGCTAAAATATTTCAAAATTGATCGCTAAGATCACCTTTCAAAGACCTGAATTACGTTTTCGAGCCTCAGGTTGAAATCCAATTAGTCCAAAATATATTAAAGCAAAAATAGAGAATCTGGTTGATTGGCTGTTGGTTGTTTGTTTTAGTAACCAATCCCCAGCGGCTCCATTCATGTTTATTCCGATCAGAAATAGATTCTGTGAAGCGGCTATTTTAGAAGATATCGGTCAGGCTATCTGTAGGATAGAAAGATGTTTTCAAGCACACTTCCTGCCAATCCCCTTTCCTTTTAGAACTAAGGCCAAACTGAGGCTTTATTCTCTTTCCTTTGGGCCATTTTATTTTTTTCTTAGACTACGATAGAAAAAAAAAAAAAAATCACAATCAATGCCATGGTATATTTACCGTTATTAGCATTCATATTTTCTTATTCATCTTTACATTCTCTTACATTCTCATTTGCTAGAAAATAATATAATGTTGTCAAAAGTCTAGATATAACTGTTTTTCAAAAAAGAAATGTTTATATTAGTAGGAAAACGCTATATGCAAGGATTTGATCCATGGGATTAATGTCTTATATAAGCTAAAACGGATTTCGAATAATGGAATTAACTACAAAAATCAGCGAAAATACGAGTCTTTGAAGATGTCGAGTCAAATAGAACTGCATGCGGTCACATCAAATAAATAGAAACACGTCTCGGAGCTTCTCGATGATTCGGCTTTAACTGCTGAGATCGCTTGAGTAGATGTAGGGATTTTTGAAACCCAAATATTTCCTTAAAAACCATCTCAATCCTCAAAAAAACTCCTTGGATTTCCCTCATCCTTCATTACCTTCATTATGGATGCTTAATATACAGAGGACTGTGGTGAATTCGAAGATATTAATGAGTCTCTTAATAAGATTTATTTTTGGGATCCCTAGGCGCTCCCACATCACTTAATGGTATTCTGAGTTAAGGTGGATTTATCCAGGTTTTGTACAACAATACTTCCTTGGAACCTTTCTATTCAAATCCTTTAAGTCCAAAAAACTTCGTATAATTACGACATCCTTACCCTTCGCTCTTCCATTCATCATTTGAATACCAGATCACAGCCCGTTGATTTGTATATCCATTCTCATCGAACTTTGACAAATCCTTTATTATTCGTGCAGCCTCATTTTGGAATTCCCATTTCAATTCGCGATTCTTCCTCTCTTGTTTCCATTAAACTTTATTCATCCATCTCCTCATTGTAAATTATTTGAGAATATGTAATAATATATTTATATAAGAATGTTTTGTTTATAAATTCGAAGATTTATTTTTAGTATTAATTTACATATATATATTGCTGAGTTCATAACTTATAATCTACAGAATTTGCTACCTGATATCTACGCAGCAAGGCAATAGTACCTTTTCATTTTACTTTCATGTTATTCTTAGATGTCCCAGAATAAAGTTTACTTTTCTTTCTTTTAAGAGAGGTTTACATTTATCAATTATTTGTATTGGTGGTCAAATTTATCAGCAACAATAACAAAATTATTTTTTTTAAGCTGAAATCGTACATTAGGCTATGCTACTAATATTTGCAGGCTGTAAAGAAGCTCAAGAGAGCAGACCAAAAGATTTCGAAAACTTTCGACTTTTCTATTCGAGAAAGTGTTTCCGAGAAGCAACGAAGGGAACATTTTACGATGCAATTATGATTTTTTTTGAACCAGTGATTACATTTGGTTTGAAATTACTTCCCATTTTTTTTTTCCTCAGTGTGGTATTATTTTTTATCTAATATTTAAGTAAATTATTTCTTTTTTCAAATTTATTTATTTACTAAGTTGATGCATATTAATTTTAGTGTGTATGATTTGATTTAGAGAGAGTAATGTTTATCCTCTTTCATGGTTTTTTCCCCTATATACTATATTTTCCTGGCTACCGTATTTAATATTATTATTCAATTATAAACGCCTTCTTAAACCGTATTTCAGTAAACAGAAGGAATATTTCTCATTTAAGAAATTTGTATACCGATGTAATGAAAATTCTAAAATTAAAATTCTTTATTAATTTCGTTCTCTTCTTGTTCAGGATATCGATCCAAAACCCTCCCCCATCCTTTTAATGAGGAAGGGAAAAGATTCCATTGATTTTTAGTGATGAGTTCATAGAAAACCTGAATTGATAATGCACATCTTGATGTCGTGATAAAATGTCTTCGTGTTAGCCCCCATTAAGTTTTGTTTTATTACTAAAATTTGTTTTTTTGTATGGAGATTTTTTCTTTTTTAATTCAAAAATGTTCTTAAAAATAATTTTTGCCAAATTTACATTACTACTTTGAATTGTTATGTTCTTCGAACAATAATGATATTAAATTCATTTACTGTTTTTATGAAAAAGGAAGTCCTACCTCCTTCATTTTTCCTCATTACGCGTTTCTATTTCAATACTAGAACATTTACAAAAACATACATTTGCGCATTCATTCATATTTATTCTTATTTTACTTAAGTGTTCCAGGTTTTCCTAATGAAGTATTCTAGATCGCATTTTCTACACGGAATATTCAACTGTCATCTTGGCCTATTCTAGTGGAGTCCTCTAAGAGCTGGTGACATTACGTACGCTGATGGCACATGTTCAGTATCAGTTTATTGTATCTAAAACACTGCCATCTCATACCAGAAACATGTAACAATGGAATTGAAATCGGATGATTAAAATAAATCCCATCAAATAACCTTTCCCTTCTTTGCAAACCTACGACTTCCTGTCCTAAATAAGACTCCATTCGGACAAAGTCTAATTAGATAGCCACATGTCAGAGTAAAACGACATGAACCTTCTCGTCGTTATTGACTACTTCAACATTTACTAGGTAAATGTTCAAAGCTTCCTGTAAGTAGCATAAGATTCAATGCAAATTACGTGACAGTGATAAAAACTATTTGAACATACGGAGTGAATGGAGATCCACAACAGCTTCAAATTCTTCTCCTATTGATTCTTAAAGATCCAAAAATCCTTTCGTAAAATAATAAATGCTCATATATTATGACACAAATAAACTTATCCATAAAGATCTAAAATTATATGTTGCTGATTTGGCCCAAAACTCATCATTTCATAGTCAACTTCATATCCACTCATATCCTCTTGTTATACACTCCATTCTCGATAATCCTTCAAGAAGACGGCCAAAAGATCTTTCGTAAAATCCTCAATGCTCCTGTTTATGTCAAAAATTAACCTCTAGATCTAAACATTCCATATGTTGCTGATTTGGCCCAAATTATATATCTATCATTTCATAGTTAATTCTATATCATACCCACTCAAATCCTCTTTTTGCACTCTCAATCCCCGACAATCCTGCAAGGATTCTGAAAATAAAATAGCTAAGAGACCTAAAGTACAACTTTTATTCAAATGCTACTAATCAGAAGTTCTTAACAAGTTATTGACGTTTGATTCTAATCACATTACACACATTTAGTTGTATATATTCTATAAAGTTGTAAATATCAGTAAATAAAAAAAAAAAAAAAAGAAAAGGAAAAGGGAATTTCTAATTATAAACATGGGAACAATTAAATCTTTATATGGCCACTAGATTCAATTCCTCATTTATTTTATCACAATCCAGTTTTTAACATGCTAGAACTTGAATTTTTTTTTCCTAGCAAATATGAATAAAATATCAGATTTTTAATAGTTTATTATCTAGATAAGTAATTAAGTGAAAACATGGAATCCTGCAATCCTGGATGGAATAGAATCCTTTTCAGTAGCCCACATTCTAAGATCCAAGAATATATCACGGAAAATGAAACTCAGAATTTATAATTCGATCATTCTACCCATATTACTGTATAGCTGCGAGACCTGGTCTATTTCAGGCTCCCATGAGAAAAAGGTTAAAAAATTTGAACGAAAGATTCTCAGGATAATAGTGGGCCCAAAGTGGGAAAAGGAGTTAACAACATGAAGAAGAAAGAATAAGAAAGAAATAATCTCCGAAACAAAGCAGTCAGTTGCGCTGGACATGAAAGCAATGAGATGACATTTTGTAAAAATATTGCACTAAGATTTCTTAAATGACACCGATAAAAGGAATTAACAATAACAAATAAAAAAAAAGGAATAATCCAGATAATTGACTAGGAGTATATTTTAAGTTGACAGAACGCAGGATCTAAAACTCTAATAATTTAGCAGGTTTTTAGAGTTGAGGTGCCTGCCCTGACCACGAACACCCTCCCCTCCACCACTACCTCAGAATACCTCCCCCCCCCTCGCCCTTAGCACTCCCAAGTTTTTCCTAAAAAAGGCTGGTTTAGAAGAGAAAAGAACTTAATGTTTTTTTGAGTCATATTGATTCATCATTAAAAGCTGTTATAACGCCCTATGTAACACAGTTTCTCGGCTCATGTGTAATTTTTTCCTCGCTAAAAACATCATCTCTCAGGGACAGAAAAAGTAGCCCCCCCTTATGTCACTTAATTTAATTCTCAGCCCTCCTTCTTTGAGCTTCAGAGTAGTTGGCTTATTTCATTTCTTTTTAAATTAAAACTTTTTAGGAAGTATTTAAGTATATTATATATGATATGATATGAAAAATTAACTTTATTCTGGTACTCATTGTCTTTTAAGGCTAACAGGTACAATGGCATGTTACTGTAGTTTGACTACATTTATTTTGAGACTCAAATGTCTAAAAAAACAAAATTAAGTTAAAACAGATTAAGACGTATACACGAAAAAAATTACTACATAATAATACTGTATAGACATTGATCCAATTAATATTTAAAAATACAAAAAAAAAGAAAGGAAAATTATATTAAACACACACACACACATATATATATACTCACATACAGGATATTCAGTCAGAGAATTGTGTTTGACAAAATTCTTGGACATTTAAGTAACTTTATGCATTTTTTGTTTTTCGTGATGACCTACATTAATAATAAGTAATAAATGATTCATTTTTATTATTATTATTTGGATTCAAGGGATCATTAAAGAACTGATTTAAAACACAAAAAAAATCAAATAAACATGTACCGCCACAACCCATGAATACTTGGTTAGAGAGTATACTTCCGTGACCAAGGATTATATAAGGAAGTGATGTCAACCTTCAGGTTTTCTGATAAGGGTGTAACTACTAGCCTATGTAAGGTACCCTTTCACGATATATATACACGCTCGCTACATTATTATGTAAATATCTGTTAATGCTTCTTGCATTATTTTATTCTAAGCATATTTCACCTAGCACATTAAAAATTCCAGAAAGTTTCGATTCTTTCTTTCCTGTCATTATAAATCACAATGACATGAAATGAATGCTAACCTTAAAAAAATAATTTTCTATTAAAAGCTGTACTCGAAGAAAAGTACATTTCTTTAATACTGTGGTATCGTTTATTACTGATATTCTTAAAAAATCGTTAACCTTGGAGGTAAATCAGCTAAAGTATATATATTTTCTTATTCGGGTATCACTTTGCTCACCAATTCATCCTTTTACGCCATTCATCTTCAAAGACGAAATGCTAGGTTATAGCAAAAGGGAATAAAGATAAATCACACGGGTAAAGTCATATGAAAGGCATTATTGTTTCGATAGCATTTTATGTAACATTATATTGCGCTTCAGCAGCCCTCAACTACGTCCAGTTTTCTTTGTTGATTTACTATGCCTGTGTGGAAAATAATGAACAATCATTTTCCATAAGTATCAAAAGTCAACCAATGAATATAACTGCTATATATGCACAGTAGAGAATGGCGAAGTTCACTATAAGCTATCTGTGAAATTTCTAACATGCATATTCCCGTTTTTCACTCTTCTGAAAAAAAATTGATTTTGTTACTTCATGACTTTTACCTCTAAGTAGACGATATTTAGATTCGGGGAAATATGATTTCATTGTCATAAAAAATTCAAAGTTTTCCGTATAACATAAATAAACATATATATATATATATATATATATATATATATATATATATATATATATATATAAATTTTTCTTGAAATAATTCAATATTATTAAATATAAAATAAATAATATATATATATATATATATATATATATATATATATATATATATATATATATATATATATATATATATATATATATATATATATATATATATTGTTTAGTATGGATCTTGAGGTTCAGTCAATAAATAAAAACAACTATTTTGGCGATGTTTCGAGACTATATTGTTCTCACAATCATGCCAATGTTACTGGTGGATATCCACTGAATACTGAAACGGAGGAAATTATTTACGTATTTTTATGTACGTAACTTTGAATGGCACTGTGTATGAGTTATGACAACCTGTTGGTTTGGTCTGTCAGTATGATTACTGGATTACTGGTCGTTATGTCATAGCTGGTGGTGGGCGGTCAGGGCTTTGGGCGGTCATTCAATCAGAACAGTGGTAATCCACGGATTAAGACCGGTTAGCTATGCCCTCGAATAAATATCGATAAACTTTCGGCAGGCCTTCGGCCTCTAACAGGTGAGTAATCCATCTATGAATATCTAACATGGTTCATGTTACTGTGACGTTTAATACACCCTAAGAATGACAAATTACACCATGATATCTAGTTGTAACTAAAAATAATATTCAAATCCACTGTTTACCTTAAATAAATATCATAAAGTGTAAAAAAACATTACAGTTTATAAAGATTGTTAGTTTTTCTTAGTTTTCTTTTACCTTTTTCGTCCATTATGTGGTTTATCTGTTGAATTGTATTATCCACAGTCACCGCTCCACGCAATTACAAGATAATCAGGAATTTTCTACGATTCTGTTGGTATATACAGTTTATTTAATTTAAATATTTTTATTAACAATATCTGGATTTTTGATGAATAATTTTAATTTAGATATATTTTTCATGTTTTGCTACATAGATAAATTAATGTCCCATGTACCTCCGCATTAGGTTTGAGGCAGCATTTACCCGTTCAAAACTACAAATGTTCGTTATTAGATTGTGGAAAGTTGTATTTTTTATTTATTTTATTAATTTTAAAATATTTTCGTGCTTCAGGTCATTATTTCGCTTTTGCTTGCTGTATTATTTGCAACACAAAATAATGTGCTTTATGGCAAGATTTTCTTAATATCGTTGCATTCTGGAAATGGTTTGATTCACATTAACTAGCTGTGGATGAGTTTCGAATGGACTATTCGTATTCTCGTCATGGTCACTTCCTTGAACTTGGTTCATGATCTCATGGTCTTGCTTTGAATTCGAAAATTCACCGGAAATTTTATCAATTATTTAAAATCTGACAAAAGAGCATTGTGAAGGGTAATGAACAGAAAAAACACGCTAGTACTTACAACTATCATGGCGTAAACAGCAATGTAATACACGAAATAGCAACCTTGATCAATACCATTTTAAAATTCAAAATTCACACTTAAACATGAAATTCTTACACCCGTGTGCATTTGCAATATTCCATTACCACAGACTGGCCTAGCAAATTACCTAGGATTAACGTACGATAAATTTGCATACTTGGGTCCGGCACACTAACAAAAAACAACAGACCTTAAACCAAAGACTTAAACTACTCTACAGACTACTAAATGGAAACTTGCTACATACATATATTAACTAAACCCGTTTGAAATTGCGCTTCTCAAAATTTTGGTAGAACAAAAAAGACACTCACACAAAAACTGCAGAAGCTTCTTGCTATTTTGCCAACACAACTTTCCATACTGACCTACATATACCAACAGTTAGAAAATACATTCGGACAAACGATTCCTTTAAAATTTACAAGGGCACGGAAATAAACTAATATAAGCTATGAAAATAAAAAAAGAAGAAGACAGAAAAGAAGGTGGAGAGAGATCTTTTTCTAAGCCAATTCATGCCAAGGAAAAAGTTACCGCTAAGTATCGTTTTTCCTCATGCCTGGAATGTCACCTTTTATACATTTTGTTTATCAAGCCGACCATTCCGCTGATTTTGGATGTATATTTTGACTGGTGTGGATGAATAAATAAAAAAAAAAAAAAAGTAACTAATTTCAAGTGCAATTATGGCCATTCATGTATATGATATTTACAAGCTATATATAAAAGGCAATTCCCAAGCAGACACAGCAGTTAGAAATATATACCCAAGACGACAATTAATTTTAACTACCTAATAAATAATAAAAAAACAAAAAGAAGCCTTATATCGACAATAAAAATTAATAAATAAAATTGTTTATTACACTGTAAATCTATAACAAGTACAGAGGCAATGGCCGAGTTATTTTACGAGGGGCGTTAAGGCCTCCAGTTTCAGTTAGCTCGGGATAAAAAAAATGGGGGTAATTTGTAGTAGAGCCGTAAGGTGTTTCCGGGCCGAACCCCTTCACAAATTGCCCACTAGGGGCTGCTTTTTAAATTTTAATTTTCTCGTCTGCCTTTGGCAGTTTCGTTTTATTTTACTGATTTACTGGGTACCGATTTAGTATTATTTCACCACTAATCATAGATATATTAATTTATTATCTACTACTGATACACAAATAATAATAATAATAATAACTTTATTTGTTAAAGAACACTTTTTTTGTACAAATATTTTAAAATATAAACAATTTATGTACATACTTCTTGTGAGTCGTTGGCCGCACATCCTATTAAAGTTTGTATTGTAAACAAAACATTACTCCCACTATGATACATACTACACATTATTATAATTTGTTTTAAATGCATAATTTTACTTAATTCAAAATTAGTAATTTATATATATATATATATATATATATATATATATAGGATGTGCGGCCAACGACTCACAAGAAGTATGTACATAAATTGTTTATATTTTAAAATATTTGTACAAAAAAAGTGTTCTTTAACAAATAAAGTTAAAGTATAATTAGTTACTTTTTTTTTTTTTTTTTATTTATTCATCCACACCAGTCAAAATATACATCCAAAATCAGCGGAATGGTCGGCTTGATAAACAAAAATGTATAAACTAGAACCTCAGGGCTAATGAAGGCGGAATTCGGCAGTTATGGTGGATGCAATATCGCGACAATTTGGTCGCAGCCTGGGGCTACAGAAGACCAGATTTACAAAGCGCTGAAAGAGGCCTCTAAATCCGGAAAAATACATCATCTATATGTTGGGAACGCAACGATCTGGGAGAAAATCAAGAGACTATGGCGTTCAGAGCGGCTGGGGGTCGATAGAACGTTCATTCGGTGCACTTTAATGGTAGAGACCTTAAGGGATGAGGAGCGACAGAGGAAGGTGACCTTGGCTTATCATCAGGGAAAAACCAATACCGGGAAATACAAGAAACCCTACATGCGATTCGAAGGCGATATTTTTGGAAGGGCATGAGGAAAATCATAGAAGAAGTGATAGGAAGCTGCGACGTATGCCTGACCACCAAATATGACAGACACCCGCCGAGAGGGAAGCAGGAAGAGACGCCAACAGCAGAATCACCACTTAGTGATCTCCAAATAGACACCTTCACGTGGAGAGGTTATAAGTGGGTTACCATCATAGATCTCTTCAGCAAAGTTGCCATGGCGTACCAAATTCAAGAGAGGTCAGCAGAGGCAATACTAGGGGCATTACATTAGGGGCAAGTGGTTTCACTTATATGGCGTGCCGGATAGGATATCGTCTGATAGTGGTAGGGAGTTTGATAACGCCGATGTACGAGCTGAAATGAAAACCTTAGGTGTGATTTGGCACCTCAACACCCCGGGTCACCCCAAGAGCAGAGGTGGTATCGAGAGGCTCGATAGCACGTTGAGCGATCATTTAAGGGTCTATCAGGTGGAGAAGGGACTGAAGCCGAGAACGGCAATGACAAAGGCGGTTGCGGCCTACAACCATTCAATACATTCTACCACAGGCTTCACACCATTCGAAATCCTCTTTGGACTTCGGGGGCGTCGTCGGAATCGGGAAGACACATCCGTGGAAGGGGACGTAACAGGGTCAATAGTGAATAACTATTTACAGTTGGGAAAAATTGTGGGTGGATGTTCGGGGAAAAATAGAAAAGGAGAAACAAAGGAGGGTAGCCCGTGAAAATTTAAAAGTCAAGGAGGGAATGGGGGACCTTAAAATCGGGACTATCGTCTATAGGAAGTTATCGTCGAACAGGAATAAGGAGCTGCGGAGATACGAGGGACCGTTTAAAGTAGTAGTTATCAGGGAACACAACGTAGTCACTATTGAGAGCTTAAAAGAACCCATTAAGCGGAGAACGGTGCATATCGAGCAACTTAAAATCCCAGAAAGCCCCTGATTTGGCCTGGAGTGTCCTCACTTCCGAGCATCAGATGTTTTATGTTTATATATTATGTTAAGTGCAACAAGTGCTGATATTGTGTTTTTTTTTTTTTTTTCGTTTTTAGTTTAAGTACCATTCGTTATAATTACTGTATATATATAAATATATCTTTATGTAGGGGTTCGAAGTTTACGAGGAATGTCGTAAACAGGTAGGGGGGAGTTAATGTCTGGAGTAAGACAATATCACTGTTAATACCAAAAGCTTCAGTGTAAACAAACCAAAGTGTATATAAAGAGAATTACTAAGAGGAATAAATCAGTTATATAGTAAGCGTTATTACGTGTTGTTCTTGTTACCTTTTTCCTTTTTTTTTATTTTTCTGAACCGGCCGTACGTAACTTATATATATATATATATATATATATTATATATATAACTTATATAACAGTGATATTGTCTTACTCCAGACATTAACTCCCCCCTACCAGTTTACGACATTCCTCGTAAACTTCGAACCCCTACATAAAGATATATATATATATATATATATATATATATATATATATATATATACAGTAATTATAACGAATGGTACAGAATAAGACAAAAATACATGATCCTTCACAAAAATAATTTAAGCAAATGAAATAAGAAACTTACAAGCTATAAACTAAAAACGAAACAAAAAAAAACACAATATCAGCACTTGTTGCACTTAACATAATATATAAACATAAAACATCTGATGCTCGGAAGTGAGGACACTCCAGACCAAATCAGGGGCTTTCTGGGATTTTAAGTTGCTCGATATGCACCGTTCTCCGCTTAATGGGTTCTTTTAAGCTCTCAATAGTGACTACGTTGTGTTCCCTGATAACTACTACTTTAAACGGTCCCTCGTATCTCCGCAGCTCCTTATTCCTGTTCGACGATAACTTCCTATAGACGATAGTCCCGATTTTAAGGTCCCCCATTCCCTCCTTGACTTTTAAATTTTCACGGGCTACCCTCCTTTGTTTCTCCTTTTCTATTTTTCCCCGAACATCCACCCACAATTTTCCCAACTGTAAATAGTTATTCACTATTGACCCTGTTACGTCCCTTCCACGGATGTGTCTTCCCGATTCCGACGACGCCCCCCGAAGTCCAAAGAGGATTTCGAATGGTGTGAAGCCTGTGGTAGAATGTATTGAATGGTTGTAGGCCGCAACCGCCTTTGTCATTGCCGTTCTCGGCTTCAGTCCCTTCTCCACCTGATAGACCCTTAAATGATCGCTCAACGTGCTATTGAGCCTCTCGATACCACCTCTGCTCTTGGGGTGACCCGGGGTGTTGAGGTGCCAAATCACACCTAAGGTTTTCATTTCAGCTCGTACATCGGCGTTATCAAACTCCCTACCACTATCAGACGATATCCTATCCGGCACGCCATATAAGTGAAACCACATGCCCCTAATGTAATGCCCCTAGTATTGCCTCTGCTGACCTCTCTTGAATTTGGTACGCCATGGCAACTTTGCTGAAGAGATCTATGATGGTAACCCACTTATAACCTCTCCACGTGAAGGTGTCTATTTGGAGATCACTAAGTGGTGATTCTGCTGTTGGCGTCTCTTCCTGCTTCCCTCTCGGCGGGTGTCTGTCATATTTGGTGGTCAGGCATACGTCGCAGCTTCCTATCACTTCTTCTATGATTTTCCTCATGCCCTTCCAAAAATATTGCCTTCGAATCGCATTTTGGGTTTCTTGTATTTCCCGGTATTGGTTTTTCCCTGATGATAAGCCAAGGTCACCTCCCTCTGTCGCTCCTCATCCCTTAATGTCTCTACCATTAAAGTGCACCGAATGAACGTTCTATCGACCCTCAGCCGCTCTGAACGCCATAGTCTCTTGATTTTCTCCCAGATCGTTGCGTTCCCAATATATAGATGATGTATTTTTCCGGATTTAGAGGCCTCTTTCAGCGCTTTGTAAATCTGGTCTTCTGTAGCCCCAGGCTGCGACCAAATTGTCGCGATATTGCATCCACCATAACTGCCGAATTCCGCCTTCATTAGCCCTGAGGTTCTAGTTTTCCAGATTATCTGCCGCCGCTTGTCATTGATAATTTCTTCGATTTCCTCCATCTCTGGCGCTCTTTCTTCTACCCTTGCTTGGTCCTCTGAAGACTGTCTCCCCGACGTTTCCAGGTGGCCTTCCTCCTCTGGTGTCCACTCACTTAAAAATTGGCGCACGTCTCTGGAAGTATGTCCTCTGTCTTCCTCTATTGCGTTAATCATTATAGCCCGCGATAGCCAGTCAGCTACAATGTTTTCTTTGCCCGGCTTATACTCTATTACCATATTATATTGGCTCAAGAACTCTTTCCAGCGAGTGATTCGTGCCGAGGACTCCTTCAGTTTTCCTACCCATTGTAGCGGTCTATGATCCGTATGCACCCGAAAGGTCCTACCAAAAACATAAGGTCTGAAATGATCGATGGCCCACACGATCCCAAGCAATTCTCTCTCCAACGCGCTATATCTGGTTTCTGCGTCCGTGAGCCTCCTGCTGGCATAGGCTACCGGACGTTCTCCCTTTTCCCCGTCTTGGGATAGCACTGCTCCCAATGCATATTCGCTGGCATCGGTTGTAATAGTGAAGTCTGGCTTCGTGAAGTCTGGGAACGCTAAGACCGGTTCTGCGTGGAGCCGCTTCATGCATTTCTGGATATTATCCTCCATTTCCGGCGTTACTACCACTTTCTTTCCTTTTTTTAGTAGGTTGTTTAGGGGTACCAGGTACTCTGTACGAACCGCCTATAAGAATTTAGCGCACCCAGCAGTCTTCTAATACCTTGCACGTCTCTTGGGACCGACATTCTTTGAATCGCTTCTACCTTGTTACTGTCTGGTTTTACCCCATCTCTTGATATCGTATGCCCTAAAAAATTTATTCGCTCCTGCCCTAGGATTGATTTTTCTTCTGACAGTTTCAACCCAAATTCTCTAATTCTGCCAAAGACCTTCCGTAAGTGTTCCACATGCTGGGGCTTCCGTTTTACTAAACACCAACAGGTCATCCATGTAGACTTGGCACATTGATTCATCAATACCCCGCAAGAACTCATCCATAAGCCTCTGAAAAGTTATCGGGGCGTTTTTTAGTCCAAACGGCATCCTGGTGAATTCATAATGCCCCCTCTCAAATGTGAATGCTGTCTTATGCTGGTCCCGAGGGTGCATCTTTATTTGATGATATCCAGCTTTTAAGTCCAGTGTGCTGAATATTGTCGCCCCACTCAACCTATCTATTATATCCTCAAACCTGGGTATCGGGTATTTTTCATCCACGGTGCTGTCATTTAATTTTCTGTAATCAACAATGACTCTATACTTTTCTCTATTTTCACCGGATGCGCTTTTCTTTTTCACAGCCCATAAGGGGCTATTATAGGGCGACGTGCTGTCCACTATAATCCCCTGTTTCTTGAGATTATCCAATTCCTCTCTGATGTGCTGCCTTAGGGCTTGTGGGTACCTCCTTTCTTTTACATAAGTTACCCTTTCTTGTTTTAACAGAATTTCGTGGACCGTTCTACATGTTGTCCCGAGTGTATCCCCCTCTTTGAAGAATATATCTTCATATTCCCCTTTTAAGGCGCGTCTCCAGTCCTCTGCTCGCCCGATTGCCCCAACCCTCGCTTTTCCGTCATTCGGATGTTCCCAACATCTATACTTCTTCCCTCCTATACGAATACTCCACCTTCCCCTACTAAATTTAATTCATGCTCCGGTCCTACCTAGAAGATCGCACCCGATTATCGCTTGGTATTCCCTAGACATTTCCTCTACCACGTGTACCCTTAAATCTCCCTTCTCCTTGACCCATCTTTCGAGTTCCATCAATGGTTCCCCCTCCAGGGTAACCAATTTGCACTTACATCCCTTGATCTGGAATACCCTCTTTCCGTACCACTTCTCTAACGCGCTTTTACATACAATGGTATTGGAACTCCCCGTATCCACTAAACACTTCACCCCTCCAACTCTAATTAAAGGCAAACCGCCATCTCCTCCTTCACATTGTTACTCACCAATATGCGGTTGCCTCTCTGCTGACCTCCTCCTCAGCTGCTGTCCCGTGATCCTCTCTTCTCTGCTGGCCGTTGTCGCCCGGTCCTCGATCTGCTTCCGCCTCGTGGTTCAGTTGCCTCCTCCTCTGAGTCAGATGTTCCAGCTACATCAGTGGTCTCTGACGCCGAGTCTCTCCTCTTTATCGTCCTGCGTCTGTTTTGCCATATCTTCTGGGCATTAACTTCCATTGGTTCACCCCGATTGTCCCTCCGGTACAAATATGGGCATTGCCTGGCTATGTGCCCCTCCGTACCGCACTCAAAACATTTCGTGCGGGGACATTGCGCTACAAGGTGTCCTGCTTTCCCACACCCGTGGCATTTTCTATCTTCTTTCCTGCTATTTCGTGGTCTTGCCCGCCCCGGTCTTCCTTCCGCTCCTTCTTTACCTTTATACTCGGAATCTCGTCTCCTGTTGACGATAGGCGTTGGTCCTGAACGTCTATACGACACTCTGCTCCAGCCTGGTTCATCCATATCCATGCGGGTTTCCTCCTCTCTTGCACTGGTGTCTACCATCTCCTGAGCACACTCGACAAACGTGCGCTCCTTTGGCAGCCCATCTTTCTTCCCGGTCTCTCTCGCCAATTGTACCTTTAGGATGGTGGACAGGAACGCCATCCTTGCTTCTGCTTCTGCTACGCTGATTGTTTCTCTTAACTTTTCCGTGATCCGGTTAAATCTTGCTAAGAGCGCCGCTGCATATTGGCCACTAGATTGCTTCGGTCTTCTGGTTTCTCTGAACATCTGAAAGATGTCCTCTTCAGGAGTCCATCTTCCTCCTCCAAATGCCTTTTTCAACCTTTCTTTCACCACCGGCCATGGAGTTTCTTCGTCCGCTGCGCCTTACTCTACACACCAATGCTGCCTTCAAGGAATCGGCGTCTCCAGCGTCTAACAAATTATCTGCCCTCTTCGCCTCTATACGTGTCATTAGGCGGTCACCACCTTTTAAAAAATGGTTTAGCTCACCTATCTCCCCAGAAAATTTTTCCAAGTCCGAGATGGCTTTCCTGAGATCCTGTGAAGTCGCTGTTCTGATCTTCATCCATTCCAGAACATTTGCGTGGGCCGCTGCTAGTGTTCCTTCCGGTAACGGTGGCATAGCTTGGTTCTCCATGGAAACTTTTTCTTAAAGCGTACTAATGCCTATAAGATTAACTTTTTAAAAAAAAAAAATAGGCCTCCGCGCTCGTTCCCGGGTTTCGGCACCAGTTACGTACGGCCGGTTCAGAAAATAAAAAAAAAGGAAAAAGGTAACAAGAACAACACGTAATAACGCTAACTATATTACTGATTTATTCCTCTTAGTAATTCTCTTTATATACACTTTGGTTTGTTTACACTGAAGCTTTTGGTATTAACAGTGATATTGTCTTACTCCAGACATTAACTTATATATATATATATATATATATATATATATATATATATATATACGAGTATATATATATATATATAACCTAAGTGTTGTCTAAAATAAAAGTAAAAAAAAAGGAATAATAGGTGAAAGAACTTACACTGTGACTGCTGTAAAACTACTGAGACTTTATTGCTCTGAGGCCTGCCTTATATACATATACATTGTTTATTATGTATGGAAGTAGGTTTAAGTCTAATACTAGCCTGCTTCGGACCTTGACTTCCCTCCTCCAGTTTATGACTATTTTTCATAAACTATATACTTTGGGCACTTAATACCAATACGGTATTAAGGAGTCCAGAGACTAATTCCCCTCTTGGTCAAAGGCCGAAGCAAATAATAATCCATAACATCTTAATCCTACCCAGTACATAATTCTACTATCTAATTCCACATGGCACAAAGTACGTATGATAACAATAAAAATAAAATCTTTTTTCTACAATACTACAACTGTACAAAGGTCACACTCTATTTACAATAATTCTTAAACCTAACTTATAACTAACACACACACACACAAAATAAAATTCTCCTGGCAACCAAATTCACACGCACACACACACACCAAATAAAACTAAAACTTTCCTATGTACAAAACTTTTCTCACACAATACTTACTAAAATATATACATCTCTATTAACATGAAACCTATTTACAAAACTAAAAACCTCATTCTCTATAGACATACTACTAGGCACAGTAAAACACTTTTTTCTCATTAGCATTACCACAACACACAACCGATTTTCAATTTCCCAGTGACGTCCCGCACCCGGACGTTTTCCCTCTCCACTCGCTGCTTTTTTTCCTTCATTATGCGCCCCCGCGCCTTTTCCCAAAATTTTCCAAAAGCCCAATGTCGGTTGGTCAATGCGTTCATTAATTCCTCCCCCACTACCGTGTCCCGAAAGTCGCGGCGTCTCTCCCGGAGCCCGACCACGATTTCCACCAGCTAATACCCTGTCGCCGTGTGAATCTTGCTGAACGTGTCTACTATAGTGACCCACCGATAGCCTCTCCATATAAATGTGTCGATCTGGAGGTCCGACAATGGGAACTGTACCGTGAGCGTCTCCTCCTGAACCCACCTTGGGGGATGCCGGTCGTATTTCGTTTTTGGTCGTATTTCGTATGGGCCAAAAAGTTTAACTCCCTCTCGCCTAGCCGATTTGCTGAATTTGCAGCCTGGTTCCACCCGGAGCGTCCTGAACTCCTCGTCTCTGGCGCTGGCGTCCATCAAATCTTGTGCGCATTCCACGAAGGTCTTCTACCTGGGAAAGCTTTCCTTCCTGCCTGTCTCCCTCGCCAATTGCACCTTCAAGATGGTTGAGATGAATACCATTTTCGCCTCCACTTCCGGTGCACTCGAGGTCTCCCTTATCTTATCAGTGTCCTTATTAAACTTCAATAAAAGGTCATTTGCATACTGCCCTGTGCTCTGCAGTGGGTGTCTCGCCTCTCGAAAGAGTTGGAACAAATCCTCTTCTGGTGTCCACCGGCTTCCGCCGTATGCCTTTTTCAGACGGTCCTTTACTATCTCCCACGGCGTCTCTTCGTCTGCCTGAATCAGGTTCAGGATGTTCCTTCTGATCCTGCAGGTTAGGTCCGCCCTCAGAGATTCGGCTTCGTGCGCATCTAAGAGGTCCTCAGCTCTCTTAACCTCGATGCGAGCTAGCACCCTGTCGATACTTTTAATAAAGTGGTTTAACTCACCAACTTCCCCGGTGAATCTCTCGACATCCGAAACTGCTTTCCTTAGATCCTGAGCGGTGACTGCCCTCACCTTTAGCCAAGCAAGTGTGTTCGCATGCGCTTCCGCCATCGTCTGTCTTGGTAGCTCGGGCAAGCTATTTGGCACTTGTAGCGTCGGTGGTCTAAGGATGCCAATCTCTTCCATGACAACACTTGAGAGGAAAGAAAAATTTTTAACCTCACCTGCTCTTTAATTAAGTCTAATACTAGCCTGCTTCGGACCTTGACTTACATATATAATATATGTGTGTGCTTTTATATATATATATATATATATATATATATATATATATATATATATATATATATATATATATATATATATATATATATATATATAAATTATAAAATAATTCTCATTTTAATAAATATTTTTTAATAAATTATTTAAAAAATATTTATTAAAATGAGAATTATTTCATAAATTAATATATATAGGACAATTGGTCAATAGATCCATTTAAAGGTAATGTTCAAATTGAACATTCATCCCCGAATTGTACATCGCAATTGCGAGTGCCCGGGGATATGGATCAGTGAAGAGAGAAGATTTCCCTGGTTCGGATACGGGCTCGGTGGCCTAGTGGATAAGGCGCCACGCTAGAGAGGTGGAGACTTGGGTTCGAATCCCAACCGGGGTCAAATCTTTTCTCTTCAAAAATAAAAAAAAAAAAAAAAAATATATATATATATATATATATATATATATATATATATATATATATATACATGTATATACATGAACAACATAGAAATAAAGTAAAAAGAAATACTGATAACTCATATCCATAAAGCGAATCATTTCGAGAACAGTCTTTATCCTTAGCTACTGATAATAAAAATAAATAAATATAATTTTCTTTTTCTATACTGTCTATATTAAGAATGTTATCCATATTAATATAAGAAGGTAAATCAGATATACATTGCTACAGATTCTCTATATATATACATTGGATGAGGGGACAGGAGAAGAAGATGATGTAGGCTGTGGGTTTAAAATTCTTAGACCGCTGACAACTCGTGTTTTGTGGAAGCAGTTATTAAAAGTTAAATACTCTTCTGGAGAAAAATCCAGACGACTGAGTGTTCTGTAGACTGGATTAGTATTTGAATTTAGAGCTGATACACAAATACCTCTATTCAAAATAAAAAAAATTATGATAAATAGACTTATAGAAAAATTACAATAGACTGTTTTATTATTTATAAATAATAAGTTTTATTTACATTTAATTAAATCACGATTTATTATTTTTGTTTTTACCTTAAAACTTTTATTTTGGCAATGTATTAAATTCAATCACATTAAGCAACAATGAGCAATAGTGCTATAAGTTCACATTCATGCATTATACCAAAAAATCGAAATAATGATTAAATATAAAAAAATTATTCTAAATATAGGAATAAACTTTAAAAATAAAAATATAAAAAAATTTAATAAAAAGAAAAAATCAAATTTCTTAACCCAAGGGCCAAAACTAGAATTAGTTGAAAGATTCGATTTGTCTCCATATTTTTTTTCAATTATTTTATCTAATTTAAAGTAGTTTTCTAATCAGAAATTTAAGGAGAAATATTCTTCCTAAAACAACATTTGTCCCTAGGTCCTACCGTTTAGGGGCTATTTTGGTTTGAATAGAAAAAAAAAAAAAAAAAAAAATCGAGTTTGAAACAGCTATTTTCTCTCAACTTTGTTTATTTCAAATAATCATTAATTGATAATGTAACTGAATTTTCATTTAAGTAATTGGATGCTTTCAATTAATAAATTTTAATTGGGGAAATCAATAAGTTTATAGACCATAGACCATAA
Source organism: Euschistus heros (assembly GCA_003667255.2). NCBI lineage: Eukaryota > Metazoa > Arthropoda > Insecta > Hemiptera > Pentatomidae > Euschistus > Euschistus heros. The sequence continues at coordinate 63,629 of RCWM02000694.1, read as the reverse complement.
TCTATTGTTTTTCCCTAACAGGGAGAAATTGAGTGTTTTTTTGTTGCAATTTTATGAGAATCGTTTCACATCTTGTACAATTCCATTGTTCATCTATTGCACAAAATAAAGTTGAAAATACCTTCAGGTCAAAAAATGGATGGATAATAATTACATAACTATCTACCACAAAACTATCACCAATAATCGATCGGCTCCTAGGATTCGAATATGGATCATCCATTCAGGATACCATTTATTTCCCAAGATTCGGTGGGTATGAGAATCTACACATCTCTAATTTAAATAAAATCAATGTCAAACTTGTTGAAAAGTTGCATGACTTTGATCTCATTTTTCTCGTTTTTTTTTTAATATTCATTAAAAATTGTTTCCACAATTTGATTCTCGAATGATGACTGAAGGTGCTGCAATGTTCCTATACTTGGAACGTAATTAATCAATGGTTAGAGCTGAAACTAGGAGAATGTTCTCTATTCGTTTGATGTTTTCCTAAGTGGTCCTTTAGTCCTTAAGTGCACTTTCTTGTTTGTGCATCATTTCACTTGGCGTTATTCACTTGGTCAGCACTCTTTAGTCTCATTTGGATTCTATTACCCCATTAAATAGGACCGAAATAGAATGCTTTTAATAATTTTTAAAACAATAGATGGGCCTGGTAAAGTAACACGTATCACCAAATATATAATTTCTTTTTTTTTTTTTTTTTTTTTTAATTTTGATTCATTATCAATCACATTTAAACTGAACATAATAATTAAAATTACATTCCATCATGTTATAATAACCAAACCTCGTAACAAGATGCTTCACGAGCATTCATATAAATTAAAAAACTTATGCTATAAATTTTAGGCTTTTAATAAACCTTCCAGGTATAAAGGCATAAAAAGCAAACGCTGATCTAAATTAAAAAAAAAAACCCAACATCCAAGAAATGTGTTATTTTTGTTCGTGTGTTTCGACATCAAACGAGTTTTTCCTTTAAAAAAACAAATTAAATACTTGGTATAGCAACTTTTTCCGGTGATCGGTGATAATTAAGTGAAAAAACATTTCTCTGAACCACCCATAAAGATTAAAATTTAACAGATAAAAGAAGTGTAACTTTTTTCACACAAAATTCACAGTGGTTAACATTTCAGAATAATTAGTTCATAGTGTGTTGTAACTGCTCAAAACTGTTAAATGTTTAGTTTTATGTTTAAATAAATTAATATAACTTTTAAAAAAATTAAATCAAAAATGTAGGAATTCGTAAAAAAAATATTCTTAATCCTTGTGTTTAATATTTTTTTTTTTTTTTTTTTAAAGAGAGTGGAACAATTAATTACATTTTCTTTTATTGAAGAGATGGAAATTTGGATTTGATTTTGACATTAATAACTTTATTTTTCAAATATTACTTATAAAGGCAGTGGCATAGCTAAAATGTTTCAATGTTATCGATAAACTGGTTTATTACCAAATGCTTTGTATACATATCCTTCTTATAATTATGACAATTTTCATACATAATTCTATGACTTGTATTAATAATTTAATTTATTTGTAATAGAATCAAATATGCAAAAATTGGATTTAAAATTTACAGAACAAAATACATTTTATGAGGTTGTATAGTTTACAAATTAGGAGCCAGTGAAGGTGAAGAGTGTGAACTTGGCTGAGGGAGAGGCACTTAAAGCCCAAAGGTAAGTCGAGGAATATATTCAATTGTGCACACAGAGTTGATGTGAAGAACATAATTTAGGCCCAAGGCAACATTATGAAGAAGCTGTTTGAAGTAAAGTTACAAGAAGTTAATTTGAAAATTGATGTATTACATATCAACATAATTATATGTTAGCTTTAAATATAGTTATGGTTTAATTGTTTCAACGTATTCAGTTTATGCAGATTTAATTTTTGTTTTATGTTTTAATTTTTTAAGTATAGTAACGTCATTTTGAAATATTTTGTATACACTGCTTATATAAGTTTTATTTATTTATTTTTTATATTATCAATATATGTAATTGGTTCATAAGCATCCCTCAGATGTTTCTTATATAAACATAATAATATTTGATTTCGTATTTAATTTATAAAAATCTTTATAAATTATAAAGTCAAACTGCAGTATAAACGGAGGAATAACTGAATTTATGTGGTTTTTTTTAAACATTTGTGAACAATATGGCTTGTGGAGTTTAAATCTTGTTGAGGATTGAATGGTTTCTGGTGAGTAATTATATGTTTCCTTCAATCTATATGCTTTTTGAATAGTAAACAAAGTTGACTGCAATTTCTAACCAATTTAAGTTTTACGAATATTCGTTTCAAACAACAAGGTTTTGGGCACAGTGTAGCATAAGATGTTATACTCTCATGTTATACTATAGTCTCATTTGATTATATATATTTTTTCTACATCGAAAGTATCCAGAATAGGAGAAAGAAAACAAAACGTTATCTACACAATGCTAATGACATCAAAGAAAAAAAGATAATATTCTCATATTATAAATTTGTTTACTCTTAATTTTGACTATTGAACAATTATTAAGGTATTTCATGAAGGTTAAACGGTTCCTTTTTTTTTTCATATTTTATTTTGTTTAACTAAGTTTCGTGTTATTATATTATATCCCTATAGCTGTTACCCTGTATCCCACCCATGGGGCACACTGTAACAAGTTTGTGATTTCAGTTAACTAAAAAAAAAGTAGCTTTTAAGTATAATTTTGATATTATTTCTAGCTTAAAATGAGGTTACGGACTATTGATTTTATGGTGGCTAATTAAAATACAATACTATAAACGGTTTTTTTTTTCTAAAAAAAATAAAAAAATGGCTTTCTTGTTAAGTACACTGTTTCTCACTTGATTCTATAATTGATTCAAATAAAATTTTAAAATGTTTCTTTGTTTAAGAATCCCAATTGTTTTCATATTTGTTTTGGTTAAGATGTTCATATGATTCATTTTATATGATAATGGCTCATATTTAATGAAGAAATGCTCACGAATGAAGATCATTTGTCGATCGGGTCTGCAGCCCCTTTTCATTTCCAGTCGGAACATTATGGTGAGTGCGAGAGGGCTATGTCCTGGACGTAATCCTATTTATCGGTCGCCTCCCGACTCTTTTTTTCTGATTCCGGGAATGTCATTATGGATCAACAAACATCATTCTCAATTTCTCAAAATAAACAAATAACATCTGTCAAAATTTCCTTAAGGTCTTATCGAAAAAAGTATATAAACTTATCGTCTCATATACTTATTTCTCTAACGCTTTACTGATAAAATTATTATTTCAATTGCTATATTATTAAATTATAATAATTTATATCTATATGAGGAGTCATCTCTCAAAACTGAAGATAGACTAGTGGATTCGAGTTTTGAGGTTTGGGCCAAATCAGCAACATATTGAGCATTAAGATCTTTATAGATAAGTTTTTTTGTGCCATTATTAGGAGCATCAAGGATTTTACGAATATTTTATTAGGATTTGATACCATTGCTAGGATTGTTAGGAATTGATATGAGAAGAACTGGGAGGTTTAGTGGAGCCCCAAAGCTCAACACCGAATGTATAAATAGGTCTAATTATTGTCATGTGAATAAGTCTTTTGTAACTAGTTTATTGGGAGTTTTCAACGCTCACCCAGTAAATGTTGGAGTAGTCGGTAACGACATGCACTTTCTTGACTTTTAAGTCTTTTTTTTTTTTTTCTGCAAAAATATATAAGACAAGAAATCAAACAGTTTTGATAATCCCTTAAGGATGTAGAATGCAAGGGATTCTAAAATATATTAAGGGCTTAAAATGCCAGCTGATTTGATTGGTTTCGGCTTGCTTCCTTTGATGATAAATTTGTTGTTGTTTTTTCGTGAGACTGTGACAAAAAATCGCACAACGCCTCATCGTAGTATTATTTATAATTATTTTTGATTTTAATTAGTAGAAATCTTATATTTCAGAATTTTTTTTTTATATTACTAAACTAAAACCAATATAGAGTTAATAGGAATTGATTGGAAAAACACCAGGTTTTGTATAAAATTAATTAGCAATCTAATACACTGCTCCAAGCTGCTGCAAATTGAACTATTGATACTGATAGAGATGAATAGAGATAATGGATAGCTGAAATAAGTTTTAGTTATCGAAACAGGTAATTTTTGGGAAAGGAATAGAAGGAATATTATAAGACATAATACAAATGCTTGTAAAGTATTTATTGATTGCAAAACGAGATTTTAGTCCCTATACAGTGTTAAAGCAATGTGGCCTTGAATTTTTAATTGATGCTATGAGGAGTAATTTTTTCAAAACTGAACATGTTCACTTTCGGTCGATTTGGTTTCTTAATAAGGCCTTGTGAACTGCACACTATATTTTGTTTTCGTTAGTAGATATCAGATAATGAGGATTTAAATAATATAATTATTTTGGATTCAACAGCAGTAGGAGGACTAGTGTAGGGTTTTTCCTACAACCTACCTCACACTCCATTCCCTGTAATCCTCCAAGACGTCTGAAAAGAAGATAGCTAAGAGACTTTCTAATGTAGAACTATTAAAGTGCTATTAGCGAGTAATTGTTTATATGTCATTATAATCATTAACCTCAAATTTACTTCTATATAATGTATACAGTTGTAAATATCAATAAATAGTTTTAAAAAAAAGTAATTAATTATGTAATATATATAATCTATGTTGTCTTTACAACGTAGAGACAAAAGTACTTTTACTGATGTTTTGAATTCTCTGTATGTGTTTGAACAAATAAAGGGACAGGGAATGTCTTTCCCATTCACCGTGTGCAATGAAGAGTTACCAGTATCAAACTTTATCTTGCTCCGCACTTTACCACTCACGTGAGGAATAGCACTAAGCAGGTCCGGCAGAACCTCAAGTTGTAGATATACAAGAACATTATCCACCTTAAACTGCTCTACGAAGACCCTTTCCTTTATAATTTAAAACATGATATCTTAAGAGCATATGTGAGTATCTAGAATAGGAGGGTTGTCCTTGGAACAAATCTTCAGAGGACCATAATCGTTGAAACATCTTTGACTACTATTGGTTTCCTATTTCTAGCCAACGCGTCTAATGCTTTGAGCTAAGGTACTGCACCAATCTCTTCCTCCGGGACTTTGTCCAGTCCCAGAGGACTTGGAGTTGGCAACACGTGACCCTAACAGCAACTGTACTCAACAAGTGACAGGATCCAGTCAGCCACTATCGTAGCAAATTGATTTATCTTAACCCTATAGAGTACGATGACTCGGGAAAAGTGAGATCATAAACCTCCTCTTCAGAGCATTTAATTATTTTCTTTATATTTTGGGGTTGGTCGATCATATACTGAATATAAAGTCTATTGTAATGGTTCTGAATAAAAGTTTAGTTCAAAGTTTTCTGAATTGTTTAACAGCTATTTTTAGTTTTTTAATGTTGACTGAAATATTGCAGTTCGTATTTTAAGCACGTTAGAGCCAAATTTTATATTTTACCAAATAACGAGCTTAAAAAATAATTATTTTTTTTATACCTTTTGCTCTTTTCTTTGACCATCATTCTGTTTTAACCTTCATCAAAATTCCTGATTCAAAGAAACCCTCAATTTTGTTAAATTAACCAGAACTGTATCAGCTTTTAGGATAAATTTAATCGTACCACGGGCTAAATTACGTAAGTGGCATCTTGGAAGCACACAAGAGAATTATTGAGTTGTTCGTCAAGTAGTGGTCAGGACGGGCAATTTCGGTAGGAGAGGAACACACGCGACACGGATAATGAATTGAGGGGAAGGGGCGGATAGGGGGGCAATCTCATCATGAGTCCTTCATGCAAATCATCTGTATGATGAATTACTGAATAATAAATTAAACAGATGATAACATTATCGATCTTCGATTTGTTTATTCTTTCGATCCACATGACCTTGTCAGCTGTGAGGGCTCAGCTGTCTGAAACAATAATGTACCCTCAGCTCATCAGCTCTCAAACACTTAGCTTTCTAAATCATAATATGAAATCACGTTCATTATCGAAACAATAAGTATTGTTGAAATGCGTTAATTAATTAAATGGTATTAGGTAATAGCTATAAATATCATGTTTAGATAAGATTGCTTAAACACTGACCCAGTCGATTTATATATCGCAAACGCGCATGTATCTACTATTGTTGATAAATAGTTAAGACCCATTAGGTCGGTTGATATCCAGGTTTGCAACCCCCAAAACCTGGTGCTTTTTTTGTAGTTCTAAAAAATTTTGCAGAAAGTTTAGCACTATTTTCCGTTTTTGGCTTATATGTTTTAAACTAATCATAAATGATGATGGCTGAAAGGGCATATTTACATTATTAAAGAACAATAAATTTGTTATATTAATATAAATCTTTTATATTTTAGGTTGCTACCTACAAAACCTGTCTCCACATTAATTTTAAACGTCTTTTACTTACATTTTTAAATGTAATTCTTACTAACTGTATGTTAATATTTTTACTAACTATATGTGCTATCCTCTTATTTCCTTTTTTTTTTAATCTTTTGTATTTTACGTTAATTTTATACCATACACCTTAATTAAGTAAAATGTTGACGATTTACGTTTGATGAATTTTCCTCTAAATTCGATTTTCCTATTTTCCAATCTTTTCGCATATTTGAGAAAACAATTTGACCTACTGGTAGTGTTAAGGTCTCAAATAAGGCTTATTAAACTACCTTTAAATTAGTTCCTGAATAAATTTTTGAGAATCCAGTACTGTCATTAGTATGCGGTCGAAAGCGTGAATGTAACTAACAAATTTGAATAAAAAAAAATAAAAAAATCACTGTTATATATAGATTTGTATCTACGCATCCGAATTTACTACGGAGCTACAAATAGGTTTTAAATTTTCAAAAATGTATGTTTTTAAATAGTGCAAATGCCCTTCCAGTGTGGAAAAAATGGCATTCAAGAAACACTTGAATTATATAAATTTACAAATTTATAAGTGCGCAGAAAGAAAACAGTGCCTCAACTTCTTCATCTCCATCTTTTTTGATCTTCTGCAATGCTTCTTCCAAGAAATTCTAATCAAGATCTTTTTTTTCTCTTCACCAAACTCAACATGAAAATTCACGTTTATCTGATAATGGCCACTAATTTTGTTACTAAAATTATAGGCTTTCTTATTTAACGATTTTTAATTTTTCTTCTTGTCGGACCCAAATACAGTTGCAAGACATCTTAATGATCTAACTTACTTATAAAAATGTTTGACAATATTTCTAGAACATAATTTGGTTTCTTAAGCTTTGACAGTCGATGTGGATGTATTTAAGTTTCCTGGTTAGAGATGGCGCATGTTGATAAATGGAAATTCACAAAATTTAACACTGAATAGTTTTTTAAAAATTAAAGAGTCTATTTTCTTGATATATAAATGTTCACACCATGTTTATGTTTAGAATAAATCTTAATGTTAAGGATCATATGCAAACTGGTGTATATATGCTAAGGCATATTAAAATCAATTAAATGGTCGTTCGCAATTACAATTTGGGAGTGCCCTAGAGCACACCTGGCCGAGACAATTTATTACCTGCTACACCAACTGAAACTAATGTTTGGGTTCACATGATGTTCCATTTAGACAGATCACACTGATTTAGTGTTGTACTTGAAATAGTAAATATAATCATAATAGCTAATCTAAATAATCTAGTAATTAACTTCAAGACGAGCACGCTTCTATTTTCATTTTAAATTATGTATCTCTTATACTTTCTCTATTCGAGTTTTATCTTCAGTTTTAAAGGGATTTTTTAACTTATTTTATAGGGCGTTATGATAACTTTTTTTATTATTATTATTATTAACAGAAATTTACACCTGTATTAAAACATACATTTCGTAAATATGCGGTATACAATGCAAAATAATGACATGATTAAAACTCTTAGAGGAACTACCCATTGGTAGTATTCTAATGAAATATCTATAGAAGAAAAACATTCAGAGGTTATCTTCTTTTCAGAATCCTTAGCGGATTGTTAGGAATAGAATGGGGAGCAATTAGTGCAATTTAGATAAATAGTAAATTTATTATGAAAAAAAAGGTATCTGGTTTGTGCCAAATCTGCGACATATGGGATATTCATAGGTCATTGTGGATCTATTCCTTTGTGACAAAATAAGGAGTATTAGGGATTTTTCGAAGGATTTTGGATTGGAGTGATTGGATGCGGGAGGAATCAGATGCTTTGGTAGATACCCACAATTCTATATAAAAAGGTCTGGTAATCGTCATGTAGATGAATTTTTGTAGATAATCCTTCGAAAAATTCTAAATGCTCCTTGCTTTGTCACTAATAAACTTATCCATGAAAATCTTAATGTTCCATATGATTTAGCTCTAACCAGATACCTATCTTTTCATGGTAAAAAAAAAAAGTCCTCCTTGGCGTCTGAAAAGGAGATGGCCTAGAGATCTTCGAATGAAGAATTTTTATTAAAGTGCTCCTGATAAGTGGTTCTTTTCAAGTTTTGACATGTTATTATAACCATTATTAACACATTTACTTGATGTATATATTTGTACAGTTGTAAATTTCGATAAATTGATATAAAATAAAAATAATATTCTTGTTTTCATGTTCAATAAACGGAAGTTACTTAGGTTACTTTTAAATTTTAAGAAGAAATCAAAGATCAAACTGTAAGAACTACAGAGCTTGGTGGAATCAGTGTGTGTTCAATATTAACTGGAAGAAACGTTTCCTGACGAAAACCTTGCGTTATACCATATATTGTGATTTTTTATAATTTATGAGGGTCTTCCTGAGATAATGCAATTTGGACAAGCAAAGTTGTTGAATTTCCTTTTCTAGCTTACATTGCTGTACATAAATACATGTGTGTAAATGATGTTGAGTAGTGTAGCAAGCACTAAGCACTATTTTATTTAATTTTATGATATTAAAGATTATGAAATTCTCATATCTAAGAATTTCATGTTTTGTAAGAAAGAGTCCAAGGCCACAATACACCATAAAGTTTTTTTCATCAAACAGAGATTTTGAATATTACAGTTCTGGATGTTATTTTAAGTATAGAAATTTCGTTTTTTAATAAATAAATTATCAGTAAGAAAAATCAGAATAGGTATAATAAAAAATTTAAAACCTGGGAGTTGTTGTTGGATTCATGTGGGGGAGTGAGCCCTTCGACGTGCTGTATCTACATCTGCCTTATCTGTTGGGTCCCTTCCTATCTCTACCCTCAACCATTGTCAGCTAGGCACTGTGGTCTTCTTTGTCCCTCACCCTTCCAAGAGTGTTCCAGCCAGGGAATGGATCGACCTATTCTCCTGGAGCTGGAGAAACATTAGACCGTGTTAGTAAGGAAATTAAAGGTTAATTTAAAAAAAAATAATATTATAATAAATAATAAGGATTTGTGTTATTATAATATGTTATCATTGCAGTTTATAATTAAACAATATCAGAATTTAAGGTATTTAAAAATAAAGTTTTGCCTCAAATATTTGCTCTTAAGAAAGCTTCGTAGACATAATTTACAAGACTACTTAGAACGTTTCCGTAAAAAAAAAAAAAAATAATAATAATAATGATTTAATAATAATAGTAAAATAAATATAAATAAAAATTTAAATAACATTTTTTTTTACCGTAATTTACAAAGGTGCATGTAGGTACTTTAAAAAACATTGAAAAAAAAATTGCAAGTGCAATCTTCTGTACTTAAATACGTTTGTGTAACGGGTTATATTTTTTACATAGAATGTCTGTATTTATGTATTAAGGATAAAAGCAAGGAAATAAATAAATAAGTATTGAGTTACAATAAAGCTTTATTAATTATAGGTCTGTGATACGAAAATTACGACACAAATAGCATACAAGATACATCGAGAATTCAGGTAAACGTTAAATCAATACAGGTATTACCTAACGTTGTTGGAGAAGTTACAATATAAGACAAATTGAACTCGCTGAGTATGAAGTCGAGCAATGAGCGATTTTGTTAGACATCAATATTAAAGTCTCTAACTACCATAACTGGTGTAGTAAGATCAGGCTCGAAATCGGGAATAATTTTAGCGATGTTTTTGGAATATTTTAACAACGATCGTAACATAAAGGGTTTAATTTCTGCTAACGCTTTGCCCGGGAGGATATACAAACACCCGAGTAGGAATTTGAAGATGCCAATGGCTTTTACGTTAACTAGACATACATCACCAGATTTTGTATCTTTCATTTCCAAATAAATATCCGAAATGTCAATGTTAACTCTATCACAATCAGTGAACCTATTGATACTGCGATATATGGCGACTCCATCGGCGGATGATGATGATACCGCTACCGATGATGCAGTTGCAATTTGTCTGTTCTTAGCGGTATTACAATATGATCTCAGATCAAAGCTAGGCACATTAACTGGCATGGAAATTTCCATCCATTTTCGCTGATTGCCAAATAATCAGATCGGTTAATGATTGTATCGGTAGAGACGTCTTATAAGTTCGCGACCAAACTTTGTTCATTAATGGCGGTAATAAGTATAGAACAATGCTGATCAGGAACTTTTACTTTCCCGGCACTGCATGACTCGGTCATATGGTGTTTTATTATTATCATTCGATTGTTCTTGAGAGACCCTTTCCAACCGTATACAATTGCTTATAATAAAAGTCATGCTAGATAAAATACAATAACAAAATTTGAGATGCGAATAAAATTCATATTTTATTTACTAATATTCATATAATTTAACTAAAAATGATTAAAATGAGACTATTGATTCTTTTAAACAGCAGGTTGTAAAATAGAGGGGGGAGGGGTGATTATCCGAACAATTTCCAATTTTTTCATCTTCGGTTCTTCAAATCTTATTTATACTTTATTTTTGCATTGAATTTTAGCAATGCACGCTTACATAAATATCAAAGACAAGCAAACGAAACTGAAGAAGGAGGTGTCCCTGAAGAGCAAACCACGAGGCTATTGGTTAAAAAAATATTTTTTAGCGGAGATACGTACAAGAAAAAGAAGATGGAATCGTTGTGGGAACAACGAAGGAGTAATCCATAAGGAATTCGTTCTTGATGGACTTACAACTGTTACCTCAATTGTAAACATTCAAGAGAGTATCCTTGAAGTTTTCTCAGTATTATCCAGCTTCAATAAAGGAGGTTTAAATCTTTTCAGTAAGCCAATATGTAGTACGGTTACAAACTTCCCATTAGACCTAAGAAAAGTTGAAAACTAAGAAACTCTTGAAGGTATCAAATTTCTTCTATAACGACCATATAGTCCAGATCTCACACCATTGTTTTACTACTTCTTTCAATCGATGGTCTATTTTCTTAAAGGAAAAAAAAATTGATAATTTTGTGCAAGTTAAAAATGCGACCAAGAGTTCTTCTACACCCACCCCAAGTAGTGTTATCAGCGTAGGGTCAAGCTATGGGTTAGAAGATGGCTATGTCGTCATTTAATAATGACTATACTTTGAGTATTATTTGAATTTTACACTAAGAAAATAATGATACAAATGTTTCGTTAAAAAATGTTCATTTTTTCTATTTACCCAATTATTTATAATTTATGTTTTTGGTCAACTATTATTACATATCAAACTTTTCAGGGAAAAGATTTTGAAAAAAAAACATTGCCATAATACTAGAATTTTTCCCGGTGTTTTAATGAACTGGCTTGGCAGAATCCATAATGATGTTTTCATTTGCATCTGATTGCTGCTTGATTCACAGCGCTCGCATACAGGAGAGATAAAACCGCGAGATTTTTCTGCAACTGATCCTCCAAGCTTTAATGATTGCAATTAGTATCTCTATACTAGCATCCCTAAGAAGTTTATATTTTAACAAAGGTGTTGGTTCGCTAGTATAAGCCAATATTTTTAGGACATTTTAAAACACACAAAAAAAAAAAAAAAATCTAAATGTGACTAGGATTGATGAATTAAATGCCACTTCTATTGAGATTATTTTATTTGAAAACTAGTTTCGAATGCTAAACATTCATCTTCAGTTCTAAAACATACAATAAAATTTTCAACACATCAGTACTATGTTACATAGATTAAATATACTAAGGTTTTTTAAAAAGATAAGACAAGAAATCAAGCATAGGCACTCACCTTCGAGGTAACTAAAACACTGAATTTGCGAGAAGTAAAAGGGGGGAGGCAGGTAGGTTAAGTTTTAGATTTACAACGGGGTTTCCCTTATGACTCATTGGGTTTTTTCGTTCCTATGGGAAATAAATTTAAAATGGGGCAATTGGATATGTTAATCTGATCATTTAAACAAAAATCTGGATCGGTTTTAAACGATTTTATTATTTCTAGTGATTCAAAAGTATTTAATTTTAGGCTATTTTCTACTTGATGTAATATTTTTACTCCCGAGTCTTTATTAAATTTGTGGTTATTTTCATTTAGATGGATAGCGAAATTGGAATTTTGGGTCTTATTAGTGTATGCTCTTATATGTTCATTTACTCTTTGATTTACTGATCGTCCGGTTTTTCCCGTGTATTTTGCTTCACAGTCATTACATTTTAATTCGTATACGCCGCTTTTTTGGAAAGGGTCTATTTTGTCTTTCGGTGAAGGGAAGTATGATGACAATGGCTTATCTATTTTAAATGCAGGGTTTAAACCTAATTTTTTTAATTCTTTCCCGACTTTAACGGATATTGGGCCGTAGTATGGTATCAAAATATATTTTTTAGGGGTAGCTTTATCCTCTGGGGGTGTTTTGTATATATTATTCATAGTTTTTTTATGTATTTGTTTTCTTAAAATATTATCGATTGTGGTTTTACTGTATCCGTTGTTGTTAGCTATAGTGTGAATCGTTTGTATTTCTTTGTTAAAATTTCGTTCATTTAGCGGTATATTTAAAAGCCGGTATATCATGCTATGAAATGCTGCGAGTTTGTGTGTTAGTGGTCTCCTGGCATTGTTGTCTATAACTACATCTGTGTGTGTGGGTTTCCTGTATATATTAAATTCGTGTTGTTTATTGTTTATGGAGATTTCTATGTCTAAAAAATTTAAAGTTTTATTGTTCTCTAACTCCAGTGTGAATTTAATTGAAGGGTGGATTTCGTTTATTTCGTTTAAGAAACTATTGATTTGTCTGGTCGTCCCAGACCATAGGCAAATTATGTCATCAACATACCGATACCAGTATATGATGTGTTGAGCTAATTTTGAATGAAGGATTTTCTGTTCTAATTTATCCATAAAAAGATCTGCCAGAAGGGGTGAAAGAGGGGATCCCATTGGTAATCCTTCTTCCTGTTTATAGAATGTATTGTTAAATTGAAAATAATTATGTTTTATGCAGACTGACATTAAATTGTAAAAGTCTAATTTTTCTAGTGGTTGAAGATTAGACCGGAAGATTAGTTTTTCTAAAATTTCTATTGTTTCTGAAGGTGGGATACTGGTAAACAGATTTGTGACATCGAATGATATTAACTTTGCATTGTCTGGAACATTTACGTTTTTAATTTTGTTGACTAATTCTATTGAGTTTTTTATTGTATTTCGTGGGGAAAGGAAATTTTCGTTTTGAACATGTTGTTTAAATAATGAGCAAGTTTGTATATGGAGCTATTAATGTAGGTAACTACTGGTCTTATTGGAATGTCTGCTTTATGTATTTTGGGTAGGCCGTAGAGACGGGGCGGCAAGGGATTCATTTCAATCAAGTTGTATTTTATATTATCAAAATACTATTATTTATTAACTCCCGAACTTGACTGTTAAATTTTTTAGCGGGGTTTTTTATGGTGGGGAAGCTGTTTTTTTGGATGAAGTCATAGATTTTATTTTTGTATAACTCTTTTTCTATAATTACTGCGGTGTTCCTTTGTCCGCTTTTATGATTGTAAGGTCGTTTTTTAATATTTAGTTGATAAAGCGCGATCTTGTATTCGGATGATGTCTTTATCTTATAGTTCTGGGCTTTTTCTATTTCTGTTTTTAGTATGTTTGCGCATATTGATTTCGAAAGTGGGTTTTTGTCGTATTTTTCTAAACCGGATTCAATGTGGACAGCAAGGTTTTCGAATGTTTGTATAGTCATGTGAATTTATAGAATGTTTTAAACCTTTGTTGAGCAAATTATTTTTCATTTTTAGTTAATGTTATGTTGCTGAGGTTGAGGATACGTGGGGAAAATTGGTTATCGGATATGGGGTTTTTTGGACTGTTAGATGGGCGATTAACGGGGGTTATTCTTGCTAGACAGCAGTTATTAATTTTCTTTTCTACTAAGATTATGCTCCTAATTAATTATTATTAAATAATGATTAATTAATGATAATTATGTATAATTCCCCTATTACATAGTTATTTTTATTTAATCATACACATAATTTTAATTGATAGAATAAAATTATCTATTGTACAACCCATATTATGCTCTTAACTATAAATATAGATACACTGGTAAATGTTATATGAATGAGTAATCTTATTTTTATTTAATCATACACATAATTTTAATTGATAGAATAAAATTATCTATTGTACAACCCATATTATGCTCTTAACTATAAATATAGATACACTGGTAAATGTTATATGAATGAGTAATCTTATTTTTATTTAATCATACACATAATTTTAATTGATAGAATAAAATTATCTATTGTACAACCCATATTATGCTCTTAACTATAAATATAGATACACTGGTAAATGTTATATGAATGAGTAATCTTATTTTTATTTAATAATATATTTTCTATTGTATGGTTGTAATATTTATGGTACTCAATATCTCAAAAATATCTCCATTACGACTAATTATCGATTCATATAAAAATAAAGAGATTAAACACAATTCAACTCATAGCTCCATCCAGTTACCATTAAACACAATAAAACTGCTTAGTACTTTTTACATGGATAGGTCTTCTGTCTGAGGGTTTATACTATTTTCGTAAAACTTTTCTTCTTTTTTTACTCAAAAATGATACATTTCGAGACACTTATGGTGCCTGTTGGTGTTACTCTGATTGGAAGTTTAATGGCAGTTTTCAGTTAGTTATTTTATGGAGAATATCTTTTGCCATATCGCATTTGCCGTTAGGAGATATATTGCTTTGAATGAAACCAATCACTTTTGAAACCCTTACATTCTCTCAACTTTTATAAATGATAATGTGTTAATTTAATTTAATTATTAATTTAAGTGACTTGACCCTTTCAATTCCAAAAAGTAAATTGGAAAAAGTGGTAGATTATTATAAGACATATCTATGATTTATTGTTTTTGCACAGTAAGGAAGATAATGATTTTTTTTTTTTTGTTTATTTAATATAAGATATATAGATCAAGTAAATGTGTATAACTGATTACAGTGATATTTCAATAACTTTTAAAGAACTACTTTCATTTATAAAAGTTCACTTTAATAATAATTCTACATTAGAAGGTCTCTTGGACATCTTCTTTTCAGACGCCTCAGAGGGTTATCGGAAATCGAGTTGAGAGACTAATAAATGTTTAAACTTCAGAATTTTCTTCACTCGAGGATACCAGAAATGGCCAATAATAACACATTCCTGTACATAAACTAACGATTCTGAAAATAACAGTTAGACTAATTATAACCCTTTTCACTTAAAAACTTCAGGCCATACCCATCAAAAATTTTCAGGACCGCTAAATATGCACGTTTCCAAACCAGATAATTCCCAAATAATTTAGTCATGACACGATCCCCAAGGTTTTCAGACGATAGGCAGGTTGCATATTTATGATCATTGGAGAAAAATATAAAAAGATTTATCTATCCACAATAATGTAATAACCTATAATAATAATAACTAAGGAGATGAATTTGTCAGGGGTGCAGTCAAGGTTGAATAAACACAGCCAGTTTTTAAATGAAAAACTTATATTTTGGCGTGCCAACGTTTCGACCTGCCTTGCAGGTCTTCATCAGGGTGAAGTAGTCTAGATGAAGGCTTTATAATTTTTTATAATAATAATAATAACGATTTTTATAATAATAATATAACAGTGTAATAGTAACCTACGGTATAAGATAATACTCAGTCTATTTATAAATTTTTTTATAACAAATTCTTAAAAATACAATTACTTTACATAAAACGTAGTCACGTAAAACATGTCAGCAAAAAATAGTTATTTATTCTAACATTACTTATACGCCAATTATAAAATAATATGATCCTCCATTTAATAAAAAAATAAAAAACACCTAGACACGAAACTCGAATCACATTGTCTGATTCATAGTCCAGTCAATAGGGAAAATTCTTTGCTAATAATAAGGGCTGGTAGCAACCCATTATTATGCCCCAAAGATTTGGTGAGTTTTTTAGAGTTAGGGGCACGAGAACATGGCCAAAAGCAGTTTTTTCAATTTATAACCGATTTTGTTATAAATATAATAAATTAAAAGCTTACCTCTCAACGATTGATTTGATTTGATTACTCCTAGCCAGTACGATACAATTTTCACAGTGTTGATTGAAGCGTCAGCTTTAAATTATTTTTTAAAGGAATAATTTTGGACACATGATACTGAAAACTTGTCGAGTAAGTTTCCCGAAAGCCCATCCACCCTTTTGTACTATTTGGAGATTGATTTTTTTTAATTAGCCATAACAATGACGTAGTGATTTTAAAAAAAAAAAAAAATCGTAACTCAGCTGTTATTTATGGTAGCTACACTTTGAATAGCTCAAATCAATCGTTGATAGGTAAGCTTTTAATTTATTATATTTATAACAAAATCGGTTCAATACCGGACGCTCTAGCTTCAATTGTTTATAGCTGTAAAATGGGCGCTTTTTCAAGTCGATTTTATTGCATGTTTTTTCAAAGAAATCGATTTTTTAGCAATTCATAATAAAAATATAAGCCCTTAAGAATAATATCCCGGTCATCCGAAGTTCAAAATGTGAATCACGAACGGCCCGTTTTTCATTGAAAATATCGATATCGAGATAAACAAAAGGTGTATCTCAGTAAATAATAAAGATAGGAGGACGGGGTGAATCCTATTTTTCTTTGGGTTTAAAGAGCTTCCTTTTTCATCAATAAAAAGTATTGAAAAGGCCCTTTTTTGTTTATAATAATTCTTATGCAAAAAAGGGACATTTTAGAGGGTTTTTTTGCACTTTTTACGACAACCAATCATCAGAATCGAACGATCAATGGCTTAAATTGTAGATATTTATATTATCTACAACTTTTATATACAACATTTTATGAAAAGCCGCGTTATATTTGCTTATAAATTGAAAAAAACTGCTTTTGGCCATGTTCTCGTGCCCCTAACTCTAAAAAAACTCACCAAATCTTCGGGGCACTTTTGACAGAAATACTTCTCTAATCGCCCTCAACAACTCTGTGCGGGTTGCTACCAGCCCTTATTATTAGTAAATTTAACATGGGAGTGATTCCCTATTGACTGGACTATCAATGATTCTGGTATACATCTATGTACTCTCTCTAGTGCTTAACATTTTTACATTTTATTTTGTGTATTCAGTTTTTTAAAATTGATTACTAATTAACTCAGTCATATATAAGTTATTATTTGACTAGAAAAAATCACATCGACCCCACTGAAATAATCATTTGCCGCTGAATATTTGTACACATACAATCTACTTTAACCTTTTTAACCTTTTAACTAATTTAGGGGAAATCACTGACACGCGAAACAAACTTTCGGCACTTACGGCTGCCAGGATACGAGCTGACTGGAGATGAGTCAAGCGGAGCAGTAGGAGGTGTTTTTGATTGCCGTAAGGTACGGAACCAGGTGGAGAGAAATTCCTACTCCAGTGTCTATTACAGATCCTAGGATTCATCATAAAACAATCCAAGTTCTTTTTGAAAAGCCTACTGTGATCACTGGAATTTATAGAAGACCTAGGTCTTCTGTAAAGGAATTCTCACAGCTTTTAAATGAATGCGCTAAGCGAGCGAACCATTGGATCGTTGGTTGATCTGAACGCTCGTCATCCATTAGGGAACGATTCTTTCATCAAATAAAGCTGGAAAAAAAATTTTAAAAAAGTCCTTACACCGTCGTTTACCCCAATAGTCATACCTTTAGACATAAGGCGAAAACGCGGCGTTTAGGTCTACTGTAGACTTATTGCTTTCTAGGCAGCCCCATCGATTCTCTGACTGCATTGCGTTGGATTTTATCACTTCAGATCACAGGCCTGTGCTGTATCAGATAGATGGCATGATGCCTATTCCAGCTCCGACGAAATTTAAATACCAAGAGGCGGATTGGGATCTATATAAATCTCAAGTCTACCATGAATTATCGACTGTCCCTACCCTCCGCACGAAGAGAGAAATCGATGATTATATAAAGTTCTTCACGGCCACCATACAGCAAGCCGCTGAAACGGCCATACCGAAGTTTTTTGCCCTCTTCCACCTGCTTTGCGAACACCGCCAGACCACATTTTGACACTGATTGCTTTACGCAATAAGTGGAAGAATAAGTGGTACAGGACCGGGATCAAGAGGTTCAAATCAGTCGTCAATTCTCTCACTACCCAAATCCGCAACCTCATGAAACAATGGAGGACCACTCTTTGGCACGAGAAATTGAGGGCCACACACGGTGACCATAGAAAATTTTGGAGACTGTTGAAAAAAGCGTCTACAAGAAAGAGAACTTCTATGATGCTCCACGATGGTGACAAAATTGCTTACAGCAGAGGAAACAAGCATCGAAGTTCGTGGACCATTACGATATGGCCATAAAAAGGCGTACTGGGACCCCACTAGAAGCACCTGAAATAGAAGAGCCTGGAAACAACTATATGTTCGTATCCCCGAAACAGTTGAAGGCCATCCTTCGTCGTTCGAGGGGAAATAAAGCCCCTGGTCATGACGGGATACAAACAATATGTTAAAACAATTGCCCAGGAGAGGTATAGTCCACCTTACCAATCTTTATAATTCATGCCTCAGGCTACGGTACTTTCCAAAGGCATGGAAACAGGCCACTCTCTTCCCCGCTTTTGAAAAACCCGCGAAGACTGGCGCTCAGGCAGCTGATTACAGACCAGTAAGCTTACTTCCGCACTTAGGCAAAATTTTCGAAAAAATTATTCTAAATTATTTAAAAACTTTCTGTTCAGAAATCTCAATTATTCCACCCGAGCAGACCGGATTCCAGGCCGGCCTCAGCCCGGAACACCATCTGGCGAAACTACAGGCGGAAGTAAGCCAACACATTGCTAAAAATGAAGTGACTGCAATGATATCAATTGACTGCACGGAGGCGTTCGACTCAGTGTCACATGGGTTCCTACGTAAGATACTGCAGGACCACGAATTCCCGGAGCAGCTTTCAACTTTATTGTGGTCATTTCTTGATCATCGTAAAATCAGGGTGCGAGTCGGCCAGGCATTATCCAAAGAAGTCCCTCTCACATGCGGCGTCCCTTAAGGGTCTGTGCTTTCTCCAGTATTGTTCTCAATATATACGGCTGAAACTGTTGGTGCTAGGTACAGAAAAAGCGACTGTGGCGGCCTACGCCGATGACATTGCTATATATAGTAGTTCATTAAACGCCACGAAGGCTCTACGGCAGGCGGAGGAGGTTTGTAATGAAATCACGAAAAAATTGGAAGGATTAAATATTGCAGTTAACCCCAAGAAGACTAACTGCATTATCTTCTCCTTCCAGAAAAATAAGCGTCCTCTTCCTAAAACCTATAAGGTAGCAGGAATCGCTAAGAGGCCAGCGGGCAGTATTGTGTATCTGGGAGTCACTCTAGACAGGCACCTTACACTTTCAAGCCACTGCAACCGAAAACTTAAGTCGGTGAGAACAAAATCATACAGGCTAAATCACCTGCTAAGTACACCAAACCTCTCGCTCCGCCTCAAACTAATGATTTATAAATGTTTGCTGAGACCGGCTCTCCTTTATGGAGCTCCGATGTTGGCAAACATATCACAATCGATATCAAACAGACTCCAACAGTTTCAGAACGGGGTATTGAGACGAATCGTTCGACATACAACGTTACAAAGGACTAAAACTGACATAATACACAAAACACTAAACTTACCAAAGGTGACAGAATACATTACAAGGAGGCATATCAAATTCTTTGATAGCCTCAAATACTCGACAACCCACTATTCAACACATTAAACGCCAACTGAAAAGCCACAGAGGTGGCAAAATTACGTCAAAACACTTAGACTTGACTAATATGACTCAACAGACCCTCTTTCCCAAACATCTAGTGAGCCCCATCACTAGATCAACATCTATTGTACTTAATATATTCATAATTTTTGTACTTTAAAAAACAAAACTCCCTTAAAAATGCACCAAGTGCAGAAAAAAGGATGGATTTAAATGTTTGTTATGTATTTTAAATCAATAAAAATAAAAGGGGATTAGAAGAAAAAAAAAAAAAAAATATTTTTTATTTAATTTTATTATTTATTTATTTTTTATTTATTTATTTATTTACTTTTTTTTATTTATTTTTTTTATTAATTTTTTTTATTATTTTTTTTTTATTTTTTTATTTTTTTTTTTTATTTTTTATTTTTTATTTTTTTTTTTTTTTTTTGCTGACGGTGATAGCGAAAATGTTTAAATTCATATTTAACATCTTCCCACGCCTTTTTTAAATGTGGTTCGGTTTTTATCCACCATGCGCCCCCTTTCATATGTTATATTAGCCACTGCCACCCTTCATTACTTCCTGCAAGTCATTATCCCCACCCCCCTTTTTTTTTCCTGATTTTATTTTTTTAACAGTCATTGTTAGTCAAGCCTTCATCTAGACTACTTCAGTAAGTCCATTTATTTTAATTTCTCATATTTTTCTCAACCTCTTCCTTCGTTTATTGTTATGCCAACTTTATTATTTTGCTTACCTTTCTATTTTAGCATTTTCCTTTTCATATAAATCCCTTATACCTTTTTTTTTAATTCCTAATAAAAAACATCTGTTAATAAAATTGTAACATTAGTTTGTATTGTTGTATTAGTTTACAAAATTTTAAATTTATATTATTCAATTTAAATTATTTAATTACTCTATTACAACTATATCTTCGACTAAAACTTCACTACTATTTTGTATTCAATTATCTAGTTAACTGCAAAAATTTTTTTCTTGTTTCTTTTTCATTTTTAAATTATGTTAATTATTTATTTTTTTTTATTTTTTTAATGTTAGTATCACCTTGGTCACATCCAATTTTTTGTTATTTTAGCCCTGATGAAGACCTGCAAGGCAGGTCGAAACGTTGGCACGCCAAAATATAAGTTTTTCATTTAAAAAACTGGCTGTGTTTATTCAAAACCTTGACTGCACCCCTGACAAATTCATCTCCTTAGTAAAAATCTATCTAGTTTTTATTTTCTTATTTTTTTGTTATTTTCAATTATAAACATATTTTTATACATGCTCAAAGTATTATTCTCTCAAATAACATACTGAACATGTATCCAGTTTAAATATAGAATGTTCAAATGTTTGAACTGATGGATGGATTATAAAAATATGTACAAAAAAAACGATGTATAACAGGGTGTTGTACTGTATTGCACGACCGGTAGAAATTTAATATTATACGCTAATATTGAGAGTATAAAATTTAAAAAAAAACTCCTTCGGAATGAATTTTTATTTATTTATGTTTATTTATTAAACCATTGACTTAAAAAAAAAATTAAAAATGCCCCACTTTGATCTAAGGCATTTTTTTTTCTACTGGCCCTAATGAAAAGTTATAAATTTCTCTCTGATGGGGAAAATCTTTATAGGAATGATTCCCTTCAAAGAGACCGATTTGATTTATTGAAAATTAATGGCCCCTTTGGATAAGTAAGTTTACTTTATTGCCATTTCAAGATCGATTGAGGGAGGCAGACATCACGTTACCGGATCTTATTAAAGGGAGTTTCGCTTCTTGAGAAAATAAACTCACTTTGCATCTCCTGCACTCTGCTGATCAGAAACTGACTGTTGTTCTCGAGGCTTTCTGTATTGGTTCCATCGGTATGCAGGAGGCTGGCTCCCTTTGTAACAATGGCGATCAGAAGCGACACAAAGTCTCTGTTGCCTAAAAGCATAACGTAATCTGTAAGCTGTTTGGATATCAAGTAACTATAGTATCAAATCACCAGACAACAAAACAAGTGAGCAAATAACTTTTTTTTTTTCTTTTCTTTTTTTTTTTTTTTTTATCAAACATGGCAAATTTCAATTAATTGTAATTAAAGGACCGATAATATGAGGATAACAGTGAAGTTTTAAAATTGGTTTCAAAATTGACCGAAAGTTATTGACCACCAAATATATATATATATATATATATATATATATATATATATATATTTTGTAACTTTTTTATATATATATATTTTTGGTGGTCAATAACTTTCGGTCAATTTTGAAACCAATTTTAAAACTTCACTGTTATCCTCATATTATCGGTCCTTTAATTACAATTTATATATATATATATATATATATATATATATATATATATTATAGTAAGTCGATATATATATATAAATATATTGAATTCCGACATGTGGATCTAAGTGCAGTTTGAAAATTGAAATTGACCTTTATGTGGCTTAGCGCCATTCCGCAATGGAGTTCACAATGGTAAAACTACTGAACACATCTGAATTAAACTAAATAATTTTCATAGGTCTAGGAAGGTTTAGCAATAATAGAATTTACAATAAAAAAAACTTAAATTACAATGTCGGGTGGGGAGAAACGAGGTTTGCCACACTGACATATACTTTTATGGTTAAAAATTAAAATCTAACCAGGTAAAATCAACAAATCATTTCTTTTACCGAATAAAAATGATTACCAAATCAAAAATGTCGACCTTTTGCAATTAGATATTTTATAAAAATATGATTCATGGGCCTTTGGTTGGAAGAGAGCTGATAATACAATACAGCATAATTTGCTGGAGTATCGTAATAGTTTCTGTCTATATGGATTACCAGCTCAGACATCAAAATTTAAAAATTGGATGTCCTATTATGTTTTTGCTTGAACTTCAACCACCTTATCTGTGCAGCGGTACAAGATTAAAAATTACTGCTATGTGTTAAAACATGATTGAAGAAATGATGATGCTGCTCGATTGCATACTCCAATACAAGATTTTTTTAATCAATAAAGAAATGAAACCGTAATTATTAGTTGAGTTAATAAATGAGGCCCTAAAGCTCAACTCCATATATCCGAATAGTCCTAATTACTATCATGCAAATAAGTCTTGTTTAATTAATTGTATTTATTGATTATTCGAAAAAGGCTTGCATTTTTTGTCTTTCTTGTCTTAGCAGCATCTGATATTTTGTTTTCGTTTTAATAAATGTGTGTACATACCTTATACTTAATTTGTTGTCCAAATCATGAAGGTGTTAGTTTCGTTAAATGTCACATAATAAAGGACATTATTAAACGTTAGTTTCGTAAGTATGTCCGTTATGAACTTGTTTACATAGTTTCCTTATTGTATTTGTGTCCAGGTTTTAATATTAATAAATGAAAAAAAATACATCGTATGTGTGTTATGTTTCGTGTTATTATAAAAAAAAAAAAAATCAATCAATTTCCATATAATTTCCCTTCTAATGCCACAAAATGCAGTTATATAATTTGTTTAGTAATTTCGAGTGTATTTGTTTTTTCAACTTTAATAATTTGTCTGGCGTAAAATATATATATATATATATATATATATATATATATATATATATATATATATAGTTTTGTATGGTTTTTTTTTTTTTTTTTTTTTTTTTTTTTTTTTTTTTTTTTTTTTTTTTTTTTTTGTAAACAATATGAACTTTACCAATATTTCCTTGAAACTGCATTCACTCATTTACTGAAACAGTCCAAACCATTGTGATGAAATTTACTTAGTTGTTACTTACAAGTCGTATATCGCGTTTACTGATAAAACAACGTTAATTTTAGATGTAAGAGAAAAAAAATTGTTTATATTGAAAATAGGTTATTCAGTTATTTTTTGAATTTTTTTTTCCATCTATTTAACTGTTTACAAAATAAAATAAAAATACATCTAGTAAATGAGAGAATAATGCTCATAATGATTTGTAAAGCAACTTCCTATTGGTGGCGATGCAATAAAGGTTCTTTATTTGAAGGTCCATTGGCTATCTTCTTTTTAGACACCTTGGAGGGTTATCTGGTAATAAATAAGGAGCTAGTTGAAATACTAGTGTATCTGAATGGTTATGGAGTTAACTATGAAAGGATAGGTACCTGGTTCGGGCTAAATAAGCAGCATGTGGTATATTAATATCTTTATGGGTAAGTTTGTTTGTTATAAGTAAGGAGCATTGTTAATTTTTCTAAGGATTTTGTAAGGATTGATAAGAAACAAAGTTGATGTTTAAATGGAGTCTCAAAGCTCAACTCATTACGTCGAAATAGGTCTTGTGTGTGGATTCCAAGCCAGTCGTTTGTACAGATGGAGTCCTAGGAAGCGAATCAGTTCAACAGAGATACATGGAATATCATTAAAGAATGGTGTAAGACAAAAAATAATAAGTTTATGACGAAGAGTTATTGGATTTTTTTGGATTTATTTTTAATTTTCTGATTTTGACACCATTCAAGAAGGTTTAGGATATGGGATTGGAATGTTTTGGAGGCAATGAATGGACCATTAGTTCGGATCACGTTCATTTAAATTTACTTTGGTAATAGCCAACTCCTAAGAGTATATCTGCATGAAAGGAGTTCAGTCCTAAATATTTAGAATATTTGAATTAACTATATCTATTAGGTTGATGTAAAAATAATGCAGGTTTTTGGTATTCAGTAAAACCATCAATTGTTTTTCCAATTGCCTTGAGATGGCGTACGATTGCTGACTGATCCACATCAAGTTCTTCCGCTATTTCTCGAGTAGTTTTGGTGGTTCAGCTTCAACTATTGCCTTTAACTGGTCGATGTCAATAACAGAGGACGGCCACCACCTTCTTTGTTTAAAAGGTCAAAATTTCCACTAAGGAATTTTTGAAACCATCGCTGCACTGTAGATTCATTAATGGTACCTGGCCTCCAAACTTCATTAATATTTCGAGCCGTTTGCGCAGCACTTCGACCGAGTTTAAACTCATACAAGTAAATTAGCCGAAAATCGCTCCTAGACGTCATTTTGTCTGCAGGCACTGAATGGACTGAATTAAATGTTAAAAAAAAAGAGGATTATATAGGAAAGTAAGCGAGATAAATAGGCTTTAAAATGATGTGTATAACTTAGCATTTTGGATTATTTTTGTTTACACAATTGGAATTAATAATGAAACGGAAATAAAATCCTGCATTAAATTTTGCATCAACCTAATACGTATATACCTAAATATTAAAAGTGGTTCAAGAAAAAATGTTGATGTTGGCTTGTAGAAACAAAAAGATCCGTAAACGAAGGACTGGAAAAAAAAAATACTGGAAAACTACTTCACAAAGTTCCTCTTCTGAAAAACTTGCTCAGAGCGAATGGTTGTAAAAGGGAGATGGAGTACGAGACTGGAGTTCTCGAGGCCTACCGTCGGTTCCTTTATGAATTACTTCCAGATGAGAGTGGTTAGGAAAGTTGCAGGAAGTGTTGATGAAATGTGAGAATGAAGCCTAACGCGTATCCAGAAGTTCTTATTCTGCCACGTGTAAGCCGTTTACGGTAAAAGGTCGGAATGAGCTGAGAGCACTGGTCGGGTGAATATTTTTACCCAGAGATAGTTTTTAGGAAAAAGGATTTAGGTGTCTTAAATTTTATTTTATTATTATTTTTTATTTACGATTATAATCTTGTTATGAAAAATGGTTTCTTTTAAATAAAGATTCATTTAAAGGTAATTAAGAATCGCTACTTAAAAAATTTGAATTTCTCAAATACTGAATCGAATAACGAAAGTGAATATGTAAATCATTAAAAACATCTTTTCATTATTTTTGTTCCAGATTATTCATTCCTTAAACGAATAGAAAGACATTTGGTAAGTAAAACATATATTTATGTTTTATCAGTTGAGTGCATTTTTTTATTAATTATCAATTATTTATTTTTATTTTTATCATTTGTTATTTATTTATTTTTAATTTTTGCAAATGTTTTCTCTTCCTTAACCCCTTGACATAATTTTGTTGATAGATCTTCTAAATGAATTTTAATTCTTAATTTTAAATTATTTGTAATTAGTAGGTAATCTATAGGTACTAAATATGTTTAAAAACTTATTATGGAACATAATTATGTATATTTATTTATTTATTTTGTTATGTAACAAAAAAAATAGTAAGGGCTGCTTGCGTTAATGCTAAAATGATGCCGTATTTTAGAACATTGTTTAAATATATTGAGTGAGGATAATTAAAAAAAAAAATTGTTTGTGTTTTTAAAAAGTATATTTTTTAAGTATAAAAGAAAATAAACTTTATGCTCGAGCAGCTTGTCCCCTAAGAATGACATATGAGTACATAGAGCAATCAATAGGCTATGACGATTAATTAATGATTACATTATGGATTACAAATAAATGATAAATCTCGTAAAATGACTATAATCTAAGCTATTATAACATCTAATACATAAATATTATTTACATTTTATAGGAAGATTGAAAATTCTGGAGGTAGATAAATTGATGATACTTAAAGGAAGTTAGAGAGGAGCATTTTCGAATTGAGATGGGCAATGAATTCCAATAAAGAATTTTTTGAAGGATGCAGTTGGATGAGCAGGAGTGTACACGTTGACAGGTTGGGTTCTAGAATTTAAGACGTGGATAGAAGAGCGCCGGAGTAAGGAGGTCACGAAGGTGGGATTTTTGATTTTCAAGGAGTGGACCTAGGAAGTGTTGATGTCGGAAATCGAGATAAAGCCACCCCATATCAGAATACTTGTGAGATATGTCAGAACGTTTAGAGATCCCGGAAATAAATCTAATAAAACATTTTATTAGTCTTCTGCACCTTATTTCGAGCTCACCAGACAGTCCTCCATATGCTATGCATCCGTAGTCAAAGTTGGGAAAAATGAGAGATGATACCAAAAATTGTCGATTACTTCGATTGTCGATATAATTATTTCAAGAAAGATGTTGGCTAAAAGTTAATCCAAGGGTTTTAATAGAATTTGGGAAATGAATTGGAAGGATATTGAGGAAAAGCAGTGGATAGTAAATTTTGAACCAATAAGGATTGCCCTTGTTTTCTGTTTTCACTGGAATCAGACTCAACTTAGTCTCTACTACCCACAGATTTTCCGTGATATATAAGTTTGGATTTGTGACAGCATAAAGTCGTTGTCATCACGGATTATTGCTCCTCCCCAAAATGATCACAGTGCCATAATAATATTTATATTTACGACGGAAGTCGGATGTGTTTATGTAGGTAGCCTGAAGCCAACAGCTTTAATATTATCGGGATTAAACTTCTATTCTTCTGGAGCTCGTGAAGTCGTGTGACCCAGACCAGACTGTCTATTTTGTCTATATGTGAAGGGTTACTAGGTGAAAATGGTTTTTAAATTTAAATGTGGGATTCAATCCAAATATGGATTATTGATTTATTGAGTAAACCTGTGGTTTTTAAATAAATAATTTTTATTAAATGTTTTTTGGTAATTTAATTTTTTATTAATATAGAATTAATTAAATATAGACAAACAAATAGAAATGTAAACTTAAATTAAGGGGAAAAAATAAAAATAAAGATGGTAAATAGAGTAGAAGAAATATAGAATAAGTATTATATTTTTATCTATTAATAATTTCAGAAACTAAATGGTTCTGTTGTTAGCTATATTGGTTTAGCTATTATTGCACTTGTTATTGCTGGTGATTTTGTATGTTGTTATTTTGAATGTATATTTTACTATTATATAATTTAAAGGAAAAAAAAATGCCCACAGTTTATCATACTCCAGTTAATAACGAGTAAGACATATGTAATGTGATATCGATTTAAATAATTATATTCATTAATTATATTGTTGACTATGAAGTGTTTAGATGTGTAGATTGTTGGGGTAGGCAGTCATAGATACACAGCAATTAAAAATAATATTATAATTTATAATTGTATATCTATGACTGCTTAAATCTCTAAAACTTCGCAGTCAACAATATAATAAATGAATATTTTTATTGTCCAAATATCAGATGATAAAATCAGTATCAGTATCAGATGATAAACACAACAAATAACCAAAAGAAAAAAAACTTTCCAAATGTTTGAATAGGTCTCTGTTTAAAATTAATATCAGTTTCTTGGTTTAAAAAAAAAAAAACGGGAAATATCAAGGATGAACCGGTTCAAATTGGATTGTTAGCACACACTCGGAGGTTCATGAAACTTTTTTCCCACCCTCTCCCCTCAACAACGACCCCCCCCCTCCCCCATACCTTATTTGTTCGACCAGCTATCGGGTCAGCTTGGAATTTGACCCCACACGTGCAGGTCATTTTCTCGAGTACCTCTGCATCCTTTTTTGGGAGGATCCCTGATATTAATATATTGCCCCCCACAACGTACTTGTTTTGGTAACTTTCATTTTTAAAAAAGTGAGACGGATTTCAGGAACATAAATCATCCGGTATTCATATTTTATAATTAATAAGTTATTATTCATACCGGATTAAAGCGACAAGAAACTGTTTGTCGTTATAGACGTTTATTTATTTGAAATGTACTGTGAATTGTAATGTTCTTAGAACAATAATAATTTCAAATTGATATATAATTTTTAAGAAATAGGAATTCATACATCCTTTATATTTCTATAACATTCAAGGTGAGACACAAAGTAGCGCATTCATTCCTTTTTACTTAATCTTACGGGATTCCTCAAGGAAGTATTTTAAATCTTATCCTCTAAACGGAGATACAGATGACATCCGGAATCATTCTAGCCCTGTCCTCATCAACTACGCTGGATAGATATTATAGATCTTATAATCTTGCCTTCTAACTCGTTAACTATTAATTTCTTCCCTCATATTCCCGCTTTTTGATTTTGGTAGTGTGGTGAACGGAGGTCTCTCTGCATCTCAGGATGCGAGATTAAAGAAGCTCATAAACTATTGCCTTAGATTCGTTCTAGGGATACCACGCCATGACATGTATCTCACCACTACACATGATTAAAATGGTTATTTCCCTCCTTCCGAAGACAATACTTCCTAGGTTCGTTCCTTTACAAATCACTCTCCTCTCAATCACCTTCCTATATCCTGAAAGCATTAACATTCAAATCATCAGTGAGTTCCCGCCAAACCAGATCCCGTTCCTCAGACCTCTACCTAACTCTCTTCAACACAACAACCTTCGAACGTTTCATTCTTTCCAGAGCTTTTAACTTCTGGAACTCCTCCCATCCATCATTTGCTATTCCTCCACTCATTATAGCTTCAAATCCCGTCTTTTAGTTTATTTGTTAGATATTCAATCTAATAGTCATACCGATAAAGAAAATATTTTTTTAATTGAAATATGAATATTTAGAATATAATATTGATTTTGTGCAGTATTATTTCGCTACTATTGCACTGAATTAGTATGATTGGTTTTGGCATAATTTATATTATTTTATCAGACAAGATACATTATTTGTATTTCTTAGCTATGTTTACTGTATTTTTTTCATTGATTTTTTAATTTGTAGCTTATTTTAAATTATAACTTTAAGATATAATTTGTTTTTCGTGTGATATTTTAAAACATGTAATATATTACCTTTATTACTTTGATATTCAATTGAAATTTCTTTGAATTCCATAATTTAATTATAATTGCATTTTTCTTGCTTTTATTATGTTTCTTAATTATATATACGGCAGCTAGGTTGCCAGTAATTATTCATTATAATTATTCTTAAGGGGTAATGACCCTAGAATAAAATTTATTTTCATTTCATTTCTAATTCTTTTCGTACCTAGTATTTAAACTCAGGAAATATTTTGAAAAATTTTCAATGCATTTTATTACGTCACAAATAAATTTTTCCATAATGATTTTAATGTTCCATATCTTCCTGATTTATCCCAAACTAGATCCCTATCCTTTCATAGTAAACATTAAACCCACTCCAAAAGACTAGTTTCTCAACTTGCTACTAAGATACTAAGTAAAGTAGTTAGTATACGATAGTTATATAGTTAGTATAGTTTCTTTGTATACGAAAATTGCTGTTTAAAGTGAAGAAAATACTTGCAACATCGAAAACCCATCAAGGCATTTTAAAAGATAAATAATATTGCTTAATTTTAAGATATATATCATAACTAAATTTGGGCAATAGAAAAATGCCAAAGAGTACCCAGAATACTGTAGCCATAAATTCTTTTATCTCAATCTGAACCTACTCGAGCGAATCATGGACCTCTTATAACGATTGTGTAGAAATGTTTTAACATGAAATATGTTTTACCCGTGACCTTGTTGGTAAAAAGCGATACGTTTTTGGAAAACGCGAGGGAGTTACGCGTAGTTTGACACACCCAAGCTCTGTTGGTGTTGTTCGGATCGAAAATGTGCTAGGAGTTAACTTACCGGAAATTCAATTGTTATATAAGATTTGTCACCAGGACCGTTTAGAATGTATAAAAAAGTCCCTAAACCCCTGTTTTGTTCATGTTTATTTCAAATAACCATTAATTGATAATAATTTGAAATCATATAGGTAGGCAAGAAATCAAGGCAGAGACGATCAGCAGGATTAATTTATTTAATTTGAAAAATTATCTTTTACAGAAAACTCACAGTTGGGCGAGAAAAAGAAAATAGAAAGCATTGATGGTCAAGGGAGAAATCTCTAAAATACGTTTCACGTTATTCTTTCTTCAGCTGATAGGCTCAAATAGGTTGTTTTGTAGTATTGTTGACAAATACTGTTTGAAATAAATCTTCTATTGCCATCTCCTACACGTGCTCTTAAGTGCAATAAACATCGTGTTTATAAGTAAAATGGTCGTATAACGCTTTTCATCAATAGCGGCCGAGTCAAGTGATTATGACACCCCTCCCTCCTCCTACTTCCACTGATGAGGGGCAAGCAGATTTGCTCTTGAAGGATATCTTGTAGGCCTCGAAGGATCTCTTGTACCAACTTTCTTTAAGCTGGTTCGCGTCATTCAATGCGGAATAATTTTCATTCTTTGGATCAAATTTTATTTTTAATAAATCTTGACGAAACTATGATTAACTATATATCTATTAATAAATATAAAGCAAAAAATGTAAACTAAAATTAAAGGAGATACATTTCTTTTCCGATATTTCTTTATATCTTCATGTTTTCTTTGCATATATTTATTTTTATTCATCATAATGTTTGACATCGATAAACCTGTTAGTCAAGAGTATGGTGAATTCAAAAGCTGAATATATCTATTGTTGAGCAGCTATAAATAATACCAATGTATATCGTCGGTGAGATTCCTTATTCCGCTATGAGAATTCTAGCACCTTCTATGGCATTAAATATGAAATTTGCTTTTATGCACATGTGTAAGTTTTTTGGGGATAAAATAGCAAAGGTATTATGTCAAAACCTGATCCAAGGTGAATCATCGTATTCGAGTTTTTACATTAGACACGGAATTTAATTTTAAAACTAAACTTGCAAAAAAACCTAAATCGAAAAAATACACTTAATTAAATTGGCAATATCCCGGATAATATATAATATAAGATAAATTTGATAATGACTAATTATAAACTATGATTCTTAAAGTTATTCCAATCCTAACTTTCGTGTGAATAGATAATAGGTAATAGTTTAACTTGTCACTCCAGTAGAATGAAAGTTGGATTATTGAAATTTATAAATTTTATTGATAAAGATTATCATCCATCATATGCTTTTATATTTCTACTTTAAATGTACTAAAATTAAATAATTATTAATATTGGTTCGTCTAATACGGAGTGTTATTTTTAACAAAAATGTTTATCCTCATTTTATATTTTTCTCAATGCATTATCATATTTTCAATCACAGAACTGGAAAAAAAAATACATAGCTTTGTGATAAAAAAAAAAAAAAAAAAAAATCAGTAAATAGGTTTATTATCTTCAAGGGAATTGTCTAAATCACTGAAATTAAGTTTGAGATGAGCCTGGCAAATGAGTTACGTGTGAAAGGCCTTCGTAACTCAGCTCCTTTATTTGTTTTTTTCACTTTCTTTTGTGAAACAATATGTCTATTACGTTATCGTGTAAGAATATAGATCCATTCCGATTCATGTTTTTTTTTTTATTTCTTTTATGATTTTGATGCATTATGCCTATATTACAGCAGTATGATGTTGATGTGAAACCATCACGTCAACATTATAACGTTCTGATAAAAATGAGAAATCAATTATTAAATAAAAGCTAATAACTTTTTCGGTTGCAAAGTGGGCTTTGACATGTATACTGTCCAAAATTCAATTATTAAAACAGGCTATTTAGACTGACTTTGAAGTTTTACTACTGGGACAAGGAAGAGTCACGAAAAAAGGTATTTCATTATTTCCAGAAACGACTGAAAGCAAGTTGGCCGGAATCCGGGAAGACTGGAGAGGAAAACGTCCAGCAGATTGACAAAACCAAACAGTGGACTCGGTCTTGGAATAATAACGATTCATTACAATTTGAAAACATAAACGAAGTTAACAACAGAACTCCACTAATAACAGTTTTGAATTTATGAAATATTAAAAACGGACATTACGTATGATACGACTTAATAGAAAATGTCTTTTAAAAACAGTTATGAACATCTTACAAGCAAATATGCGCTAAAAGAAATGGTTCATTTTGAAGAGTAACTCATTGGCAAAAGAACCTAAGACTGCCCTCCTTACTCAGTAAAATTATCATTGTACAAGATTTTCAGTTTTTCCGAAAGTTATGGTGGGGATTGTAGTAGCGGGTGTGTTCATAAATATACAATAAGAAATTAAGAAACTTATATTGTGTAATTGATCAAAGTATTACAAAGTTGGAAAAACACACACAACAAATCTGTATTTGATCCAGACTTGCTTGTTTATATTTTGCTCTCCGTTTTCCGTGTCATTCTATTCTTAAATTTTGCTGTATACATTCATTCGCGATATTCTTAGTCTTCTTACATAGAAATGCCATAATAATTTCTTTAATTTTTTTTTTTTTTTTATGTACATTTTATCCATTATTTGTAAAACTTTAAATTATTTACACTATTCGGATGGTTAGTCATTGAGAAATTATTGTATTTTTGGATGTTTTAATCAAGATTATTGATTTAAAACATGGACCAAGTTTAATATTTTTAGCATTCTTTTAGTGCGTATTCAAATCGATTCAAAGATTTCCCTAACTCAATAAATATTTAGAATCTTTAAGAGTAATGGTTTTTCTATTTAAAAGGATGCTTTAATCTAAATATTCTTAATCCCATTCCGAATAATATTGGCCTATTATCAAAAACATTGATACAATTTAAACGAAATACAACGATATTACAAAAGCATTATTGCATAATTATAACTAATTACATTTTTTGAATACTATTTAATACCAAATAACTATGGGGAGCTATGGTCCATGAAAAAGATCTTGGCTCCTTAAACAATTTCCCTTCACATATAACGGTCAACTACTTAATGCTACTGTTTTAATAATACTTATGTTTTCAACTAATTTTATATTCCTTTCTACTAAAACTGGTTTTGGTGCTTGTTCCACTATTTTGGTTTCAAACGAAATGAAATCTCATTCAATTTTTATGTCCTCGTAATTATCAAAGATCCGCCCTTTTTAAAAAAATCAGCCCTTGATCTAAACAAACCATGAACTGATGATGCAATATTTGGGCGATGGGCAGAATGAGGTAAGATGTTGAAGAACTCCTTGCATTTCCGATACCGTTTCCTGATTAAATACATTGTAGCAATATACCTTTGCTCCTACTGACAAAGATGGGGTACTTTACACTCAAAACTGCATAAACTGTCAAGCTATTCAAATTAAAGATCTACTGTTTAAGTGCAAGGAACAAATTCAAAATTCAAAAAGCCAGGAAAAAAACAAACTGATTTAAACAGTGGAATGGTTCTGACTTTAACGTGCGTTTTCTTCTATCGTGCCAATTACAAATTCTCTTTGGAAACTTTCTTTATCGAATTTGTCAGAACTATCTTTATCAGGATTCACATATGGTCTTTCTTTATTAATATATACAATGTAAATAACAATATTTTTTTTAATTAAACATACGTGCACAAAAGCCTTTATGTAAGTATGTAATTATCTGACGTGAGTATTGTTTTGTTTTAGATTTACTTTTTTTTAACACTTTGACGACCAAGCCATTTTTGTTAATATTTCCCTGTGGACTAAACAATTAGCACTGCCCGTTTTTTTCTAAATCATAAAATAACTATTTTTTCCTTTAATAGATATTTTTTAACCCCTCTATTGACATATTTTGATTTGTTTTTCATTTTCACGCAAAATAGTACTGCACTGTTGGAGAAAAATGTATAAACCCCTTTAAGATTAGTTCTTTTTCCATAAAACGAATATGAGAATTACAAAACACAGTACCTAGATGTAAAAAAAAAAAAAATAATAATTTCCAAAAATATTGTTGGAATAAAATATTAGGTTTATTATTCATAAAACTGTTCTTTAGGTGATTGACCTGTCGAAACCCTTCCAACACTTTATTACCATTTCACTATTTTCAACCCTCCTACCTCACACCCTCCATTTTATTTATTTATTTATTTTACAAGCATCTACCCTAGAGGGTCATTTGTTTTTTAACATTCAGTTAATTCAAACATTATTGGTATTAAAAGTAAGCATAATTATACAAAGTTATAAACATTGGATATTTTCAAAAATTTAAATAAACTTTGCACAGACGTTTCACTGTCACCAAGAGCGATGTCCATCCGGTTGGCCATTCCGCAATCTTTCCTTACATCCTTGTATTCCTCGCAGTCCATTAAGATGTGCTCCACGGTCATGGGTACATTGCAGATCCTGCAGGTCGGTGGATAGAGTCCCTTTAGAAGATACGTGTGCGTTATGGCTGTGTGTCCCATTCGTATCCTTGCCAAGACAGCTTCTTCGCGGCGATTTCTCCTTTCTGATGTTCTCCATACGTCAGGACTACTTTTAATTTTGCCTAATTTTTCAGCTGTTTTGTTCCACTCTGTAATCCATGATTCATATATTCTTTTTTTTATATGAATACGCCAATCCGATGCAGTCGTTTTATTGATGTATATGACGTCTGAATTGGGTTTCAATCTTGCAGCATTTGCAGCTTGGTCTGCTTCTTCGTTTCTTCCGATGCCCAGATGAGAAGGAACCCAAAGAAATCTTACCACTTTGCCTGAACGTAGACATTCCTTCTCAAGAAGTTGGATTTTCATCACCAAAACGTCTTTTGAGTTTCTGTTTTCAAGTGATTTCAGTGAGCTTAATGAATCGGATACAATCAGATGATATTTGCATTGACTATTCATTATGAATGTCAACAATTTCCAGATTGAATAGAGCTCACCGGTGTATGCACTATTCGATTCTGGTAGAAGAAATTTGTAACAAACAGAGCCCATAATAATGGCACATCCAACTTCAGAGCTGGATTTTGAAGCATCGGTAAACCAAAAACAGTAGTTGAAGTACACTTCTTTTCGTTCATTAAACATTTTTTGGTAAATGTGATGAGGAGTCGTGGGTTTTGAAAAAAATGATAGACTGTAATCAATCGTACTTTCTGTTTGTATCCAGTTAGGTATTGGATTGCCTGGGAATTTAAAATATTTAGGGAAAGATAATTGTAAATCATTTGCCCATATTTTGCATCTACAATGGAAACATTTGCAGGATCGTCTATGCTCTTCATTCAAAATCGTATGTGTTGTAGGATCGTAAGCGAGGAGGTGTTTTTTTTGACATAATTTGGCCGAAGTATGCTAAACTCAAATATTTTCTCCTTAATTCTAAAGATGGCTCACCACTCTCTATGTACAAACTTTGGGCAGGTGTGGTTCTGAATGCACCAATACAAAGACGAAGTCCTGATTATGAATAGTATCTAGTGATTTCAGTGTTGAAACACTAGCAGAACTGTAGGCAACAGCTCCATAATCAATGATAGGCCTGATCAGAGTACGGTACATCATTAAT
The DNA here is from genome assembly GCA_003667255.2 of Euschistus heros. Lineage (NCBI taxonomy): Eukaryota > Metazoa > Arthropoda > Insecta > Hemiptera > Pentatomidae > Euschistus > Euschistus heros. Next base: position 27,325 of record RCWM02000694.1, on the reverse strand, counting down.
AAAGTTCGTCGATCTGATCCCCACTGAGTGCTGGACAGAACTTTTAATAAATTTAGCCCTTTCTGGCATTTTGCTTTTATTTGACGAATATGTTCAGACCATGTTAGCTTTTTATCGAAGTAGATTCCTAGGAATTTGAAAACTTCTTCAAACATAATAGGTTGTTGAAACAAACTTAATGACGGGTGCGTTTGGCATTTTCTCCTTTTACAAAAATGGATGGCCACCGTTTTGGAACTTGAAAAGTTGAAACCAGTATTTTTAGACCATGATTCGAGATTCCCTAGAGTTGTTCTTAATTTCCACTCGATATATTCTATTGACTTGCTTCTTATATAAATAGCAAAGTCGTCAGCAAACAAAGAACAATTTACTTCTGCAGGCGTTGTATTTACGATGCTATTTATGGCTATTAAAAATAATGTTACGCTTAGCGGAGATCCTTGGGGCGTTCCATTTTCCTGATGGAATGATTGAGAAAGGTTAGATCCTACCTTAACTTGAAACGACCTATCTTTAAGAAAATTGTTAATAAATGTCAATAGCTGCCCTGAGAGACCGAGTTTGGATAGTGTACTGACAACATTATAGCGCCACATCATGTCATATGCTTTTGTGATATCTATGAAGACAGCTACCAGGTGTTCTTTGTTTGAAAAAGCCCTTTGAATTTCGTTTTCAAGCTTCGTGATTTGGTCGATAGCAGAGCGGTGTTTTCTGAATCCACACTGGGAAGTTGAAATGAATTTTTTTGAGTCCAAGAAATAAATTAGTCTATTATTAACCATCTTTTCGAGAAGTTTAGAAACACAAGAAAGTAGTGAAATAGGCCTATAGTTATCGATGTTTATATCTTTTGTAGTTTTCCTGATTGGAATAACGATGGCCTTCCTCCAGGCTTCGGGAAACATCCCTGTCGTCCAGATTTCATTATAAATTGAAAGGAGAAATGAATGTGCAATTGACGGTAGTTTCTTCAAAAAAATATATGGGATCTGATCGGGGCCTGCAGTAGATTTATCTTTGCATGTGTTTAAGATAAAATTCATTTCAGCTAGAGTAAATGGCTGATTAAAAATTTCTGAGCCATGTGTATGAAATTCAATCGAGCTTTTTTCTTGTTCACATTTATGCTGCAGAAAATCGATGTTATAATTATCAGTTTTCGACATAGTAGAAAAGTGATTTCCAAAATGCTCAACTATTTTACCAGGGTCAGTTATGATTTGATTATCTACTGAAACCGAAGAAACAAAGTCAAGTTTTTTGGATCCTTGGATGGCATTAACTTTTTTCCATACTTCTGTTATGGTAGTATTATTGTTGATAGAATTGACGTAAGTCATCCATGAATTTTTTTTGCTGGCCCTCAATATCTTGTTAGCAATTGATCTCATTTTTTAAATTCAATTAAATCTTCCAGCGATCTTGTTTTTTTGTATCGGTTCAGTGTTTTTTTTTTATTCATAATTGCGATCCGGCAGTCTTCATTCCACCAAGGAACTAGACGTCTGTCATTATAAATTACTTTGTGTGGAATATTCATTTTTGCTGACTCTATGACACTTTGGTTAAAGAAAGTAATTTTGTTCTCCAGATTGACATATGATTCTTTTTTCATTACCATTTCTGATTCTATCAACAATGAAAACTTTTCCCAATTCGCTCTTTTAATTGACCATCTCGGAACTCTATGTAATGTAGCATTTGAAATATCAAAAAATTTAACAGTCACAGGAAAATGATCACTTCCATACAAGGTGTCCTTTACGCTCCACTGAACTTTATGTAAAAGTTTAACGTCTATGAATGATAAGTCGATTGCGGAAAAGGATCCATTGGCACAAAAATGAGTAGGGGAACCGTCATTAAGTAGAATTAAAAAAAAAACTATTGAGATCTAAAAATTTCTCTATTTCTCTTCCTCTATTCTTGTAGTCTGATAAAGTTGAACCCCACAATTTATTGTGACCATTCATATCTCCGACCATGATTAGAGGTCTTGGGAGTTGGTCAACTAAAGTTTGGAGATCATTGGCAGTGAAGTCTCGGTTTGGAGGTATATAGATATTGCAGACTGTGATAGGTTCAGGTTTGTATAATTTTATAGCAACAACTTCTAAGGATGAGTCAATATTAATCCGTTCAGAATATACTTCTTTTTTTACCATAATCGCTACTCCTCCCCAGGCAGATCTGCAATCATTTCTGTCTTTTCGGAAGATGTTAAATTTTTTTAAATTAACAGCTTGTGATTTTAAAAAATGTGTCTCTTGTAAACAGCAGCATATGGGATTTTCTTCAGCTAAAAGTAATTTGAAGTGCTCGTAATGTTTGTAAAATCCGTTACAATTCCACTGTAATATGATTGGGTTTTTTGTTGTAGTCATTTTATTAAAGTAATGAAAAGTTGTTAGTCAGTTCCTAGTTGTCGGTGCTGTCGTCTGTATTTAATGTATTTTCTGTAGAGTCCCACTTTCTTTTTAATATCTTGGATATCCTTAATTTGGATCGTCTGTCAGTTGTGTGTTTTTCTTTGCTTCGGCAAGCATGTCTTTTAAGCCCTCTTTGTTGTTCGTGAACTCGTGAACTAGTTCGCTGAAGTTTTTAGTTTCAGACGACATTTGAATGAATTTCACCATTTCATCAAAAGAAATGGGATATTTATGTAAATTATCTTCTATTAACTGTCTAGCATTTTCGAAGTTGGTTTCAGTATTGATATTGGTCTTTTTCAGTTTTTTTGACTTATTCCGAGAAGGTTGAGGTGCTGGTATTGGTGGGAAATCTTGTAAATTAATGGTATTTTCAAACTCATCCGGAGAATCTAGAGATAAACTTAATTCTATATTGGATAAAGTAGAAGCAGGAGGACTTGAGTAACATCGTTTAGTGCCAGAAACCGCCACGGGTAACGCTGCTAAATTATTGCTCGAATTAACAGCTGATTCGGCACCGGAACTATCTACAGTGATATTGTTTGACTCATCACCATGGCTACGTGATACTTGGTTTAAAGGCTCTATTCCGTTACTGTCTTCTTGTGACTCTATTTTCAAAGGGTCTCCATGACAACCTCCTATGGTCGTTGGAGCCTTATTAACCATATGATTTGGTGTGTCTAATATTGAAGAATTTGTTATTGTTTCACAATTATTTTTAACATCTTGATCAAAATGTATTAATAGGTTTTCTTTCCCGTTAGATGCCTCCTGAATATTGTTATCATTATCGCACTCAGGGCAATCTGTAGATATATGACCTTGTTGTTTACAAATAAAACAAGTGACAATGTCTTCACTGAAAAAAATTCGATATGATACATTGTCATGTTTTATAAATAAAGACGTTGGAAGTTTATTCAAATCTTCGGGTGGAATATACACTTGCCGTCTAAAACTTAGAACGTGCGCCAGCCTTGGGTCTTGGTAACCAGCTCTTAGAAAATGCATGGGAGAGACTAATTTAATACCTAGGCTTCTGAGTTCATTTTCTATTGCTTCGTGTGGAATTGAAGGGCAAGCATTAGAAATTATTATACGTTTGGCTGGGTTAATTAGACGTTTTATAATTATTTGTTTGTTGTCGATGGTTATCGATTGATGTTTTTTTTAGGAGGTTATCGATTGCTTCCTTATTGCTAAAATGGATACAAAATCTTGAATTGGATATTCTAGAGGTGTATCTTATGAATTTTGGGTCTATTAATTCTGCGATTTTGAGAACATATTCTTTTTGTTTTATGCCTGGTAATGTATGTAAAATGATAGCATTTTCTCGTTTTGAAAAACGGTCTGAAGCGGTGGCTTTAGCATATGTGGTTTCAGTTGCGTTGAGGTTAGACTGGGTTTTCGAGTAATTACTGCTTTGGATTAGTTCCATTTCTTTCTGTTTTTGATTTGTTGGTTTCAAAACATTCTGAGACATTTTTGAGGTATTAAGAACTGTTGCCATATTGTTCCAGAGCCAAAGCTCTGTACGCCTGTAAAAGGCGTTAAATAAATTGACTGACTATATATATCACTTTTTTTTTTAATAATGGTACACGCGCACTAATATTGTTCAATGTGCACAAAATAAAGTCAATAAATGCATAAATAGCACTCGAAATATATAAATCTTTGGGACTGACCTGAAGCGTGTCTTCTTCACATGGAGCCCAAACAGCTGATCCACCCTCCATTTTATTTAGTATGCTTATAGCTCTTGTTGCAAACAGACAGTACTTACTTAGTAGTACCTTTAGTGCTTTATCGAAATTCAGTTTTTTTTAAGTCGGTCCATTTTTTGTGTAAAAATTTTTCGTGGAATATCTTCCCGTACCAAGCGTATCGTGGAGTTGGCAATGCAAAATAAATTGCCTTCCGATTTGGAGTCAGATGAGGATACAAAAATAGTATCGGTAGATAATTTATCAGATGATCGTAGAAGTGAAGTACAAGCGGAAGCTTCAACATCAGCCCGGCGGAAGTCTCTCCAATCACCCAGATTCGGCAAAAAAGAAGGTCAGTTCCATAAAATTAGGAAGTACTGTAGAGGATGTTATCAGAAACACCAGAACAAAGAAATATCGAAAAACCAGGTTTAAAAAATGGTGACGATTTGTAGAGACTATAATGATGAACCTCATTTCTGTTTGCCTTGCTTTGACAAGTTTCATAAAAATTGATAAATGTGATGTAATGTAAACAGTTTTTTTTTTTATTAAATAAATTTAAAAATAACAATTTAGTATTATCTTTTTTTTTTCATGATTTTTCAAGTCCTTAATAATTTTAATTAGATTAAAATAACTAAAAAATACGCTAAACAATAACAAATTAGCTTCCAGGTATTGTTATGGCAATAGGATAAAGGTAAGCTCAACCCAAGGTGATAATTATGTTCACCATAACCATAGCTATCATAATAATAAGGTAATTTGATTTTACTATGACGTATGTATTCTTGGAACAAAATTGTTTGGGGGTTTCACTAGCGGGCCTATGTGGTCCCCTTGGTAAGTTGCTGAGCGGGCCTATGTGCCCGCTGTGGTCGTTAAAGTGTTATATATTATTGAATACTTACTCTTTAAAGCATGGAACATTGTTTTTCAACTAGCTTAACAAATTTTCATTGAGGCAAAGAACTGCTCACATAAATCTATTCAAGATTTGACCTTTTAAAAAATCTGCCATTGATCTAAAACAAGCCATGATGTTATAGTGCAATATTTAGCTTACCTAGGATGAGGCATAACGTCTACTGCTTGCAGTTCCGATAATTTTTAATAAAAAAAAGGATATGTAAGAGTCATTGTTGCGTTGTAAAATAAATTGATCGTGAAATGGATGGTGACTTTCTACCAAATGCGAATAATCAATTTTTTGTCAAACCGATACAAACAAAAAAAAAAGTACAGCTGTATATCAGATGTAATTTTGGCACCTTCCTTTGTGCTCAGACCTTTTTTCTTCTGACATTTTTAAAAATGTTGGTGACCCTATAAAGCTAACTCCCAAGGATTTAAGGGATTAGTCAAAGTATAAATAGAAGAAAAAGAATCAACCTAATCAGGAGTGATTGTGAGAGTTCGAATGAACACACAAGGAGTATTAAAATAACTTTGTATTTTTAATAAACACTAAAAATTTACGTCATACTATTTTTTCATTCCGTATCATTCGAATTTTTTATAGTTACATATTACTCACTAAGTCAATTGATGTACGATTGTTTTAAGGTTATTTCTTGTAATTATTACAACTCAATAACCTAACTCCACGTGTGATCGATTGTGGGGGGGGGGGTATCTGATAGTAATTAGTTCTAATAGAGGTAACGAGAACTTAGTGATTCACTACATTAATTGATATTAACTAATATATTAATTGATCTATTATATCAGGGTTATTATCCCAGTTATTTTAATTAAATGAATAAATGAATTGATCCATAGTATTAAAACATCAAAAAAGTAAGCTGGATTTTTATCCATAAGAAACATTTATGTTTCTCTTCTTAATTGGAACAGATCTGCTACCTAAGACTCCAACTGGACAAACGCTTAACGAGGAATCCACTTACAAGACTAAAACTACAGGAAAATGCTTGTTGTCTTCGACTTCTTCAACATTTACTAGACAAGCTTTCAAAGATTCCAAAAAAATTACAAATGACTCATTTACATGACAGTAATGATACCTATTAGAGCATACTAAGATGAGTTCTAAAGCTCTACTAAACCATCTAATTCATCTCTTATTATCCAATCTTTGCTATCCAAAATTATTCGAAAAAACCTTAACGCTCCTTACAGTGACAAACAGTTTTATCTATAAAGAACTGATCGTTCCTCTTGTTGCTGATTTAGCCTGAGACATCTATCTATCCTTTTACAAATTCCATAACCATTCAAAGTTACTAATCTCGTAACTTCCTATTCGGTTCCCAACAACCCTCCGAGACGTCTGAAAACAAGATGGCCTCGGGATTTACTCATATTTATTGGCACGTAAGGGAAATTAGGTCAATTATGGATTAGTTTGTTTTTGATACCGATGCTTTAGCTTACATATTTATTTTTTTAGTGCTACCAGTGGGTAGTTGCTTCACACCCAGTTGTGTTGAGTACGTTATTATCACATTTACTGGATGTATGTTTTTTTTATTGTACAGTTGTAAATTTCGACAAATGAATAAATAATAACAAAACTGTTTGCACAAATTTGCACTTAAAACTGCGAGCTAAGGCATCAGTCAGCCAGTCAGTAGCATTAAGGGTTTTAGGAAGTATTTTTGATGGGACAAACTGGATAATGTTCCCATAACTAGCTAAATTTATCTTTATTTTACTTAATATTTTTTTGCAAATGGAATAATATTGTGTTTAGCATATTCAATGCATGTGAACATTACTGGGGAAGAGAGGACCCAAATAATAAAATAAATGAAACTATTTAGGTTAATTTACTTCTCCATTGCAGAAATTAGTAGGTCAGATTTCCTATATTTCAATTGTTATTCAATTTAACCATAACGCAATTATAAGAAAGGCTCCCGAGTATATTCACCTGGAACGTATTCCGAGAAAACTTGGTACCCCATTAGTATCTAAAATCCTCCAAGCTATAATCAAACAGGTTTATTAATGCACATCTCGAAGTTTATCTCGCCGTCGTTTATAATTTATGAAAATAGAAAAGTGGTTTTGGTTTGTTAATCAAGCTTTACTAGCTCTCGCGATAACATGAGTTCGATATTAGTGTTAGTTATTCCGAGCGCATAGAAATGAAGTGTTGTTTTCAGGTTCAGAGGTAGACCAACCTTATGTTTGTGCAAGCATATTCAGGGGACATTAACAAGCTAAAATGATCTATCGTGAAGCTGTTTACTGAGGTTCGATATGAACAAATGAATTATGTATGTACACTGTTTACCTTGGTCTGACATTTGACTGGATAATGAAATGGGATCCACGCATCAAGAAAAGAAGGAAAACCTTCCATCAAAGGTTTAAAACATTTATATTTACTGTTCTCAAAACATTCAAAGCTGCTACTTAGACCCCATATGAGCATTACGTAAAATTACTTACTGATATCTATAGATTACAGATTCTAACAGCTAAAAAAAAACATATTATTTTTTTGTGCAAACCATTTAGGACAATCACAGAAGCATCATGGTACGTGACCAACATTGCTTTACAGACTTATCTTCGAATGCCAACTGTTAATGAACAAATATGGACTCTCTACGAACGATTTCACGAAACATCGTATGAGTATCCTAACACACTCATAAACGACAAGGCAATATTTCAGAAATAACAGCACAAAAAAAAAAAAAAAAAAAAAAAAAAAAAAAAAAAAGGCTAAATAAAAAGGCTGGAAAGAAGTTGTGTGAGGTATCCTCGTAGCTGAGTTAATAAAAAAAACTGGGGTCACCTGTGGTGTAGTGGTTAGCATAGCAAACCTACTAAACCCAAGATCGCGGGTTCGCAGCCCGGCAGATGACCTTAGGATTTTTAAAGGGAGTAAAAAAATCCTTAGCTATGCCGTCCTTCGGAAGGGACGTAAAATGGGGGTCCCGAGCCTGTGCGATGTCAGGTACTCGTTAAAGATCCCTATCCTAATTATACCTGGATAGGCAAAATTTAGGACTCCCACCGTAGCATCGTCCGATTAGCCATAGCAGCATAAAGTGACGTTAAACGAAATAAACAAACAACAAACAAAAAAAACTGGTAGAGGTTTACCACGATTCTACTCCTACTAATGCTTTCCATTCACTATTTTACAAAATTCACTGATGGTTAATCACTTTGACATACGTAAATACAGATTCAAATCAAAAAAAAAAAAAGCTTTGATATAAATTTTAATTCTTATATTTTTTTTAATTAACAGCAGTTAGGTGCTTAATCTCTTTGTTGGAATTAGTGGACCAAGCAAAGTGACAAAATAGCTTTTTATCCAATCCATTAACGTGACTATTCTTCACACAACTTTCTACTTTCTCCACAGATATTATTGCGTTGATAAAAACAATCTGTCCAGAGGTCTAATAAAAATAAAGGCAGAAAGGTAAGGATCTTAGGGGGAGTCCATGTTCATTCCTCTGTTGTAAGCAATAGTTTTGAGTTTAAATTAATTACAATTAGTGAATAAATTAACTTATGCAATTCTTTGATTTGTTAAATTAAAATTACTAATATATCCTAAAAATATCTTATTAAGTAAATTTTAATCAAGTAGTACAATGTGTCTAGTACGTTTGTGTATATATCCTCTTAACCTTCGGTCTACAACGTGAAATGCAGTACAACGTAGGGTCTTTTTTTACCCAACTCTCTTTTTAGTTGTATTGATCATTTTAAACATTTTGGGAAACAATTAATGATCTATCGTTTCATAAAAAATAATTTATTATAATTATATATGTTATAAAAAAAAATCTTTCTTAAAATAAACACAAAAAAGTTAATTATATATTATTCTAAAATCAGTCTTATGAATAAAAAAAAAATTACTTTTAGCCTTTTTTATATTTTCTTCTCTAAAAGGAAATTAAGTACAGTATGAACTAAAATAATGATGGAATTTAACTCCGGCAATAGAAACAGAAGTAAAATCAAACATAAGATAATTACTTAATTACAACTATAAACAAAGGATATCATTTAGTCTTGGTAAGATTTTCACCAGTCTTCAATTATTTGATTTTTGAGACCAATTGTAAAATGTGGCATATAAAATGTGGTATAGAGGATCAGTAAGTTACAAAGAATATTGGGCAGGTAAAAGCAAACCTTCCCGATCTATAGTTCCTTTTCTTACGTATTGCATATCACCAAAGAATATTCTTGCGTCACACAATGACACAATTTTCATCCCGTACCTATCTGGTTTAGTCGGGATATACATTTTGAATGAGCATTTGCCCCTGAAGCTAGGATAAGTAGTAGAGCATATAATACAACGTGGGGTCATATTGACCCGTAACAAAGATTCTCTTAATGTATTTAAATGTTACTAGGTCACTCAACTTTGGAACCCTTGACAAACGGTGTCCACGCCTGCACAGATACTAGATGAAAACTACTCAAGGTCTCAACCCCCTACCACTCCTACACTTTAAAGCAGACCCGTTTTTGTCATATCCGGGTCAATTTGAACCGTACGTTGTAGAAAGAAGGTTGAGGTAAGCTGATATAATGCCTATTTCTTGTATTCTGGGAGTCTCTGATTTTTTTGCTGAGTTATAAAGTTCTGGGTCTGGGTGTAAATAAATTGTTTTATTGTTTGAAAATCGAGGTTGTGTAGCAAGTCAGTTATTTTTTGCGTACCTTGGGTAGTCGTTAATGATTCTTAAGCATAGGTTTTGAATCCTTCTATATTTTTTTTTTTGCAGATGCATGTGTCAGCAATAGTCGAATAACTGATTTACATAGAATAATTTTGTTGCGAGTTCATAGGAGAGATTTTTTATGGAAATATGATGACATTATACTGATAAGTGTTTTGGCTTTGCAGTATTTATTATTAATATGGAATGTGAATGTCAAGCTTTTATCTAATCCAAGACCTCGGTAGGTAACAGTTTGAGCCCAAGGGATTCGAATTTTATTCAGGATGATATGATCCGATATTATAGGCCTTCTTTTTGTAAACATTATTGCTGCCGTTTTGTGTTCATTTATTTGTATTTTCCATTTTTTATAATATTTATTGAATTTGGAGTCTTATGATTTTTATCTCTTTTCAATTATATCCATTTATAGGAACTGATGTAAATGGTGGTGTCATCTGCATAAAACGATCTTTCAACTAAAGGGAGAGAAGGTAGGCCGGATATGTATAGGTTAAAGAAAGTAGGGTAAAGGGAGGATCCTTGGAGAAGACTAGCTGATAGTTTTAAAAAAAATTAAAAAAACCTGTACCACTAACAACCATGAAGGGTTTCGGGTTCAGTACTTAGGTAGGCTGTACTACTTCTGAGCCAACGGTTGTGAAAGAAGGTGATTTAGCTAGAATTCACGCGTCTTTCCCCAAATTAAGGGTACCCTACTTTTTAAGAGACTAGGTGTGATGCAGGAGGGTCTCCCAACATCAAAATCAAACCACGGCTGAAATGGCCCGTGTAGTCAAGAGTATTGTAGTCAAGCGCCTTCTGACATTAGATATATACATTTTCCAATCATCAAAAATGAATTTAATTAAATTTCAAATTGTAGTAGTAGCTACTTGGAATATTTTTGAAGATGAAGAAGTGGAGAGAGAATGTGAGAGAGAGAGGGAGAGAGAGAGAGAGAGAGAGAGAGAGAGAGAGAGAGAGAGAGAGAGAGGAGGGAGGAGAGAGAGAGAGAGAGAGATGAGAGAGATGAGAGAGAGAGAGAGAGAGAGAGAGAGAGAGAGAGAGAGAGAGAGAGAGAGAGAGAGAGAGAGAGAGAGAGAGAGAGGTGGACAAAAAACAACGTCGAGGACTATATTTAATGAAGTCTGGGAAGTGAGTTTGGAAAAGAAAGGTGGATGATAGACTTGTTGATTCTTTGTGAAGACAAGACTCGACTATGGCGGTAGCGCTCAATATAAAATTAATAGGTAGTAATATTCTTTGATATAGGTGTATTATGCCAAAGTTTATTTTTACTCAGATTTGAAAATAAAAATAAATAAAAAATAAAAAAAACCGGACTAAAGAGATATCTAAACTGCCTTGCAACACCATTGTGGGAACTTTAAGTATAATTTAGAGAAGAGTGCAACGGCCCACTGTACTAAATCAAGAACTTAAAGATTTGTTTTTCTAATCCAAGAATTTTGGCCTTCCTTGCTCATACTATAAAATATTTTGGTAATATCTATTATTTAGGTTTATAATTTAAATATTTGACAGATAATTGTATAGTAAAAGCTAACAGTTTTGTCAAGTTTATCAGACATCTCCCGGTATAATTGATAGGGAAATCAATACACACTAATTTGGTAGTCAGCTTTGATTAAGGCATAGACCTTTACCTTCATACTTGTTTCCATTTTTTTTTTTCTTTTGTTTATTCAAATATTATTGATAATGCTTTCTTTCACCTATGCCTTACTATCAATTGTGTCAGTTATTATTTATAAAAATGAAAATTAAGTGAAATAAATGGGTATTTTCCGGGGAGTCCAGGAATGTTATTTAAATAATTATTATGTACTTTCAAGGTATATAACTCAACTTTTCATCCACCAGAATAAAAATCTAAAAGTAAGATTTTTAGATCAAATCAAACGATTTGAAATTATTTATATGACATATAAAAAATACAATCTTACTTTTTTTTTTTTTTGGTAAGTACAGTTGGGGAAAATCACCTCCCGTATTCATTTTCACCACACCGCGGAACTGCTATCAGGTATTTCTTCAAGGGGGGGGATGGCTTTGTGCCTACATGTTTGCCTCTACTTATTATTGTTTTCTGCAGATGTAAGCTGCGTAATCTGCTACAACATTCCATAATTCTTCCGCAGTAACCATCTGATCAACCAGGTTTTCTGGGACAAACTGATAAGAGCACTGACTGTTTTTTCATTTTCTTTCAAGAATATAGGACAATAGAAGAAAGCATGTTCCACAGTTTCCGCAAGTCGGGCAAGATGTGTGTGTGTGTGTACTCATGTTTTGTACCTTCGAAGTACAGTACTCATGCACCCATGTTGTTAGGGTTTCTTCTTTTTTTATACATTTACCATACCATTATTTGATATGCAAGTCAGATGATATTAGTCTTCGATGATCTCGCTGACCGCTTTTGAGTCCTTATTTGTACAGGAGTGCAACATAAGCTTAAATAAATTTTCAATACATTTTAGTACATTTTTCATTTAGACATTATATATTAGTTTATTAATATTAAACATGGACTAATGTAAATGCCAGTGCTCTGCATGTTTTGTAATCAGGACACGTGATATATAAAATAATTGGACTAGAGTGTATCGGAGACGTGTCAGGAAGAAGAGAACTTTACAGCTTGGAAGTCATGAAGCCCCCAGATTCGGGACTGCGGATCCCACCCTTGGGAAATAAGTCCTAGTGTCTACTGCCTATAATCCAACCCGAGACCTAACGAACCCTCCCAACGACTTTACTCATCTTACGGTTTATTTCTTTATAGCTTCCTCTTATTTTTTCCTTATGCCTTTATTTTTCAACACTTCTTTCTCTTATTACGGACATTTGTCGAAATGGAAATAGTTTGTATGAACATAATATACTCAATAGCATACGTGATTGTTACAGATTTAATTATAAATAAACGTAAAGATCGCTAACCATCAACTATTAATATTGTTAGACATTTTTACAAACCGGAAGGAGCTAGGAAATATAGATCATGATTTATTTCAATTGAGTATATATATATATATATATATATATATATATATATATATTCTAATCTTTACTTTCAATGTGCGAACACACACGTTAGAAAAATATATATGGAAAAATGATGGATGAATAATTGAAATTAGAATAGGGATTGTTTCATTTATTATGGAGTAGATACTTGGAATTAATACACATTCATAATCATAATTTCATATAATGCATACCACTTAAAAAAAAAAAAAAAATCTCAAAAAACATAAAACTACCTAAAAAACTATCGCCTAGTAAATGTGGTGAAATTTAACAAAACCAAACACTATAAACATAAATTTAGCAATGATTAAAGATTTTCTTAATTACGGACATTTCTAACAAACTGGCCAATTAATAATACATTGGAAGAATTAAATAGTTGATAAATTGAACCAGTCGATGAGGAAGTATCCAAAGAAGTCCAATTAACATGGGGTGTCCCTCATGGGTCTGTAATATCTTAAGTATTGTTCTGAATACACAAAGCTGAAACTTTTGGACCTAGATACAGAAATAAAGACAGTAGCAGCACCGATGACTATTCTATTAACAGTAGCTTAATATAGCCTCTAAGGCAGACAGAAGAGATTTGTAATGAGATCCTTCGAAAATGGAAAGATCTAACATAAATGATAGTCCCAAGAAGACTTAAACTACTATATATATATATATATTTTTTTTTAGAAAAATAAATATGTCCTACCTAAATCACCTTATAAATCACCAAGAGTCCAGCAGGCACTAGAGTGTACCTGGGTGTCACTCTGGACAGGCACCTCACACTATCATACCAATAGAACTGAAAGCTTAAGTTGGTGAGAACTAAGTCATACAACTAAACCACCTACTAAGTTCACTGAAACTTGCTCTCCGCCTCATATTAATAATTTATAAATGTTTGCTAAGACCTCCTTTAAGGAGCTCCGATGCTAGCAAACTTCTCTTATTGGACATCAAAAAGGATGGATCGTTCGACGTACAACGTAACAAAAGACTAAAACAGACATATTAAACTAGCCTTACAAAAGGTGACATAATTTAGAACGCGTAACTAACTCACTATTAAACACATTAACGCCTAAACATTAAAGCCAAACATTTGACAAGGTTAGGTTAAAGCACTAGACTTGGCTGAGCTATTGATAAATTCTTACACAGTTTGGGGATTTGTTAAAATTTTATTTTTACTAATATTTGTTAGTCGTGAACAGTCGGTTATGTGCAAATATCGTATCGTAGGTGAAAACGTAATTTTTGTTAACAACGATTCATCTTAGTTATTAGTATCCGTCTCTGCAATAACCTTATAACGAAGTCTGTAACTGTGTCATATGTCCATTAGACACAAATAAAGAAGAAAAAATGAGCTTTCTCGTGGTATCCATAGCCCCAAATTCACAAACACACAAAATACACTTAACCAACTATTCAAAAGTGCCATATAGATATAGATTTTTCCCCTAGTGGCACTATAGCCCCTAACTATTGATGTCCGATCTATCTAGTTAATTGGACTTAATCATGTTGTGTAACCAATCGGATTTATTAAGTGGCATTGAGGGTATTGTCTATTAATAATGAATATTAAGAATATTTTATTTAATGATGTTATAGTTTTATAAATATAAATTTATGAATTATATTACGATTGATGTACTTTTGGATCAGTACAAAATTTACACTCTTACACTTACTATTGGCTATTTATATTTTTTTTTGTACTTGTAGGATCTGTTTTTACCTGTTCTCATGGTCTCACCTTACCTTCCATCACAGTCCTCTTCATAGTCAGCTCCTAGTCTATTCAACATCAAATTTCTCCTTCAAAAACCCCTTTTTTGTGTTCATCTTAAATATGAGTATCCTCTCATCTGACCTTTTAACTTATTTTCATTAATTCTGAATCCATTGTGTGCTCAGCTACTTCGAGGTTGTTCGGGTTACATCGCCGACAAAAGGTAACAGCGGTTGGGCACTTGTAATACAGAGGCTAAATTTGGGTCTTTAGTACCAAGAAACTGACGCTGAGTTGTCAGTACTCAATTCCTGAAGACTGATTAAAATTAAGAGACGTTGATGTTTTTATTGTTGGTGATTTTATTATACTTTCGTTTTATGAGAAAAATGATTTAAAAAACATTAATTTTTTTAAGATGGACAGCTAAAATAACAAAGTGGTTTATTCTTCCATTCACGGAAAAAAGCAAAGCAAATGATGGTTACCAAGTCAGAGAAATTGAAAGAGCATAGAAAAGGCAAATCATAAAAAAAAAGTCATCGTTATGAAAGGTTTTTTTTTTTGTTTTCAAATTGTTGGAGCTTAGTTAACAGTCTTGGCTTCAACCCCCCTTCTCACCAAAGTCCTAGTTTTACCAATAACCATTTTTGGAAGACGTCAGCTACTTTTCAAACGATAAAAATTGTTGGAAAATCTATTATTTACTGAATGTAGAACTATAAAAAAAAAATTCATACATTAAGTAAATGTGACACTAAGGTACATAATGTCATAACAATTCCCGATGAAGTAACTAGCCATTGATAGCACTTCAAAGTTCTAAACGAGAAGGCCCGAGGACGTCTTCAGACGCCGCGGAGGGTTGTCAGGAATATAATGGGAAAAAGGTGGAGAGACTAGTGGGTTTGCATAATTATAGAGTTAACCATGGAAGGATAGATACCTGATTTGAACGAAATTAGCAACGTATGGTATCTTAAGGTCTTTATAGATAAGTTTATTTGTGGCAAAGCAAGGAGCATTACCGATTCTTTGAAAAATTTTTGATTGCAAGGATTGAAAAAAAGATGAATTAGACAGTTTAGTGGAGCCGTATGTAAATTTACTGTTTTAAATTCGTTAGAAATCAGATATGGTTAGTAATAAGGACTCAAAATTCAATTCATAAGAGCCAAAATGTTGACAGAAATGATATTTTAATAAATAATAACGTTTTTTTAATACTTTACCTTTAAAATATAAACCTGCATTAATATCCGGACAATGAAATATAATGAGCTATAAAATAATTAAGTATATGAAATAATAAGTAATGATATGCAACTTAAAAATCCAAGGCAGTTCCCTTAGAAATTTTATTTTATTTTTTATTTTAATTAGCAATCTTGTTTAAAGCTAGACCGTTGACATTAAAACAAGAAATGAAAATTAGCTTGTTTACTAATCCTTATTGTCATTATTCGTAATAAAATAATATTTTTATCTCGCATTATATTATAAAATTATACAATACAAGGTTATATTTCATTAAACATAATAAAATTATAAATCTTCCTATTACGAAGCCTCCGATCAGTCTCGAAAAAACTGTCTTGAAACAGTAACGACCACGGTGTAACAAAAATATCAAAAGAACTGCATTAAACAAATATCAGTGCATCAGGCTGGTTAAGGTGGCCAAAATCTACAAGGTCTGTAAAGGCAATAAAAAAACAAAAAAAACAAATAGTTTGAGTAATGTTTTTTAAAATAATCTCGTTCATCTCAAATCCCTACTGCGATCAGTTGTCGAATTTCTCTATTCGTCTCATTGTTATATATTTTGTACATCGTATAATAGAAGTTTCATCGTTCAAGTTTCATTCAGGTAGCACGATTTCTTATAGGATATAGAACAATCATTCGGATGTTGAGGTAACCTATCCTTCGATATCATCTGATTACAGAATCTTAACGCTGTTTCCGCCATATGATATACTATGTTAAAATATCAGTTTCAATTTAGTTTCATTGTTTTACAACCAGCCTTAAATTGTAAAAATTAAAGGTCGTGGTATTAGATGGTACTTACATGTATTGTTGCTGTAAAAACATTTCTTTGTCGTTTCATATGTTAAACATTTTAGGGTATAACTAACACTCCCGTCGCGGCTTCGCCCGCTGTCATAAGTTAAGAGTTTGGTTCATTTGGATTAATAATTGAAGTTTTATTTGAATATTGATAAAAAATCTTGTATTAAAGTGTACAATTCAGAATTATTTCTACAATGATATTTTACGCATAGCATTCATTTTAAACATGGTTTAAATTACTGTGATAAGGTGTTTTGAAGATTAGGGTTGGGCGATAGTCGATAGTTACTACCGATATATCGATAGTGATAGTCACTATCGATAGTGCCGACTATGGTATCTTTTTTACCAATTATAAGTTTTGAAACTCTCGGAATTATGCTGATCTGTCTTTGTCCAGTGTCGAGTTCTTTTGAAGTTGAAATCGGAATTCCTAGAGCTCAAGTTCGGGAAATATGTGGCTCAAGGAGCACACTTAATTCTTGAAATTAACTATTTCGATATTTTCTTTTCTGAAGATTTGATTTGTCATTATTATTGTAGCCATGTAAATTGTAATTTTTTTTTTTTAATTTAAATAAATTAGTTTTTTCATCTCGTCTTTATGATATACTCTTATAATTTATAATCCTGCGAATTTCAAATAGTAAGTAGATAATTGAATTTAATTAAATTAGTTGAAATTCTTTATTGAATAGCTTTGGAAAAAAAAAAAGAAGAAAACAATTACTATTGATAGCAATCGATAGTTCTCAACCGATAGAATCGGCCTATCGATAGTGCTAACTATTGACTATCGCCCAACCCAATTGAAAATTAAGTAAATTAGAGTTATAATTTTCATTTTAATGTATGAGTTGTAATCTAGAGGACAGGGACTATTAAGAAACTACTGCGGAAAATGAACTACATTATCAGTTATTAAAACTAAAGGCCTCTTCATCCACTTATCGGTTTTTAATGTCATATTAATTGAAAATCAGTCAATTTTATTAATGCTAAACCTTTATTAAACTATGAACATGAAAAACTTGGTTCAGTGGTTTTTGTGGTTAGTGATTACAAACGAAAAAATAGGTTGTCCTTGTTTATAATGGTTTAGATAAACCCGTAAGTTAGTTACCTCTAGAGTTGAGCATAATTGAATAACGGTTATCACATCATTATATCATTGTAAACATTCAAGTAATCGATTATAGTAAAGAAGAAAGAATAATCATTCGATCATTAACAGCGGTATTATCTCCTATGTAGGACTTATCATCGATACAGAAGTAAAGTATTCATTGTCAAAAAATGCGTATTTGGGATTTTATATTTAAGTAGCTATAACATACCTTCATTTAGACATGGTCAAATTGTTTGCATTATCGACCATTTAGCAGGATTATTTCTCCCCTTTACACAGTTCAGATTTAAGAATTCACTATAGCGTACGCAAGCCCTAAAATAATAATCGCTAATGCAAAACAAAAAAATCAGTTTTTTCACAAATAATTGTTTTACTAGTGCAATATAAATAATATTTTAAATATTTATAAACAAACTTTATAGTTTGTAAAGTACTGATGTATAGGCAATACTGGAGGTACAGTTCATGTCACACCAATTATTTAAACCATCTTTAATAAATACTATTTATTGAAAATAAGTAATTTTTTTATCAATGTCAAGCTCTGTATAATATATACTTTCGTATCGCCACCTATCGGTCCATTTCAAATTTTCACTATTACTCACATATTATCGCTTCTTAAATAACGAATTACTGTAAAATAAGTAGATTTTATTATAGCTAAACCATTCTGGAAATATTAAGATGATGGGATCAAAGTTTGGTACAGATTGGTTCAGAAGTTTTAGCGGTTAGTGATCACAAACAAAAAATGGCTTGTCCTTTTATATAATAGTATAGATTAATGTAACTTTTATAGCTAAGGTTAATGAAATCTCGATGACCAGGGACAAACCATGAATTGTTTGCTAAAGTTTTCTCCAGAACTCCAACTGCTATATTTTATAAAAGGTCACGACAGGTCCTAAATGTAATTAGTTTTATAACTTGGAGTTGATTAAATGGGGAGTAAAAAGTTTTTATTTAGAGAAAGAGATTTCCTGGAATGATAACACTGGTCTGAACCGAAATCTCTGCTGCATATATATATCAAAAGATAATTTATGGTAGAGTAGTTATTTATAGAATGTTTTGTTATTTATTCGTTTTCTTTTCTTTAAGAAAGAAAGCAATATTTGTAGATTGTATTAATTATAAATAGAGTATTTCATTCATAGTATATATATCTCTTAGTGTAAAAAAAAAAATTGGGTAAACTAGATCAAAAATGTAGCAAAATGCCGCAGTCCTTACCTTTCTATTCCAACCCGTTGCAGATATACGATAAATCAATGAATTTTTGAGGAAACCACATTTTTTTCCATAAAAGCTGTAATATATCCATTTGTTTAAATATTTTTTCAAATTTTGACTACATTTTCGGATTTAGCATTAAATTATCTATAATGACAGAGTACCAGTAACCTTGAACTTTACAAACCTGGGATCTAAAGAACAGCTTGATCTTCAACTTATTTGGGGAAGTCACAATGTTTTATATTACTTCAACGCTCACCGTTTTTTTTTCGAAAAAAAAAAAAAATAAAACTATCCACAAAACATCAAATCTCACAAAAACTTGAAAATTTAATCAGCTTTCGAATGATATGTTAATGATTTTGTTTCAATTTCATGGAGAAATTCACTTTTGAAACCGAAAAAACATGGTGTTCTCATTTGGCATACCAATCTGTTACTTGTGTAAATAAAACCTTAAGACAATCCCTTCATGAAAATGTGTTTTTTAAACATAATAAACTCTTCATTGGAATAAAAAGCAAAGAAAAACATTATTATTAATAAGAAAATAAAGAAAAACTGTCAATAAAGCGACACCATATCAGAGGATCTTATGTTACTACATTTATTTATTTATTATTATTATTATTTAGGATTTATTTTATTAGATTTTCAATGTAATGTTGGAAATCCAGTGATAATGAACATAGACCTCAATTTGCCGTTAGCTTCTAAATGCAAATTGTGTTGAAGATTTACTTTTTGAGGTGAATTTTATGGGCAGATGAGTTATACAGAGGAAGGCATTTCTATACCGTTCCATGTGGGGTAACGTTGGTTTATTCATCCTTCTATTGCTGTCGAATAGTGTTGAAAAATCATAGTTTGCCCAACGGATTGAATGATCAGATTACTAAGATTTGTTACAAAATATCCTACCACAACTTAATCACGATATTCCTCCGGAAGTTTGGCAAAATGCGATTTTCCAGCACCATGGTGGCTCCTCCACATTATCGTAAGCAATAAAAATAAAAACCAACGATATACATGGATAGGTAGAAATGCCTTTTCCATTCGAAAAAACGGTGAGCGTTGAAGTAAATAAGACATTGGGACTTCCCCAAATAAGGTGAAGATCAAGCTGTTCTTTAGATACCAAATTGTGTAAAATTCAAGGTTAAAGGTACTCAGCTATTATAGAAAATTTAATTCTAAATCCGAAAGTGTGGTCAAAGTTTGAAAAATATTTAAACCAAATGGAGATATTACTGATTTTATGAAAAAAAAAGTGGTTTCCTCAAAAAAATTCTTTGATTTATCGTATATCTGCAACGGATTGGATTAGAAAGATGAGATCTGCGGCATTTTAGCTACTTTTTGATCTAGTTTCACCCAATTTTTTTACACTAAGAGATACTCACCCTGTATATATACATATATATAATTTTTTTTTTCATTTTTATTTATTCATTTTATTTTATTTATTTTGATTCATTATTTTATTTATTTATTTATTTTTTTTTTTAAGAAATCTAGATATTAAAAATTATACGTTTACAACTTCCTTACGTATTTCCGACTAATTATTGTTTTAAACATGACCAAATGAATCATCATTTATGTTAAGGCAATTACCAAGTGTTTTCTTTTATTTTCTCATTATGTATTTTTTGTTTACCCTTTGTTCTGTAACCACGACTTAGTCATTTGTTTTTGTAACATCTGTTTTTTTGCTGTGGTTAATCCTCGATAGTGTCTCTATAGTTGTTGTTAATACTCTTCTGAGTGAACTTGTCTCCTCGCTAGTGCCTCCATGTTTGTAGTTGTTAAAAGTTTTAGTTTTTCGTTTAAGTGGTTTAAACATTTGAAATTTGGCCCGACGTCAGTCGTCTTCATTTTCGCGGCGTCAGAGATCTCTTCGCCGCGATTTTGAAACCAGGAAGCGGCTATATTCTCCAGAGAAGACACGAAGTCTGGTGAGTAGAATTTTACTCATCTTCTTGTGCCGCGAACCAGTTTAAAGTCCTTTTATTTTTTATTTTATTATACAGTCCACTCAATATATTTTATCTATTTTAGTCAAACCACAGAATTGCCTCTACATATTTTGGTCCTCTTGGGCCACATAAAATTTCGAATGTTTAAACCACAAAGTATGTTTAGTGTATTTCTTGAACAATAAGGTTAATTCTTGCCCCCGAATAAAATTTATTTTTTTTATTTTTCTTTCTTAAATTTCACAAACGGCGTCGGTTTTAGGTAGCCATTTTTGATTAATCTTATGAAACATTCGTTAGAAACCACAGCCTTACATAGTATAGCCACTGCTACCTTAACATTATCTGTAACCTTACAAACATATATATTAAATTGTAACCCTATCAAACCTATTCATTTTACGTTCTTTGCATTTTACTTTATTTTGATCATATGATCAATCGAAAATTCTGATTTTCTTTGTTTTTTGTTTGTGTTTGTTTCTATTTTATAATTTTATTCACGCGTTTGATTTTCGATTTCTTTTCGGATCGAAACCCTTTTGAATCCCATTATTACAGTTATCCTTGGCTTTGTTTTTATTTATTTATTTATTTTTTCTTTTCTCTTGTTATTTACTTATTTATTTTGATTTTATTACATTTGTCACTTGTCGTTACCGGTTTTCAATTTTAATTCGAATCATAACCTTTCTGATTCAATTATTTTGAATTTTCATATTAGATTTCAGCTGTCCCCATATTTAATTATTTACTTTAACGATGGATCAAAAAACTCGCGATAAAATATTAAAGGCTTTGAAAATCGCTGAAACTAAACGTCAAAACATTTTTGCCGACATCACCCAAATCATGGGATGAGATAAAAAATGCGACTGTATCTGATATCGATCTTGTTCGCTCATATTATGATGATTCATTATGCCTCCAAAAGAAGTTCCAGACTCTAACTGATGATATTATTGAATTGAATTATAACCTTGACCCCGATGATACCGTTGAAACTACCCAAGTTTCATCCTCGTTTCGAACCATTCTATTCACAATTCAAGCCAAATACCATAAGTTAAAAAAACAAGAACCTGCTCCCTTAATAAAAAATGAAAAACATACAATCAAATAATAATGAACCACCCAAAATTACCCAGCACATGCCTCCCATTACCATTCCTACATTTACCGGTAATATTGAAAAGTGGAGCGAATTTTTCTCAATTTTTAATTCTCTTGTCCATGAGAATTCTCAATTGATAAACATTCAGAAATTCCATTATTTACGCACCTCCGTCTCCCATGAAGCTCTGGCTGTTATTGAAAATTTTCAGTTGACAGCTGAAAATTACCCCTTGGCTTACCAAGCTCTTGTAAACCGATTTCAAAGCACTCGCCGTATCGCCACCACATATTTGAATAAAATTTTGGACTATAAGTGCTCCACCACGCACTCTTTGAGTGCTCTAAAAACGTTCATTCAAGTCCATCAAAACTCAATTGAAGCCATCAAAGCTTTGAAGATTGGCGATTTAGCTAACTTTTTGTTGTTATCATTATCCCTCAGGAATTTAGATTCAGGAACTGCAAGAGCTTTCGAAGAAAAGCAAGTCGACACAGCGATCCCTCTTATGATAAACTGTTGGAGTTCGTAGAGCATCGAATAAAAACAATAGAAATTTCATCCACCCACAGCCCTGCCAGCAGCTCATCTACTAATAAACGTCAATCTCACGGTGCTTCTAAACTATCCTTCATTGTAGCCAACAATGATAAAAAAGCCTCCACACAAATCTTTTCCAAATGCTTATTTTGTCATAAGGGTCACTCTTTATCTTCATGTCCAACCTTTTTTCCAGTGTCAAGGGAAGAAAAGATTTCCTTTCTCCGCACACATAGAAGGTGTTTTAATTGTTTTGGTTCACACCTGAAAGCCGATTGCCCGTCGACGGCATCATGCCGTAGATGCTCATCCAGAAATCATCACACGCTGTTGCATCCTGATCGTTCAAATGATTCCTCACTTCCTCTCCAGCCTAATGCCAACGTTCCCACTAATTCATTACATGAAAAGACCGACCCAACTACTGCTAATGCTCTTGTTTCCTATAGTTGCACTTCTTCAACTCCCAAAATAGCACCAGCTTCTGTTGTAAACATGCTGGGTACTTTTCGAGCTCGCATCCATAATAACTCTCTTGGTTATGTACCAATACGAGGGGTCATTGACCCTGGCTCCCAAATATCATTTATTTCTCAAAGTTTGGCTCGGTCTCTTCGGCTTAAAGTGAATCGTGCTCCTATTTCGGTAAGTGGAATAGGCGGTTCGCTGTCAACCTCACCTGGCACCGTATCCTGCAACATAGTCTCCTCATACACGACCCAGCACGTTAGCGCAAATTTGTCGGTGATTCCCAATATCGTCGGGCATTTGCCAACTGTTGAACTGCCTCCTACGATTCCTCAATCGTTCATTCAACTCCAATTAGCTGACCCTACCTTCCACCGTCCCGACCATGTTGAAATTTTACTAGGTGCTGACGTGTACCCACAGTTATTGTCCCTGAACCTATTATCAAGCACCCGAATGGTCCCGTTGCTGTGAGCACCATATTTGGTTGGGCAATTGTTGGTCCCATGAACTCCCAGACTCCCTCATCGAGCATCGCGTCGCTCATTTCTACTACTGAACTTTCTCAGCAGCTTTCGAAATTCTGGGAAATCGAGCATGTTCATGCACCTGTAATTGAAGATCCCCTTGACACTCTAGCTGAGCAACACTTCCGGGATACCCACCAACGACAGCCAGATGGCCGGTACTCCGTGTCCCTGCCTATGAAGCCCGATGCTTCTCCGGTTCAGAGTAATTCTTCCAAATCGTATGCTTCCGTGTTAAATTTGCAAAGGCGGTTAGCTAAGACCCCTAAGCTTGCTTCAGAATACCACATAACTTCATGCAGGAGTACGCCCAGCTCGACCACATGTCCAAGGCTTCCACGCCTTCTTCGTACATCATTCCGCATCATGTGGTAACCAAAATTACCAATCAGGGTAGCAAATTGCGTGTGGTATTTAATGCCTCAAGCCCTGATTCTTCTGGCGTTTCTTTAAACGACCGTTTGTTGAAGGGGCCCAAGTTACAATCTGACGTTTCAGCGGTCCTGTAAATTTTCGGTTCGCTAAAGTTGCCTTATGCTGTGACATACAAAAGATGTATCGTCAAGTGCTCGTTCACGAACAGGACCGCCACCTGCAACATATTTTTTGGACCCGGGGACAACAATTCGCGAGTCGAAGAGGCGCAACTGAATACCGTAACATACGGCTTATCCCCTTCAGCATTCCTGGCCATGCGCGTGCTGCATCAGCTTGTAAAAGATGAAGGTTCCGCTTTCCCCTTGGCTTCAGCAGCCTTAATGAATCACACTTATGTCGATGACATAATAACTGGCGCTAATGATGTCCAGTCTGCTAGTACCCTGCGGTCGCAATTGACCAAATTGCTAAGCTTAGGCGGATTTGAGCTCCGCAAATGGTCCGCAAGTCACCCTCAAGTTCTTGAGGATCTCCCCGAGGAACATTGCGAATCCCCTTTGGTTTTGAATGACGAGGACAAGTCGTTGAAAATTTTAGGCTTAAATTGGGAACCTTCTACAGATTTGTTTGTATACAGAGTGATACCCTTCAACGCTAAATGTACCAAACGCAACATGTTGTCGTTTTTGGCTCGTATATTTGACCCCAATGGCTATTTATCGCCTATCACCGTATGCTTCAAAATCATTATACAAAGGCTTTGGACGGCTAAGCTCGACTGGGATCAGAACGTCCCAAGCGAAATTGAAACACAATGGGATGATCTTGTGCACCACTTGCCTAGCGTTTCCACTCTATCTTTCCCGAGATGTGTACTCCCTGATCACTACCAGTCTATCAGGTTGGTAGGTTTTGCTGATGCTTCTGAAGTTGCCTATGCTGCTGCTTTATACATTTGTTTCGATTCTTACCAGACTCGATCCTCTTTTTTGTGGAAAGCAAAAACACGTGTCGCTCCTCTAAAAACATTATCGGTTCCCAGGCTCGAGTTGTGTGCTTGCGTATTGCTAACGGACTTGCTCAGCTCTGTTCGCGATATCCAATATCCGGTAAATATTTCCGGATATCAATTGTTTGCTGATTCCGAAATCGTCCTTTCTTGGCTTAAAACTCCCCCCACTTGTTAAAAAACATTCGTCGCAAACCGTGTAGTCCACGTCAACAACACCGTACCCGATTGCACCATTTGGTCTCATATCAGTTCAGCTCTGAACCCAGCCGACATGGCTTCTCGAGGGCTGAACCCTAATTTACTGTCTGAGCCTATTGCATTGTCACTTTGGTCACATGGCCCTCCATTTATGTCGGACTTTCAAGCAAGTTGGCCTCCACCATTTGCCCCAACATCTGCTCCCTCAACTTCGATCCCTGAGTTGAAATCCAATTCACATGTGTTACTCGCTGCCAATAGTGTCCCTGCTGACCCATATATCATAACCCGCTTCTCATCTTTCTTAAGTCTACAGCGTGTGGTAGCCTGGATGATGCGCTTCGCTCAGAATTGCCGCGCGCGTTCGAAAGCGAAACCGAGTTTTCAAGGTCCTATCACTGCCTCCGAACTTGAACGATCTATTTTTGTAATTGCGCGTCTAGTGCAGGGTTCGCATTTCGCCGAACAAATTCGACTTATTCAGTCGGATAAACCCGTTCCCTCTTTAGGACATTTGTCACCTTTTCTAGACGAAGCCGGCATTCTCAGGGTGGGCGGTAGGCTTCAGAACTCTGAACTCACATTTTCAGCTCAGCATCCCATCCTTCTGCCTAAAAAAATCTCACATCTATCCAAGATGATATGCTTACATTACCACATTTCTTCAATGCACTCCGGTCCTCTTACTTGTCAAGCTCTCATTCGAGAGAGATTTTGGATTTTGTCTTTAAGACAAATATTGCGATCAACCATCCACCGATGTGCTATATGTCACAGGTTTCGAGCCACCACTTTACAGCCTATTATGGCAGACTTGCCTTCCTCCCGCGTCAAACCCAGTAGACCGTTTACCACCACCGGAGTTGATTTTGCCGGCCCATTTAACGTGCGGGTTCCGCGTTTGCGCAAACCTCTTATTTCCAAGGGCTATCTATGTATTTTTGTTTGTGCGTCTACGAAAGCTGTCCATTTGGAATTCGCTTCCGAACTTTCCACGAACGCGTTTCTTGCCGCTTTCGACCGTTTTGTTGCCCGGAGGGGCTTGCCCAATACAATGTTGTCCGACCGGGGACGTAATTTTATAGGGCGCTGAAACGCAACTAAGAGAAGTTTATGACATGCTGCTGGAAAACCAACATATTTTCTCCGATCATCTTTCCCAGCGCCACATTAACTGGCAATTTAACCCTCCTCAAGCTCCAAATTTCGGCGGGCTGTGGGAGGCTGCCGTGAAATCCACCAAAACGCTGCTCTACCGGACTGCTAAAAGTGTGTTGTTTTCCACAGAGGAATATTTTCACCCTTTTTTGCTCGTATTGAGTCTATTCTCAACAGTAGACCGCTATGTAGCATATCTTCCGATCCCCAGGAGGTCCATGAATTATTTGAGCCCTGGTCATTTTCTTATTGGAGCACCCCTGTTAGCACGCCCCGAATTAGAAATTCCTGAAAAGGTTACCCTTCATGATCGCTGGAAGAGGGTATCTCAAGTTGTACAGTCATTCTGGAATCGTTGGTCTCGGGAGTATCTGAACACACTTAATCAACGCCTGAAATGGACACGCCCATCTAAGGAATTGAAACTCGGCGATGTCGTAATTCTAAAAAAATTAAATTGCCTCCTACTTAATGGCCTTTGGCTCGCATCCATACTTTACATCCTGGTCCTGACGGCAATACCCGGGTGGTGACTCTCCGCACTACTGACGGCCTCTTTACGCGACCTGTCAACCAAGTTATTCCCTTACCGGAATGACTCTCTAAATAATTATTGTACAATTGTATGTTCGTTTTATTTTATTTTTATTTTATTTTTTTCTTTATTTTTTTTTTTTCTCTTTCTTCCTTTAGCTCTCTTATCCCTTTGATGATCTCTGAAAATGGGAGACTCCTCCCATTTTGTGGGCGGTTTTGTTAAGGCAATTACAAGTGTTTTCTTTTATTTTCTCATTATGTATTTTTTGTTTACCCTTTGTTCTGTAACCACGGACTTAGTCATTTGTTTTCGTAACATCTGTTTTGTTGCTGTGGTT